>CM056059.1:27843813-28250101 GCA_029574335.1 Rana kukunoris
TTAATCATTTTTAACCCTTGTATACTGTGGCACTTACACCCCCCTCCTGCCCAGGTAAATTTCAGCTTGCGGCACTGCGTCGCTTTTAACTGACAATTGCTGCCGTCGGGTCGTGCGACGTAGCTCCCAAACAAAATTTACGTCCTTTTTTCCCCACAAGTAGAGCTTTCTTTTGGTGGTATTTGATCGCCTGTGCGATTTTTATTTTTTGCGCTATAAACAAAAAAGAGCGACAATTTTGAAGAAAAATACAATATTTTTTACTTGCTATAATAAATATCCCATTTTTTTTTTCTCAGTTTAGGGCGATGCGTATTCTTATACATATTTTTGGTAATAAAAAAAAAAAAAAAATCGAAATAAGCGACTGGTTTGCGCAAAAGTTATAGCGCTTACAAAATAGGGGAGAAGAATTATTATTTTTTATTATTTTTTTTTTACTAGAAATGGCGGCGATCTGCGATTTTTATTAGTACTGCGACGTTATGGCGGACACATCGGACACTTTTGACACATTTTTGGCGCCATTCACATTTATACTGCGATCAGTGCTATAAATATGCACTAATTACAGTATAAATGTGACTGGCATTGAAGGGGTTAACACTAGGGGGTGAGGAAGGGGTTAAATGTGTATGCTAGGTGTGTTATAACTGTGGGGGGAGGGGGGGTGACTGGGGGGGTGACCGATCTGTGTCCCTATGTAGGAAGGAACACAGATCGGGCTCCTCCTCTCCAGAGACAGGACGCTGTCTCTGTGTAACACGGCAATGAGAGATGATCTATGAGAGATCATCTCTCATTGGCCCACAGATTGCATCGCAAACGGCCACTCTGATTGGCCGTTCGCCGCGATCTGTGATTGGCCGTGTCCAAGGGACACGGACAACACAGGGCTTCCGCGCAGCGCGCTCTACAGCGCGCGCTGGGAACGCCAGAATGACATGCCGTCAAATGACGGCATGTTGGATATTCAGGCCGCGCTGTTGCCGTCATCCGACGGTAGCGCGGGCCTGAAGTGGTTAAAAAGGAATTAGTTAACTATTCTGGCTCGGATTCACAAAGCACTTACGCCGACGTAACTCACCTTTTCTCGGCGTAGCATAAATATGCGCTCGGAGTATGTGTGCGCCAGAGTCACAAACCAAGATACGCCTAAAAATAGGCCATCCTACCCCAATGTATCTTCTTACGCCGGCGTGGCGTGGGGAGGCGTTAATATGGTCTGGATTATGTTGTTTCCCATTGATTAGGCATTCACCATTTGCAAATGAGGGAAATTACGGCGGGATACGAATACTTGCGCCCGGTGCTAATGATATACGCGGTTTGCGTAAGTTTTACGTCCGGCGTTAAGTTATTCCCCATAGATGAGGCGCAACCCATGCATGGACCATGTATGGACCAGGGAACACAAGCCTACGTATTGTATGTTGGACATCTGTGAATATGGGCCAACATGGGTCTGGCTGGGTGTAGGTTACGTTAACGGCGTACACAGTGATCCGGCGTATCTTAGGCAGTTGTTCCGACGTGGTTGTGCGCATGCGCACGGGGATACGTCCACGTCTCGACACATGCGCAGTTCGTTTTAAATACTTGTCTGCTGCCCGGCCCATCATTTGTATGGGGTCACGCTTCATTAGCATGGATCACACCCACTTCCAGCCCACTTCCACTTACGCCAGCCTGCGCCTTCGAAATGTATGCTACGCCGGCGCAGAATTGGGAGCAATAGCTTGCTGAATTCAGTGCATGCCTCTCTGTGCTGCGCTGGCGTAGTGTACTATGTGTGCGCTACACCACCGTAAATATGCGCCCATCTCTGTGAATCCGGGCCTCTGTCTCTATACCCTGTAAACAGTCATTTCAGCAAAAATAAATAAAAAATTCCTTTATAACTAATTTAAATAGTTATTCACCTTTCCGGTGTTGAGTGGTTTGTCTCATTCATGTAAACAGATACATTCTGCTAGAGAGCTTGAGCTTGTGAAGAACAGACCTGCTGGCTGGATCACCAGATGAAAATAGAAGAAAGAGCCTAAAAAAGGAAAATAATACAGCCATCACATCTAAGAATTTGTAAGTTGCAATAATACAAAACATGTTTGCTTTGGAGTTAATACTGTTTTAAAAGCCACAGAATAGATCAGTTCCTTACTGAATACTGAACATGGCTGCCTGTGGTCATATATATCACCCACATCTGAGTTTCGTAAGAAGAATACCCACAACTTCTGCTTAAGACGTGTCTAATTCACTATTAGATGATGAGGGTGACATGGTGGAGAGGATGTGGGCTAAGTATGACGTGGAATTAACAGAGGAAGGTCCAAAAAAAAAAACTCCTTTTTTGCTTTGGATCTGTAAATAAATTTAACTATTAGTATACATGCGTTTTGTTGTTTAAATCTATGCTTTCAACAGAAAAAGAAAAAAAAGATTAAAATAAAACCAAAATTAAAATCATACAAGGAAACAAATCCCAAGCCAATGGTTACATCTCTCATGATCAGATTCATACAATTGTACAGTTTACATGGTTGTACATAACTCCTATGTTTTGAAAACTCCAAAAGGTCGATGCGTTTCACAAGAATGTTTCCTCCGGATCTTTTTATGGAATCACCTATCTAAGAGAATATATTAGATATTTTAGGTAAAACCATGTTTTAGCAAACGTAATCTTAAATAAATATTGTCGGCCAGCGGTCACCTTGCACCGATGAGTACATCAATAAAACTAGAACATACAAGGGTGAATTGAGTTTGGTGGTCTTAGCCCGGCTCCCGGTGGGTGTGCTATGCGAGGTAAGCCTGCGCTTGGTACGCCAACCCCCTCCCACAAAAAAAAACACCACACTTACACGCACTCGAAATTGGGTTTACATGCACGCACTTTGGCCACGCGGTCTCTAAAAAAAAAGGAAGGCGAAGGACTAACAGGGCTGGCTGAGCGGGTTAGATCCTCCCACTCCCTCATAGGGGAGTCCCTTTGCCCCGTTGGGCTTCAAAGCGGAGCGGGTAGGGTGGGCTGTGTGGGAGGACCCCCTCACACCCGCCATTGCCACCCGGGGGCATGGAGAAAGATGGCAGATTGCTTCTGGGGGAGGTCTGCCTACTCTCAACTCCTGCAGTCCGGCTCCTCTCTCGAGTACACGCACAAAAATACACTTTAAAAAAAAAATAGGACATTCATCAATTTAGGGCTATGTATCAGTTTAGACCAGTGGTCTCCTTTCTTTTATTGGCCCTTATTGGCATTATTCCCCCTCCCCCACTGCCAACAACAGTGGGGCATAGTTCCTGCCACTGACATTGACAATGGGACACTATTCCTCCCACTGACACCAATGATGGAGCATATATCCTTACACTGACGTAGGGGCACCAATGATGGGGCATTACTTCTCCCACTGATACTAATGATGAAGCACTATTCCTTCTACTGACACCAATGATGAGCCACTATTCCTCCCACTGACACCAATGATGGGGCACTATACCTCCCTTAATACCAAAGATGGGGCATTGTTTACTGCAACTGACACCAGGTTATTTTCTACTTCCACTGGTCACAGTCTTGCCCTCTGAAGTTTGAAGGATGGTAAACTGGCCCTTTGTTTGGAAAGTTTGGAGACCCCTGGTTTAGAAGACATATACAACTTGTTACTAGAAGTTCGCAAGAATAGGAAGAAATACAAGAGGTGACTAAGTAAGCCCATAAAATAAATGGAGGACTAAGAATATAAGACGTTTTTTTTTGTCACTTTATTTTCAAATATCCTTTGTCCCAGTTTTAATATTTTCTAATTGTAAATTTTTTGAATAATATCCAATAAATCTTGCAAGATTTAGTATTGTTAGTATCTATGTGATCTCAGGTTTGTTGCTCATTTGGTGCGGCTGCTCAGCTTGGCTCATGTGAGCTCTTGGGTCCCCTAGCTCGTACGTATTTGTACGGGTTTGTGTCTGTCCAATGGACGAGCTCTCCCCCTTCTTATCTTTCTGCCTGCTTGATCCCTCTTGCTGGTGGTTTTTGGGAACTTGTCCCTGCTGTTGGTGTCCCCATTGTGTCTCCGCCGAGTTCCGCATGCATGGTTATCTATTTTGGCTGCGCTGCTTGGAGCCCATGATGCCAGCAGCAGCAGCCATCCACACATACCAGGGTTGGTGGGGAGGTGATTGGGCTCAAGGGGAGATCAATGCTAATGGCTTCAGCTGGGGGCAATCAAGCAGACTTGCACAACCATATATATATATATAGAGAGAGAGCTCCCTCCCTTCCCACATTCAGCCAGTGGAGTCCATGCTGTCAACCCATGCTGGATGTGATAATGAAAAAGACCCCTTTCTCAACAAATTTAAACTTTGAATGTTCCTCTAAAGCTCTCCTTCTTAGGATTTTATAGGCGATTGCTCTCCTTTTGCTGTGGTTATCTACCATCCAGCTGTTTACATCTATTTTGTGGCCTCTTACTCTTCCATTAGGTATGTTTCATTTGTGCATTGTTAGACTTGACACACTCCTTTTGGATGTTTGTTTCAAATTTATACAATACTACATTCATCCTGATTTTTTTAATAACAAATGTCTATAAATCATAATATCCTTTAAAAATGTTAAAGATCAGCTAAAGAGTGTCCCTATGCTTTGATTCAATTCAGTGAATGCGAGCAAGCCACCTCTGTTGCCTTTCCCAGAAGAATCCTTATACGGGGGAAACGCGTCGGGTGGAGTAATATATCACATGTGACCACAGATAAATCGGTTTGGGTACATGCCATGGCTGTGTGTTTTTTTAACTGTTTTTTTTTTTTTTGGTGTACAGCAATTTGTGTGTGTTTTTTAAATAAAATTCCTGAAATAATTG
This sequence comes from Rana kukunoris, assembly GCA_029574335.1. Lineage (NCBI taxonomy): Eukaryota > Metazoa > Chordata > Amphibia > Anura > Ranidae > Rana > Rana kukunoris. The sequence continues at coordinate 27,848,688 of CM056059.1, forward strand.
CTGCACCATAAAGTGTCTTCTTTTCTGCCCTATCTAAAATAACACTAAACTGGGGATATAATTGCTTAAAGATCGGAGGATTACACTGAGGCAGGAGCTCATTGCAGCGCCAGCGTGACATCTCATAGGAGGAATCCTCTGAGGATCAGCTGTGGTCGGATCGGAGGATTGTACTGTAGCGGGAGCTCAGTGTAACGCTGACGGAACATCCTATTAGAGGAATCCTAGGAGGGTCATGCGTGGTCGGCACCGCCTGTCCCTGATGTGCCTTATATGATATCTATAGCTTGAGATCCACCTTTTCTTTTTTTTTTTTTTTCATTCAAGTTTAAGTTTATTTTCTGAATAAAGTCAGTACAATTTAAAGAACATATCAGGAAATCAATACATTTTGTTACATATCCTTACATATTGAGACATCGTTTGCTGAAGTCATCACTTCGTCATTTCTCAACCATACCTAAATAACATTCTATCTGCGATGAAAGTAAAACAGGTTCAACAAGGAGTAAATTCTGACCCTAAGCCATATAGTCTAACCGGGGTAGCTCCCTACCCTCCCCCAAATCCTGCAGTTCCTATCAATCTGTCTAGGGTCCCTAGTCTACAGCAGTTGGGATAAATCAAAACCTTATTGGTCCAACATATATAGAAATGAGATGGGAAGGGCACCCTCCCACCCCCACTGACACCCCCAATAGGATCACTCTGTGCCCGGGGAGGTAGAGTAATTCCCCCAAACCATCCCGCCCCCTTAGCAAGTTATTATAAATATTACAGTTTTGTGAAGTCCACTTCGTGATGTACCTCCATTTCATAAACTTAAAACTTCTCAAGTACCTCTGGTACGAAGTGTATGATATCTGGACCGATTAAATGAACCTAATACTAAAAGAATAAATAACAAGTTCGATGAAGAGAGAGAGAGAGGGAGGGAGAAAAAGAGAGGAGAATCCCTCTTCAACTTCCTCCACCCCTATGATAGAGGCGTAACATGTGTATATATATGGAGAACGTTTCCCAAACACAGATTATACAAAAAACCTGAACACAAGCACAGCATAAAACCAGAACATAGAGAAGAAAAGTAGAAGAGAAGGAAAAGAGGAATGTGAGAAAGATAGAAAGAGCGAAAAAAAGGGTAGGGGTGAGAGGGTAGAGAGACAGAAATCCTACCTGCCAGGTGTGTACATCAGCCTACAGTAAGTTATGTTATCACCCCTTTATGGGGTGTGAGATCCCTAAGTACTTTATCCATGGTTCCCAGATTGCGTTAAACTGAGTAAGTCTATCCAACATTGAGCCAATTCTCCTTTCCTGTTCCATTATCCAGGTGATCTTTCTTTTCATACTTAAGATTGAGACCGCCTGTTTCTTCCAGGCTGCAGCTATAGTGATTCTAGCTCCTGTTAGGATAAACCATATCAGCCTTCTGGTAACCTTTGATACTTGTGGTATGAATCCATTCAGTAAGGCAATCGCCGGGGACTGATGTATATTACAACCCGTAATCCGTCTAATTATATGGAACACTTTACTCCAAAAACCTTGTATTCTTGGGCATTCCCACGAGGTGTGAATCATGGAGCCCACGCCTTGGCATCCTCTGAAGCATAGAGGTGAGGATGAAGGATATATGGTTGCCAGTCTTAGAGGAACTAGATACCATCCAGTAAATATTTTGACATTCGCCTCTATGAGTGACATGTTGATGATACCCTTTATAGATCTATGGAAGTTTTCTCCCCAATCTTCCAAATCCCACTCATCTTGAATTTCATTCTCCCAAGCTAGCATATAGGGTAATTTATTGACATTGTTCGCAAGGGATTTGTAAATTACAGAAATACCACCCTTCCTTACTGGGGCCTGTTCACATTTTCGTTCATATTCACCTTTTCTAATAAGCAGCGGTGATCGCCCTTTTTCTCTGATGAACAGAATTTTCCACGTTACCTTCTTCCAAGCTGTCTTCTTTCCATTTCATGTGAACATTGCCAGCATACATTGAATTTGATCTCTATGTTCCCTTGGCTGACAGTTTCCTCCCTTTGATCAATAGATTTATTCATGAACTGTCTTTTGACTAAATTTTGTTTTGATTACAGCCTTAATTGTTTGTGCACCGTTTAGGTGGTAGCGCACAAAATTTTGATTTACCAAGTGCATTATACTTACTTTGAATGTCATATGGAAATAATAAAATCATGTACAATCTGGTAATATTTTATTTCATAATGCATTTTCCTTTTTTTTATGTATGTAGAATTGCTTCCACTTCCTTATTCCCTGACCAAGACTTTATATAAGTTGAAATGCATTGAGTTTACTTGCAATTAATTTTATTAATTTTATGTATTCTTGCAGTATATGTATGTTGTAGGAATGGTAAAAGATCAGGACGTGAAGTGTCTTGATCAGTCAATTTTAAATCTGTTGTTCAATAATTTTATTTTTTATTGTTTACTTTTTATACACCAATTTTGTAATCGTGTGATTTCTATTGCTGCAACAAAGTCCCATGGGAGATATCTTTTATCTAGTGCAGGGGTCTCCAAACTGCGGCCCGAGGGCCAGATGTGGCTCTTTGCTAGCCTTTATCCGGCCCTTGGGGCTTTATTCCTCCAACTGATATGAGGCAATATTCCTCCAACTGACGCCAACAAGGGGGCACAATTTATTTTACTGATACCAATGATGGGAAACAATTACTCCTATTAGGGGCACTACTCCTTATCCTACTGACTACAAACTCTGAGGCCATATTTACTCTCATCAATGTTGGGCCCGGGAATTTTTTTTACCCCGCTGGCCACAATCTGGCCCTCCTAAAGTCTGAAGGACAATCAACTGGCCCTTTGTTTGAAAAGTTTGGAGTGTATCATGGATCTTCCCATGATATAATTAATACTCTCTGCTTAGAATATTAAATATAAACATCTTGTAGCATCTATAAAGGGTTCAAGGTAAGTGACCAACCAAGCAGATTCATCTCAGACAAGTTGGTTAATAAACAGGGCAGAAGTACTGTACCTGCCCTCTACAATTAACCCCCTCTTGACCCACCCTCAGGCTGACTCTCCACAGGTACTGTAACTAAAAAAAAATTCAGTTAGGACCACACTTGTTATCCAAAGGACCCAATTGAGTGGAAGCACTGATGCTTAGTAGAGATTCTGTTCTGTTCTTTCAGATAAAGTAAGCCTTTGGAGATGTTGGAGAACCTCCAAGAGTTAGCCAAATTGGCCAAAAGACAGAAACAATAGGTGACTCAATTAATGCAATTAACAATGGGAATTCACGCCTAGGAGGCACACAATGGAAGAGACACATATAACATAAACAGTGATCCCACTCCACCTCAGCCTGGCCGGCAACAGCCTACAACAGTCTGAGACAAACCCATATATTACTCGATTTCCCAAGAGAGGGATTCAGAAGGTTTAGATGCCCTGACTCAGACCTGGCAGTGATTCCGTGGTTCCTTCAGAAGCTCAGCTAGTCCCCAGGCCGGCTCCTGCTGATAGCACCCTAGTGGCCAAGGAGAGATTGGTTTGTAAGCTTAAGATCCATGGCAGTGGCAGAGCCATTGAAGCTCCTGAACAGGCCAGATCTTCTTAGGCAGGGACCAGCACTACACCTAATGCCGGAATTTTTCCAGCTGATGGCCTGGTAAGTAAGCACCAGATCCTAAAACGTAAAGGCTGCTCAGAAAGAGTGATAGGTACCCTCCTTCTAAACAGGAAACCAGTGACTAAAAAGATTTACTCAAAAGTTTGGAAGACTTTCTGTTCCTGGGAAAACTAAAAACAGATGACCTCCACCACTGTTCTGGTTATCAGATAGCAGCCCTCTCGGTCTATCTTGATACAAGACTGGCAAAAGAAGACCTCATTAAACGTTTTTTGGTGGCCAGGGAAAGTGTTTTCCAGGTCTCCAAAGGCAGGTTTTCCCACAATGGGACTTGACAAGGGTCGCCAAGCTGGCTTGCTGGGATGGGAAAAAGCCGACATACGTCCGACTTAGAAGTGACGGGGATCCGACTTGGATCCCCGCCAATTCCAGACATTGTGTTTGGTATGAATCATGAGGGGGAACTCCACACCAAATTTTAAATAAAAAAACGGCATGGGTTCCCCTCCAAGAGAATACCAGGCTCTTGGGTCTGGTATGCATTGTAAGAAAACCATACCAGACCCTTATCCGAGCACGCCACCCAGCCAGTCAGGGAAGTGCGAGCGCCCCCCTCCTGAGCCGTACCAGGCCACATGCCCTCAACATGGGAGGGTGGGTGTTTTGGGGTAGGGGGGCACCCTGTGGCCCCCCACCCCAAAGCACCCTGTCCCCATGTTGATGAGGACAGAACGTCTTTCTGACCACTGTGGCCGTTGGTTGTCGGTGTCTGTGGGCAGGGGGCTTATCAGAATCCAGAAGCCCCCTTTAATAAGGGGGGCCACCAGATACTGGCCCACACCCTAGGTGAGTGAGTAGGAGGTATGTCGTACCCCTACCCATTCACCTGGAGGAAAACTGTAAACAAAACCACACTACACAGGTTTTTAAAGTCATTTATTAGTCAGCTCCGGGGGTCTTCTTCCGACTCAGCTCCTCACTCCCAGGTTTTTTTCCCGCTCTCCGGTGCCTTCTTCTTTCGGCTGGGCTGCTCCGCTTTCTTGCAGCTCTTTTACTAGCGGTAGCCCGGGCTTCCTCCGGTGCCTTCTTCACTCTCCTTTTCTTCCGATGTTGCCATGACGCTCCCTCCTGCTGTAATGCCGGGTGTGCCGTGCGCAGTGATTTATATAGGCCTCTTATGATGTCACAGTCCCAGCATGCTCCAGATGGTGACGACATAAGGGGAGGGGTAATTATGTTGTAATTTTGGCGTGGAGTTCCCCTCACAATTCATACCAAACACAGTGTCTGGAATTGGCAGGAATCCAAGTCGGATCCCCATGACTTCTATCTCGCACTCGCTGGAATGTGCTTTTCCTATTGCGAGATGTTGGCACCCTGTCGCCGAGAACCAGCATGATGCGGTCGTGCTGGAAACACATTTTGGCGGCAGGTACTGTGAAACTTGTTACACCACTTTTACCTTACGAGTAAGCCTATAATAAGGCTTACCTGTAGGTACTGGAAATATCTCCTAAACCTGCACGGTTTAGGAGATATTTACCATATACGCTTGCACGGACATCATCGGTGTATGCACACTGAAGAAAGGGCGCACGGTTGTGCCGTTTCTAAAGGGCCCATGCATAGTTGCCAATATTGCAAAAAAATATTAAAAAATCAGGACACTTTTTTGCATGTAGGTAGAGCCTTGCTATAATTAGGGGGCGGGACATTGATTTGTAGGCATGGCATATTGAAATATAAAAATGTGGCACGTGGTTTATGCAAAATCGCGGGCGTGGCCTAAATAGGCGTTGCTCAGAAGTGGTGTGGTTAGAGTCTGAGATGAATAAGGGATGGAGAGGGAGAGGGAGAGGGAGAGAAGGAATGAGGGATGGACAGACAGCAGGCCCAGATCCTACACCACAATAGAAATATTTGAAGTATCTCCCATAACGGGATGTGGTATTGTAAAAAGGTTACAATAGGTCCTATTCTAACCTTTTTGGTGGACACGGCTGTTTACAGGTATTCCTCTGTTACTATTTAAACTCAATTTTGGCGGTATTTATGTAGATCTCCAGCGCCTCTATTCACCCTTATCTCTTCACTGTGCTTTATTTTTCTTTTTTTCTTTATGTCAGATTCATCTGCTTTATCAACGCTCTGGATAGTTCAGCCTCTATTGGCAACTTTTCTTACATGTTAACAAGGTAAACTGACCTCTTATTCAGCTGTGCTCGGTACTTATATATGCGCACTTTGAGTCCATTTCCTTGCACACCCTGGTATCTACCAGTGATATGCGCAAGTGACTCTTTTTTATGAAATTATAAATATGAATTTTATTTGGCTGCGTATCGCTTTTTGTTTTGTTGTTCTCTTGTTTCCTCTTATTTTGTAGTGCTTATGAATTAGAGTATGGCCTAAGCACACACCTTGTCCCCCCTCTATTGGCCACACAAAATTCTCAACCAGCACAAGTAAGTGATTATAAATAATACCTTACCTTACCACACCGGCGCAGCATGCGCAGTATATGCTATTTCCCAATCTCTGTCTACAACCTGCTTCATAGGTACTACTCTCACCTCTAGACCTAGTTCATCCCCTCCTCTCTCATTAGGCACATACATGGGAATTTGTCTGCTGATTGGTCCACCCTCGGGGTAACGCAGTCCATCCCGCCAGCCGGGAGATTTTTCTACCTAGGGAACTAGGCCCATCTCTCCTTGTGGTCTCTCACCCTGTTCATCCGAGGTATGAGCTCTTTTTAGGTCCTAGCTAATCGCAAGGACCTCGTCCACCAATATTTAATGCAACAATTATACCATTAATTATGATTCCTCTATTTTGGTTGTTCAAAATGATGTTTAATCTTTATTGTCTATCTATATCATATCTGTTTTGAAATGTTGCTGTTATGTTATCTTACTGTGTATTTTTCATTTACATAGAATACTATCCACCGTGGGTTCCCGAAGAAGCCCATTTTAGGGCGAAACTAGTAGAACCTCCAACACGAGTGGCACGAAGAAGACTATTTGCAGTCAACTGCATATACAGTACTTTTTCTATCCAACCATGACTGTTTTTAGTATTTGTAAAACATATATACTTTAAATTCAATAAATTCAATAAATCTTTTTTATTTTTCTATAAAATACTTATCTCTGTGACTCAGATGTTTGGGGTTTGATCAGACTCTCATATACATTAGACTTACTACATCCATCCATTATGCATCTCCAAAAATCCCTATACCACATCCCGTTATGGGATATACTTCTAATCCTTACACACTGAGGGATTTAGATGCAGATGTTTTTTTTTCCTTTTTCCTTGACCCTAACAAGTGTTTGCTCTATATTATCTCTACACAATAGAAATATGTGTATTCCAGAGTTTACCAATCAGCAGATAAAGATGCTCCAAACACCTGATGTTTGCGCTTCAATCATCCCGACACCATGGTTGTTATGGTGTCAGGATGATTAAAGCGCATTATTTCTATTATTACATTGCAATATAGAATTAAATCATTAAACTCACCACAATGCAGAATCAGTGAAAGCCCTGAGCGTGTCTCCTGCTACGTTGCCTGCCACCAGATGCCATCAGGTGCCCCCAGCAGATTCCGTTTTTACATCAGGTGCCTCCAGCAGAGTCCGTCCTTACATCAGGTGCCCCCAGCAGAGTCCGCCCTTACATCAGGTGCCCCCAGCAGCAGTGGCTTAGCATTAGATATGTGCATTCCCGTTCGTACGAATGTTATTTTCGTACAAAAATGTTGATTTCCGTACGCGCGGGATAATGTGTACATACGAAAACTGTAAAGCACCAAAATACGAAAACGACGGGATAACGGATGAGCCGCATAACGAACGACCGCAAATACGAACGAACGATCCGACGGGAAAAAACGACAAAACGAAAACGGCAAAATAACGAAAATGAAATCTGTATCAAGAGGTTTGCATTGTGTATTTTGTTTGAATCCGTTTTGTGTTCGTTTTGAGTTGTATGTTCATTGTTTAATGACATCTATAACAAAATAATTTCATTATGTATATTGAATGAATTCCTTTTTCTGTTTTCTGTGTATTCAAAATACTGAAGGCAAATCTTTTGTTATGGGTGTCATATCAACATACGAAAATAACAAAAGAAACGGGTGTATGGGGCTTAACAATAGTATTGTTAAGCCCCATACACTTGGTCAGACTGTTTTAACAACAAACATAAAAACAATTGTTTTCCGATCGTTCTCAGAAAATTTGTTCGTTTTTAAACTGCAGCAGAAAACCATTTTTGGGTTCAAAAGTCTGGCCAACTGATCTCCCTTCAGATGAAAATCCACAGAAAAGTTTATTTGTCTTTACTGTACAAGTGTACTCACTAGTCACTACTCAGCACAAAAGAGAAGCTGCTTTCAGTCACTGAGGCTGGCCATACATGTTCAATTTACTTGTACAATTTTCTTTTAGATTTACCAAAAACCATATAATATGAGGTCAAACTAAACAACACTTTCAATTGTATGCAATCAGGCAGGCCCTTGCACTACATAGTTGAAGGTAAATCTAAAGAAAATTGCACAGAAAATTGTATCATGTATGGCCAGCCTAACTCTCTGGCCATTCAAAAAAAACATAAACAAAAGATTTGCATTTGAACCCGTTTCTTTTGTTATTTTCGTATGTTGATATGACACCTATAACAAAAGATTTGCCTTCAGTATTTTGAATACACAGAAAACAGAAAAAGGAATTCATGCAATATACATAATGAAATTATTTTGTTATAGATGTCATTGAACAATGAACATACAACTGACATACGAAACTGAACAAAAAAAAACACATTTTTTTCTGTGCACATGTCTACTTAGCATGGGTTAGGGGGTGAGCTATGCGCAGAGTTGAGTGGTGAGCTACGTTCGTCCTTACATCAGGTGCCTCCAGCAGAGTCTGTCCTTACATCAGGTGCCCCAGCAGAGTCTGTCCTTGCATCAGGTGCCCCCAGCAGAGTCCATCCTTACATCAGGCACCCCCTGCAGAGTCTGTCCTTACATCAGGTGCTCCCAGCAGCAGTGGCGTAGCATGGGTTAGGGGGCGAGCGAGATGCGTGCGGAGTAGAGGGGCAAGCTGCGCGCGAAGTGGAGGGGCAAGCTGCGCGTGGAGTAGAGGGGCAAGCTGCGCGCGGAGTGGGGCTTTTTATTAAATGCAGCGTTCAGGGCTGTGTACATCAGCCTAAGTAAAGCACTCTCCCCCAGATTCCAGCTCAGAGCTCACACCCCCCTCGTCCCCCTCTAGTATAGAGATTTTTGCATACCCCAGAAAGTCTAGCTACAGAAAAGTAGCTAAACTAAGAGGACGCTTGAAGTGAAGCTTTTCTACCTGTGTAGGTTCTCCGCCCCTCCCTCCTCTGCTTTAAGGACTGCAGGGTAAGAGACTCGTCTCCCTCTCCTTCTCATCTGTCCCCGGCAGCCACGGTCACTTTTTCTTGCTCCAGCTGGAAAATGTAGGGAAGGAGCCGGGGGCGGGGCACTGAGGCTGTCAGGCAGGAGTATACAGGCGATGCATGCTAGTGAGAGGCGGATCCACGAGTCCAAAGCTGATAGGGAGCAAGATTGAAGGGGCAGAGCTCCAGAGACCACGTTAGATAAACAGCCAATCAGGTCTGCGTTCATGGCATTACCTAAATGCATCACTCCGAGGGAGGCTGATCTCTTCCTTTTGTGTTCAGTGGAGAGGAGAGGGGTTTCTAATCCCTGCAGCTACTAAAGAGAGAAGCCGTTTGGCTGCCCTCCCCTCTCCACTGAACACAAGAAGACACAATACTCGTGGCAACGGCGGGGGCCATGTACCCCGCTGCCATTTTTTGCCAAAAACATTCCAGAATTTCCCAGGACAAATCCCCGGAAAATAATCGGGACAAGCCTAATTCGAGAGGAGGGTCAAAAAATGTGGGATTTGTCCCAGGAAACTCGGGACAGTTGGCAAGTATGCCCATGCTGTGACCGGCAGCTCCTGCTTGCATTAGACTAGATTCACACCTATGCATTTTTTGTGCTTTTTGCATTTTGCAGTTTTACACTACAGAACGTATTCCATAGGAAACCATGTTGAATGGACTGTAGTACAAATCTGCACAATGCAGAAAGCACAAAAATGTGTGAATCCAGTGCTGTTGACCGTTTCCATCGGATATGTCCGATCTGGAGTTTGGTCCGATGGCGTGTACACACCATCGGATCAAATTCCCCGCCGGCGGACGGCGCGGTGACGTGGCGGTGACGTTGACGCCGCCACGTCACCGCACCAGGAAGTAAAACACTTCCGTGCATGCGCCGAATCCATTCGGCGGCGGCGCGGCGGCGGTGCGGGATGACATGTCTGCTGGTAAGTGTACTAACCAGCAGACATGTCGGGCGGACACATTCCCACCCGATAGATTTCAAAGCATGCTTTGAAATCTGTCGGGTGGACAAATCTGTCCGCTAGCCCATACACACGATCGGAGATGTCTGCTGAAACGGTCCATCGGACCGTTTTCAGCGGACATATCCGCTCGTGTGTACGAGGCCTTAGTGAGGGTTGTGAGCCTATTCTTCTGACAGTGAGCAGCAATGATGTCACAGCAGAAAACGTACTGAAGGAAGCCCAATTGTACAGCAGCACTACTGTGAATCTAGGCTGAAAGCAGTTCTAAAGTTTTTTTTCGATTCCATGCTGTGACCCATCGAGGATTGGTTTCTGATGTGTTGACATGTTATAAGGCGAGAACAGTTTATCCACTCTTTTGCTGCCTATTTTGATCCCAGAGTGGATCCTACTGTCTGGTAAGGGTCAGTGTGTTCATTCGGTGGTGGGACCAGCACTTCCCTTCCTCACAGTTTTTGCTGTTTTCCTTCACGGGTGATCATGATCTGTATTCATGCAGTCTATACTATGAAAAGTTTTCTTTGTCTTTTTTTCACTGAGGAAAACATGATGATGTAAAGTGAAGTTCAAATACACCATTCTTAAGGCTGTTTTCGACCTCAAGAGGGTCATATTATCTGGTAAGGGTCAGTGTGTACTGTGTACTGTGGTGGAGGGTTGTCACTGCCCCTGTCTACCATATAGCTATTCCTCACGGGTGGATATTATTCACAATTCTCAACGGTATCACACTATGCAAGTTTTTTTTCTCTCTTTTCCGGTATTGTGACTACACATTGAAATCTACAAGTGCAAGATTATCGTGATTGGTAACGGGACATTGATCTTCCTGTATTTCTTTTGAAAAATTCAGCATCATTGGCTTCACAGATGGACCTCTGACCATTACAGAGAACTTAACCCTTCTTTTTTTTCACGATTGACTTATAAGGTTTTTCTCACATATATATCTTATATTTGTGGACTTTACAAATATTAATTTAGGTTTTGTGTTTTAACTACCTTTTTTGATAACATACTGTGCCATCACAAGGCATTGTCTCACGTTTAGCGCGATTCCTCCCCTTCTTCCAGTCTTTTTGTTTTATGTTGTATAACATTTTTGAATCGCAGCTTTTTTATATTTGTAGTATATAGGGTGTGCGCAATTTTCTTTCCATTTACTAGTTTTACACTACAGAACGTATTCCATAGGAAACCATGTTGAATGGACTGTAGTACAAATCTGCACAATGCAGAAAGCACAAAAATGTGTGAATCCAGCCATAGAACCCTGTCTTAATAACTCAGTGTATGTTTGTTCTATTTTTTATGAACAGGATTCTGCCAGACTGGAAAGTGAAAGCATGAGTTGCTGGAAATTCCAGAGCTGATGATCACATACTAACAGCCTGCCAACAAAGCTAAACACATTCTAGAATGTAATCAAATATTTTCCCATGAGTGAGTCCTGTGTTACAACCAAGTAGTCTTACAAGTTGTTACAAGTCTCCTTAAATGTAACATATGAATTCAATAGTTTTAAAGTAGGAAATCTTTACAGGTATCATGGACAATTTTGTGTGTGGCTTGCTAACGACAGAAAAAAAATAACCAGATGTGATATTTTATACACTGTGGCAGAGATTCACAAAGCACTTGCGCCGACGTAAAGCAAGTTACGCCAACGTAAGTGCAAATGTGCGCCAGCGTATGTGTGCGCCAGAGTTACAAACCAATATACACCTAAAAACTGGCCACCCTACGCAGACGTAGCTTGCATACGCCGGCGTAGCGTGTGCGCAAATATGGGCTGGATGCACGGTGCTGCTCCCATTGATTAGGCATTCAAATATGCAAATGAGGGAAATACGGCGATTCACGAACGTTATGCAAAGTTATTCCCCATAAAGGAGGTGCAACCCAGCAGTATGCCAACATGCCAGGGACAGCCATGGTCATAGCACTACTGCGTCTACAGGCATGAAGGGCACAGGAGTGGATATACCGAACGCGCATGAACATCTTTGGCATAGGGGAATCAGAGGTGTATGGCATCTTCAGATTCAGCCCTGATGCCATCCTGGAATTATCCACAGCCCTGCATGATGAAATCACCAGCCAGACAGAACGCCCACATGCAGTGCAGCCACTGGTCAAGGTACTGGCAACTAGGGTTTCCACCTGTTCAGGATTCACCCGGACAATTCGGGTTTGGAATCATGCGTCCGGGTTTCATACTGTCTGAGACCCGGACACATTATTCAGACCAGACTAAGTCTTCCACCTTCTCTCTCCTATCTCTAAGTATGCTAAGGCAGTGGTCATCAACCTTGTCCTGCAGGGCCCACTAACAGGCCAGGTTTGCAAGATAACTGAAATACATCACAGGTGATATCATTTGCTGCTCAGTGATTGCAGTATTCTAGTCTGCATCTCCCCAAGGTAATACATAAAACCTGGCCTGTTGGTGGGCCCTGCAGGAATGGTTGATGACCACTGTGCTAAGGTAAATCAAGGTTCTCAGAGCACTCATTACATCAAAGCTCACCTTTACACCAGAGGCCACAGTACTCCCCCTTACATCAGAGTCCTCGCTGTACAGCAGAGCATCCCTTATGTTAAAGTCCCCAGAGTTCTCCCTTACATCAGATCAAAGTCTCTCCTTACAGTAAAAGGGATTTCTGCGGATTCGGAAGTAAACCACTGTCTTCACTCTTCAACACCTTCTTGATTTTCCGGGGGAGGGGGTCAGTTGACCCCCCCTTGCCCTATGGAGCAGATGTCCATGGATGCATATATAGCTTAGGAGATTTAAAGTGATTGTAAAGGCTTGTTTAAAAAAAATAACATACATGTTATACTCACCTCTTTGCAATTTGGATTTGCACAGAGCAGTCTGGATCCTCCTCTTCTCGGGTCCCTCTTCGCTGCTCCTAGCCCCTCCCTCCTTTTGAGTGTCCCTAAGCCAGCAGTTTGCTACAGTGGGCACCCAAGCTGAGTCAGAGATCCATGATTTCATTCAGACACCGGGCTCCAACCTGGCCACGCCCCTCTCTCCCCTGATTGGTGACTGACTTTGACAGCCACCAGAGACAAGGGTAGGTAATTAGGGGGGTGCTGGGGGGACTGCAACACACAAGGTTTTTTTTATCTTAGGATAAAAAAACTTCTGCCGTTACAACCCCTTTAATATGTTCCGTACACATGCTGGACATTGTAACTGCCATACTTTTATACATCAGTGTAATCACATTTTATGAATATAGCTCTATTATGGCATGTTACAATCAATATAACAAAGCATATATTAAAGAAGTTTAAGTAGTGAAGCTGTAATCAACAGATAATGTTCACAATTTACGGATACGCAACATATTTGAGCCAGTGGGCTTTAAGAACATAAAGTAAAGATGTAAATTTCATGTATTTCTGAGGGGGAGGGGGATTATAAGACACAATTCCTTATATCTAAGGCATCGTACACACTATCGGACATATCCGATGAAATCGGTCCGCGGACCATTTCCATCGGATATGTCCGATCGGGAGTTTGATCCGATGGCGTGTACACACCATCGGATCAAATTCCCCCGCCGCCGGACGGCGCGGTGACGTGGTGGAGACGCGGCGGTGACGTTGACGCCGCCACGTCACCGCCACGTCACCGCACCAGGAAGTTAAACACTTCCGCGCATGCGCCGAATCCATTCGGCGGCGGCGCGGCGGCAGTGGGGGACGACATGTCTGTTGGTAAGTGTACTAACCAGCAGACATGTCGGGCGGACAGATTCCCACCGGATAGATTTCAAAGCATGCTTTGAAATCTGTCGGGTGGAGAAATCTGTCCGCTAGCCCATACACACGAGCGGAGATGTCTGCTGAAACGGTCCATCGGGGTCGTGTGTACGAGGCCTAAGACAGGCAACCAGGGGACCAACCAGAGGATCAGGTTTGCTCTGTCCATGGCTGCAAGACCCTGTCATATTTTCGAGGACACTCCCTGTTGATATGCCAATTTGTACATGTGTACATGCATATCCCAGTGCGCATGCTCAAAATTACCCCGCAAATACTCATTGGTTTCGACATGAACGTAACTTACGCAAAGCCCTATTCGCGAACGTTTTACGCAAACAACGTAAACAACGGAAAATTCAACGCTGTCCCGACGTCCATACTTAACATTACGTACGCTTCATATAGCAGGGGTAACTTTACGCTGGACATACGCTTACACAAACAACGTAGAAAAAATGCGGTGGGCGCAAGTACGTTCGTGAATGGGCGTATCTAGCTCATTTGCATATTTGACGTGTGAAATGACGGAAGTGCCACCTAGCGGCCAGCTTAAATATGCAACTAAGATACAACGGCGTGGGAGACTTACGTATTCTAAGAATCAGGCGCATAGATAGGATGGCTCACATTCGGACTTACGACGGCGTACGCGGAGATACGCTGTTGTAAGTCCTTTGAGAATCTGGCCCAAAATGTGCAGTGCCGTGATGATTATAAAAGCGAGTTACATAAACATAAAAAACATAATAAAGTCCTTCTGTGTTAAACAGTGGTGTCTCCAGCTTTCATATTTAGGCACATGGGGGACAGGGACAAAATTAGGGGCGCCAATTATAAAATGCAATTATATATATATATATATATATATATATATATCCTGGGGCCATTTACTACGATCCCACAATGGGCCCTTTCACATGTTCTGCAGTGAGCCCCCTTCCTACTATACTGGGGCCCCCCTGGGTGGCAGAAAACAAGAGATATATGTCACCAGCACACCAAGAAAATATAAGGGTCCAAAGCAGTGGGAGAACTATCAGGGTTGCAAAGGTTGTCTTGCCACCGGGCTCTGGTTTTCTGCCACTGTGGGGTTCCCCAGCTGTCCTGTCCCTGCTATTGACAGCGCTGGTCTGGCATCTGTCTCCTTGGCAGCAGCGGCGGTCTATTAGGACCTAGTGCTGGTGACATTATGGGTGCATGCAGGGAAAGGCTGCCACTATTGGTTATACAGAGCCAAGCCTCCAGCTAGTCACCTAGCAGTAGGGATGAGCTTCGTGTTCGATTCGAACACATGTTCGAATCGAACATTGCCGGTTCGATCGTTTGTCGAAAACGAACAAAAAGGGTTGTTCGCGCCAAATTCGAATGACACGCAACGGCCCATAATTCACTGCGGCGTTGCGTGCTGATGATTGGCCTAGCATGCGCCATGACCCTGCATGCTTGGCCAATCACAGCGCCTCCGGCGAAGAAGAACCAGAAGAAGATGCGGACAAGAAGGACAGCGGAAGGAGAAGAAGATGGAAGAACACGCCGGTCAAGATGCGGGACTACAAGACCCAAGAAAGAAGCAGAGGAAGAAGAAGAAGGAAGAAGAAACCCAAAGGAAAGAAGAAGAAAGAAGATAATAAAGGACTTGTCAAAAACCAGCTCTTGTCTTTTTTAACACTTTGCATTTTTTTTTTGTTGGTGAAATGGTAGAGGTACAAGGTACCCCATTACCATTTCACACAGGGGGGGGGGGCAGGATCTGGGTGGCCCCTTTGTTAAAGGGGTCTTACAGATTTCGATAAGCCCCCTGCCCGCAGACCCCCACAACCACCGGGCAAGGGTTGTGGGGAAGAGACCCTTGTCCTCATCAACATGGGAACAAGGTGTTTTGGGGGACACCCCAAAGCACCCTCCCAATGTTGAGGG
Organism: Rana kukunoris; assembly: GCA_029574335.1. NCBI lineage: Eukaryota > Metazoa > Chordata > Amphibia > Anura > Ranidae > Rana > Rana kukunoris. The sequence goes on from CM056059.1 coordinate 27,864,446, forward strand.
CATGTGGCCTGGTGCGGTTCAGGAGAGGGGGGGGCCGCACTCTGTCCCCCCCTCTTTTCTGCAGCCGGCCAGGTCAACGTGCTCAGATAAGAGTCTGGTGTGGATTTTAGGGGGAACTCCACGCCATTTTTTTTTCTATTTGGGGTGGAGTTCCCCTAAAATCCACACCAGACCTGAAGGGTCTGGTTATGAATATTTGGGGGGAACCCCACATCATTTTTTTTTTTAAATGACGGCGGGGTTCCCCTTAATATCCATATCAGACCTAAAGGGTCTGGTTATTGAATTTGGGGGGACCCACACGCTTTTTTTTTGGTGTTTTTTATGAATGAATTCTCCTGCAATTGCCGGGAGCCGACAATTCATTATTGCTGCGAGTCTGTTTTAAACGGCTTTTTTCCTTCAGAATGTCACTTTTCACATGCTGACATTACACCCAGGGCCGCCATCAGGGGGGTACAGGCAGTACACCTGTAAGGGGCCCGGGGGTCCGGAGGTGCCCAGGTGCCTGGAGGCACCCAGGGCCTTAGATGGTAACCCCCCCCCCTTTTTTTTTTTATATATATATTTTTTAATATTTTATTTATTTTATTTTTTATTAAAGGGCAAATTTTTTATATTTATTTTTTAAGAAGTCCGGAGGTCCCCAGTGGCCCAGAGGCCCCCAGGGCCCCGGGTGGCAACCCCCCATTTTTTCATTTATTTTTTTGAAAGATAGTTTTTTTTATTAAAGGGCCAATGTTTTTTTTTAGGGGTCTGGAGGTCCCCAGGGGCCCGGAGATCCCCAGGGCTCCAGATGACAAAACCCCTTTTTTTTTTTTTTTAAATACAAAAAATTATGAATTTTTATATATATTTTTTTACACATATATATATATATATATATATATATATATAACAACCTTTTTGCTTATAAAAATGTTTTAAACTTAAATTTGTTTTATATATAGATATATTTTTTAGTAAAAGGCTCAGAGGTCCACAGGCAACCCCCTTGTTTTTTTTTTTTATAATTTTTTTTTATATATATATATATTTTTATTTATTTTTCATTAAAGAGCCCAGAGGTTTATTTTTATTAAAGGGCCCAGAGGTCCCCAGGGCCCCCGGATGGCTACCACCCTTTTTTTAATATATATTTTTCTTTATTTCTTTTTTGTAAAGGAACCCCCCGCTTATCAAATCGCGGCAGCCCCCCCCGCTTATCAAATCGCGGCAGCACCCCCCCCGGGTTCTCTGCTCCAGGGGGCCCATGCCTGAAGCTGTGTAAGGGGCCCCATAATTCCTGATGGCGGCCCTGATTACACCCTCCCATGGTACGAAATTTAAAGGAATATTTCACTTTTATTGTTGCACTTTAACCACTTCCATACCGCGCCTATTCTGGCACTTCTCTCTTTCATGTAACAATTATATTTTCTTCCTTGAAAATTACTCAGGACCCCCAAACATTATGGGCCAGATTCAGGTAGATGCACGCATCTTTTCGCCAGCGTAGCGCAACGCATATACGCTGCGCTGACGCAAACTAGCGAGCGAAGTACAGCATTCACCAAGCGCATGGATGTTACTTTGCGACGGAGTAACGAAGATGCGTTGGCGCAACCCGACGCAAGGGGAAGTGGGTGTGATCATATGTAAATGATGGGCGGAGCCCAGCGCAGAGGCTTACGTTCAGCGCATCATCCACGGAGCATGCGCAGTGAGTGAGGCTTCACTCGGCCCCCTGTGCGCATGCTCACAATTTCCGTCGGCACCACTTCACGGGAAACGTCAGCGCAATGTGTTCCGTTGCACGTATTAAAGCACCAGCGGAAGCGCCATTCCGGCGCAAAAGTATTTCCGTTTCCCCCCACCCCAGGGAAGTTACTTTTGCACTGTGATGGCTGCTCCCGCTCCTCCCAAAGAGAGGAGGAACCTCAATTTCAACTCCCAGGAGGTGTCTGTTATCATCTCGGCTATGGAGACTTTTAATGAGTTCCTCCACGGCAAAAAAAGTCGGAAGACCAGCCGGGAGAGGAAGCAGGGCATCCTGGAGACCATTGCTGGCAGGGTGAATGTTTTGGGGTACTCCACCCAGACTGCTGGCGATATCCAAAAAAAAATTAATGACCTGCGGCGCAAGGTCCGTGGCAAGGTGGCCACCATCAGGAGGCATGAGAGGGGCACGGGTGGTGGACCCCCATGTGCGGTCAGCCTGACCACGGAGGAGGAGGTGGTCGCCCGCTGCCTGGACAGGGAGGAGTTGGAGGGGGTCCCTGGATATGACTCAGTGGAGGAAGGCTCCAGGACAGGTAAGTGATTTTTACCCCCTTTTTGGTGTGTTGCATATGGGGGGGAAGGTACATGTGCCAAGTGTGTGGGACCACCCAACATGTGTCTGCTTTGTGTCATCCACAGATGACGGAGCTGGGCCATCATCTGTTGGCGGCCAGTCCACCCCATCCCCCCAACGGCATCTTGTGCCCGAGCCCATGGGTGGTGAAGAGACCGAGGTGGAGGAGAGTGCCCACACCTCACCTGCAGAGGTCGTTGAGGAGCAGCCTGTTGTGGCAGAGCAGGACATAATATTATTTTTGGAGGAGTCCTCCTCTTCTGCAGGGCCCTCTCAGATCCCCTCCCCCATTATAGAAAGCCCCTCAAGGGCGACTCCATCCCCCCGGGGACAACCATCTACTGGCCCCAGGAAGGCCACCCGTAAGACCAGGGGGGTGTCTGATCTGGTCCAGGACCAGGTGGCGAGGGATCACGCCAGGCAGATGCAGCAAATGGGGGACATAGTTGGGCACCTGGACAGAGTGGCTGACAACCTGTGCTCCGTGGCCCAGATATCCAATGCAGTGCAGGATGTCAGCTGCAACTGCGCTGCAGTGGTGACCAGTCTGGGGGAGGTGCAGGGTGATATAAGGCACCTCACTGCAGCCGTCCAGGCAAACACTGCTGCCATCCGGGACCAGGGGAGGCAGAGTCGGCGGGCCCAGCATTACCAGGTCACCCGGCAGCTCAGGATGCAGGTCCAGCAGCTCAGGGTGCAGGCCCAGACCAACTCGTACCTCGGCCGGATTGCCGTGGCCTTGGAGGGCATGCAGGCCTCACCTGCCAGGAGTGGCCCACCCGGGGATCAGCCACCTCCAGATGCCCCCCCACCCCCACCCACTCCATCCAGGCAGCTGAGGAGCCAGAGAGGGGCCACCAGAAGGAGCCCCCGGCATCCCAGATGATTTATTTTTTTATTTTTTTGAATGCTCAGAATATGAGATTTTTATTTTCTTGATTATTAATGCTCAGGACATGAGATTTATATTTTATTCTTAATGCTCAGGTTATGAGTTTTTTTATTTGTGATTATGCTCAGGGTATGAGATATTTTATTTTTTGATACTGCACACGTTGCAGTGTGAATGGTGTGTGAATGTGAGGGGGTGGCACTCCTGCCAGTAAGGGGTGTCACCCTCGGCCGTGGTGGAGAAGTTATCCCCACGGCTGTATGAATGACGTGTGAAAGGTGTATGAATGGACAGCGACATCATTGGGGCCTTGACGCTGGCGTTGCTGCTCCCAAGTCCTACATGTTGGACTTGGGCTAATCCAATGCGATGTGGATGTGGTGTGTGTGATCTAGGGACATCAGTGGTGTGCATGCATGCATTGTCCGTGTGATCAATGTTTTGGCTTAGTGTCCAAAGATGCCTACGGCGAGGACCCTCCTGACTGCTCTTCCATCAGCTGAATGGGTCTCCTCTGGCAGGGGGGGGCTGTCTGGTTGGGGGGTCAGGTCATCACCTATGTCAATCTGCAGGCCTTTTCTCATGGCAAAGTTGTGCAGAATGCAACATGCACCGATGATCTCACACACGAAGGTAGGGGAATACAATAGGGCCCCCCCAGACTTATCCAGGCAGTGGAAACGGGACTTCAGGAGCCCAAATGTTTGTTCCACCACTGCACGGGTTTTGATGTGTGCTTCATTGTATTTTCTCTATCCTCTGGTTTGGGGGTTCTGGAAAGGAGTCATGAGATGGGGTCCCAGTGCATATGCAGAGTCACCTGTAAGGGAAAAGACAGGAGGATGTTAGTCATGCATGTGCCCCTTGTGATGTGTGCATCATGGGAGGGGATAGTCATGCCTGCCACCCATGTCACTCACCAACCAGCCAGCTGTCCCCATACATGTTCTGCTCGAATTCTGCTGGGATGGGGCTCTGATTGTATATGAAGCTGTCATGGCTGGATCCGGGGTGTTTGGCACGGACGTGCCATATGAGGCGTTGGGCATCGGCTATCACCTGTACGTTGATGGAATGCCAATGCTTCCGATTGCGGTATATGTGCTCTGTGGCACTGGGGGGCTGTAGGCCCACATGTGTGCAATCAATGGCCCCCACAGTGCGTGGGAATCCTGCAATGTTGTAGAAATCTGTCATTGCCTTCAGCCGCAGCTCCTCAGTGGTGGGTCTGATGAACTGGTTGGACATGCGTCTGAGGATTGCGGGGACAACCTGGTGCACACATCTGCTCATGGAGGACTGTGACATCCCAGCCACCACTCCACTTGTATGCTGGAATGATCCACTGGCAAGGAAATTAAGTGTTGCCAGTACCCTCACCAGTGGCTGCACTGCTTGTGAGCGGTGTGTTGGGCTGGTGATGTCATCCTGCAGGGTTGTGGTTAGTTCAAGTATTGCATCAGGGCTGAATCTGAAGAGGCGATACACCTCCTCATCCCCCATGCCAAAGAGTCTCATGCGCGTGCGGTATATCCTCTCACGTGCCCGCCTCCTCCGTTCCGGGGGACCCAGTACTAGTGCTAGGACCGCGACTGCCCCTGGCATGTTGGCACACAGAGGTGTTGTCCTTGCACGCGTGGTTGTTCAGCTTGCTAGTTTCGTCGGTAACGCTGCTGCTGTAGCTGCTCTCCTGCTGACCTGTGGCCGTCTGGAGTAAAGATAAAGCAGCTATTTGTAGAAAAAACTTTGCGCCGGACGGACGAGATACGCGCGGCGCATGTAGCCAGCGTCTGGTGCTAATCCGTTCGCGAATTGGGAAATCTCCCTCATTTGCATATTTGCATGGCACATCAATAGGCGCGACGGATGCGACGAGCGAAAATATGCGCTAACGATACTCTGGCGAGGGAAAGTTAAGCCGATCGGAAAAGGCCCGTTTTCTGGCGCATCTAGGTTGGTGGGTACGGCCGCGGAGATACAACGGCGCATCTTGACAGTTACGCGGCGCATATCGAAATACTCCAGCGCAACTCTACCTGAATCTGGCCCAATATATTTTTTATTAGCAGACACCCTAGGGAATAAAGTGGCGGGCATTTTTTATTTTAAATTTCAAACGGTATTTGCGCCAACATTTTTCTAACGCCTTTTTTTTGTTGGCTTAAAAAAAAAAACATGTTTCATGAATTAAAAAATAACAAAGCAGTAAAGCTAGCCCAATTTTTAGGGATAATGTGAAAAATGATGTTACACCGAGTAAATAGATACCTAACTTGTCACGCTTTCATATTGCGCACACTCATGGAATGGCGCTAAACTTCGTAATTAAAAATCTCCATAGGCGACACTTGACTTTTTTTTCAGGTTACCAGTTTAGAGTTACAGAGGAGATCTAGTGCTAAAATTATTGCTCTCACTCTAACTGCACGCTATGATACCTCACATGTGGGGTTTGAACGGTGTTTACATATGTGGGTGGGACTTGCATGCGTGTTCGCTTCTGAGTGCGATCTACTAGGGACAGGGGCATTTAAATTTAAAATTGTATTTGTTTTTTGTTATTTTAACATCATATTTTTATTTTTGCACTTTTTTGACCCTTTTTTTGTATTAGTTTTCACTTTTCTTCCTATTACAAGGAATGTTAACATCCCTTGTAATAGGACTAGTGTGTGACAGGTCCTCTTTATGGAGAGAGGCGGGGTCAATAAAACCCCACATCTGTCCTTCAGGCTGGAAAGCATGGAATTTGAGAAAAAAAAACATCTCATGCTTTCTGCTGTGACCATGTTCGTTCAGCACAGTGGTGTAGTGTATAGCACATTCACCTCGCTGGTTAGAATCCCGCCCGTGACACCATCTGCCTGGAGTTTGCATGTTCTCCCTGTGCCTGCATGAGCTTCCTCCCACAATCTAAAAACATGCTGTAAATCGGATCCTGTCTAAATAAGCCCTAATATGCAGTAGGATATTTAGGTTTTGTGCTGCCCTAGGCCTGACCAAATTTCTGCACCCCCTAATATAGGGTGACCAGGCATCCCCAGTTTCAGGGGACAGTCCTCTGATTGAGGACACTGTCCCTGGACCAAGTTTGTCCTCAGATTGGATTTAATAGGGGGCAGGGGCAATTTCAAAGACAGTCAGTGCAGAATAAATAAAAAAAAATAGAATTACACCCCCCCGCTCCGCCGTGCCTACTAGCATAGGGGGGTTGTATTTTTCCCATTATTTGTGCCCCTTTCTGATGATCATGTGCTGGTCGGCGTGGAGGGAATATTTCTTCAGTTTCGGGCGCATGCCCATTTAGCTTCGCTCACATGTTCTTCTGCCTTGGCACAAATCTTGGCCAGCCACCTGCTTATCTCCTTGCCTTCCCTGGGGGAGTGATCTTCCTCCGCTCCCCACCCAGTAGTAGCCGGGGCACGAAGAGTAAGACTTGAGAGGCTGTGAGGCGGGCGGCAATGGGCAGAGAGTCGCTGATTGTTGCCATTACTAGTAAACAAAAAATATGTCCCCGGATTTCATTTTCAAAATCTGGTCACCTTACCCTAATAGAAAAATGACCCACCCTTCCTGTCAAGGCCACACCCTGTTTTTTTATGACCCGCCCAGGAATTTTCAGGGAACACACACAAGTTCTGTGGGGGGGGGGGGGCACAGGAGTCCCTTAATTTGCCTAGTTTTTCTATCACTTCCTGTTTGGCTATGGGGCAGGAAGTGAAGGCCAATCTCCCCAAACGGACAGGGATAATACAAAATAAACTGACAGGGCTTATAACCCTTCCCCCCCCCCCCCCCAACTCTATCCAAAATGAAAGAAAACAAAAAAAAGAAATGTTGATTATAGTTCCAGTTTAACCCCAAATTTCAGATCATTTTATTTAGAGGCCTAAGAAAATATAACCATGCCAATAGGCCAGGATCCAGCGTTGCTAATGTGTATGAATGTGTGTTAGGGACCCCCACAAACACCACTCAATGTTAAAAAAAACAATTTTCTTGTTTGTTTTGGGGATGCCTGCACCCCTGATAGGGTAAAGACACCTCACAAATGTTGTCACTTTCTACTCAATTCAGTCACTTCCTGTCAAACAGGAAGTGAGGGAAAAACCGGATTTATGTCTTGTTGGGGACACACAGATCAATCTAAATAGTTTCCCATTATGGAAATTGCATTTTGCTGTGTACACCCCAAATTAGTAGGGATCTTGGACTTTGGGGTCCATTTACTAAAGGCAAATCCACTTAGCACTACAAGTGGACAAGCAAGGAAGAAAAAAAAAATTGGATTGGATGTTAAAACCATCAGTGCTTCTGATTTTCACTGACTACGCTTCTACTGCAGAGCGGCTTTGCCTTTACTAAACCCCAAAGTAACTAATCATTTGGGGTGTACACAGCAGTGCAATTTGCTTAATGGGGACACTTATTAGATTGACCTGTGTCCCGAAGAAAAGACCATTGGTAGGGTTTTAACCTCACTTCCTGTTCAGCTGTGTGACAGGAAGTGAAGCCAATTTTAAGAAAAGGGACACAGAGCCCAACCTAAAAACACAAGCAGGGGTTCTAACACTCACTTGGCTTCCCTCAAACACCCCCAATTAGAATAGGATTGTCTTGTGCTAGATTCAAGCACAGTGCTGAAAATCAGCATTTCAAACCTGCCCACCAATACACCCCCCCCCCCCCAACAGGCCTTGTTTGCAGGTTTTCCTTTATCTTGCACATGTGCTTTAAAAATTGGTCATCAATTCTAGGAAACAATACTTACCTTTTCAGGTAAACATGGCAAACATTTCATGCATACACACCAGCAAAGACGTTTAGAGACAAATCACACTTGATGGTTTAGGCCCAAACTATTTCAGCTGCAGCTGTTAAAATCCGTAGCATCAAAAAAATATCACAAAACAAACTTCAAAATTTGAAAGTAATTTTATTGGTCCACAAAACAAGGAAAGCAAAACAAACAATTAAAAATAAACACACAAACAAAAAAAGCACATACAAAACAAAAATAGACCTAGATTTAGTTCAGACAGTAATTAGAATATGGTTTTGAAATAACAGGATAGACCCACAGGATTAAAACATTAGTCATTAACATCTTGAGAAACATTTTGCTAAATTATGCAGCAGACCAAAACATCAAAATCATTAAATCAAACAATTGCCCCCCCCCAAAAAAATAAATAATAACTTGCTCCAAAACATCTCTGTTTCGCACCATGTGCACCATGTGACCTCAACCCATGTGACATCACTGGGCATGATGGGAATGTGATGTCACATGGGTTAAGGTCACATGGTGGCATCACCACGCCCACGCCCTATGCCAATATAAGACGGTGCCCACCGCTCTGTCGGCATTTCAGCGCCGGACCTCGTCGTGTCAACATCGAATGGAAGAAGAAGCCCTGGCCCCACCGGCGGAGCCAGGCAGAAGCGGAGGGCACCGGAGAAGCCTGCGAGTGTCACCCCGTAGCGGAAGACAGTGGAGCTAAGCCCTCGCCCCAGCGGAGGCGCCAGGCAGATAAGGCGATCGAGAGCCCCCCCCCTGGCAGAAAACGGCGAAGTCCACGGCCCTCCCCCATAAGCAGGAAGCTTCGTGGTGAAGGGGGTCTCGGCGGAAGACGGCTAGAAGACCGGAGTGGGATGTTCGACCCCCACCCCGGCAGAAAACGACGAAGCCCGCGGCCCTCCCCCATAAGCTTGGAGCTTCGTGGTGAAGGGGGTCGCGGCGGAAGACAGCGGCGGCGAAGACCGGGGTGGTTTGGCGGAAGACCCCCGGAGCTGACTAATAAATTATTTTATTCAGTGTGGTGTCTTATTTTTACACTTTTACCACCAGGTGAATGGGTAGGGGTACTCATTCACATAGGGTGGGGGGGCCGGAATCTGGGGGCCGCCTTATTAAAGGGGGCTCCCAGATTCCGATTGGCTCCCGCCCGTATACCCCGACAACCGATGGCAAGGGTTGTCGGGAAGAGGCTCTTGTCCCCATCAACATGGGGACAAGAGTGCTTTGGGGTGGGGGGCAGTGCCCCCCTCCCTCAAAGCACACACTCCCCTATGTCGAGGGCATGTGGTCTGGTACGGCTCAGGAGGCGCTCGCTCGTCCCCATCCCCATTCCTGTCCGGCCAGACTGCGTGCCTGGGATGAGGGCTTGGTCTGGATCTGGGGGGGAACCCCACGCCGTTTTGGCGTGGGTTTAACCCCCTCACGTTCCAGACCAAGCCGAGGAGCCTATTGTACCCCTGGAGGGGGACCCACGCCGGTTTCAAGTTTGAAATTTGGCGCGGAGTTCCCCTTCAGTGTCAGAAGATCGGAGATTCCCGTGCGCCGCGTCACGCAGTGCAAATACTGCTACGCCTCTTGGGATTTACCAAGAATTTCTCGGCGTACTGACGCGGCGCACGGGATTCCCTGAAATTTCCCTCTGCGCATGCCCAGTATGCAAATGAACCTTCCGAAGTTCTGGCGCACTTTGCAAGCGCACGGGGATCGTTTTTTAAAATTCACTTTCACTTTCAATTCGGTCCGCCACACACGTTCAAACACATGTCACTACACTTCCCCTGCATCACCCCCTTCCCTCCCCTAATAAACTCCCGCCCGAATCCCCGATATTTACATTACTAAATGCCGTATGCCAGCTCTGTACTGGCGTGCCGTGCGCCCTCTCCTGGGCGCATTAGGCATTTTAGTAAATGAGAAAACACACTGCACTGGCAGCGTGTCTCTTTTGTAAATGTCAAAAACAGTTTTACTCCTGCTTGTGTGCCGTGAGTCATGGCTCACAGGCTTGGTAAATGACCCCCCATATCTTCTAGCCCACAAAATCATCCACTGTTCACTAATATTAATGACCAAAATACAGTTACTTACCATCGTAATATACGATCGTGACTTCCACCTTCTTCCACAGACTGTGAACGTTGCTTTCAATGACGTTGGATCCCTTGAAACACTGCACACGTGTGACGCTACGCACGATACCCCACCCCTGACCTTCGGTCTCGTCCTTTTCACGCCCCTTTCTCTATCTTTTTTTGTGGGTGTGATTTATGGAGGAAAAAGACATGGAGACAAATATGCCAAGCTTAAGCCATGAGGCAGGCCAGGCCCAGGCAAGAGGAAGATCCAGGCAGAGGTACAAGGCCTCAAACATGGCTTTTCAGGAGATGGTAGAGATGGTCACCATCTTAATTAAGGAGGACTATGATGGGAAGCAAGGCCCTTAGGCCTCGTACACACGATCGGACATATCCGATGAAAACGGTCCGCGGACCATTTCCATCGGATATGTCCGATCGGGAGTTTGATCCGATGGCGTGTACACACCATCGGATCAAATTCCCCGCCGCCGGACGGCGCGGTGACGTGGCGGTGACGCGGCGGTGACGTTGACGCTGCCACGTCACCGCCACGTCACCGCCACGTCACCGCACCAGGAAGTTAAACACTTCCGCGCATGCGCCGAATCCATTCGGCGGCGGCGCGGCGGCGGTGGGGGACGACATGTCTGCTGGTAAGTGTACTAACCAGCAGACATGTCGGGCGGACAGATTCCCACCGGATAGATTTCAAAGCATGCTTTGAAATCTGTCGGGTGGAGAAATCTGTCCGCTAGCCCATACACACGAGCGGAGATGTCTGCTGAAACGGTCCATCGGACCGTTTTCAGCGGACATATCCCCTCGTGTGTACGAGGCCTTACATGCATCCCAATAAGGTGAAGAGGGAAATTATGGAGAAAGTCATCAGGAGGCTTCGGGAGAAATTTGGACAACGCAGGAGTAAAGAACAACTCCGAAAGAGGTGGTCAGACCTGAAGAAAAGAGAACCAGAGCAACTGCAGCGAATCAAAAGACTGATTTGAGCAAAAAGTAATTCATTTTTATGTGCCCTCATTTTTTGTGTTTGTTCTTTGTGGCATGTGCTTTTTCTTTCAGGTTGTACTGTATCTATGTTTGTGGTCACAATAATTGGTCGTAGGAGTCGTCGTTCATTCGTTGATTTTTTAACTAATAAACAACGATCTTCGTGAGAAATTGCATCATGCCTAGTTCGCATGGACAAATTGGAGTGTAAACACTGTATCAGACAAAAATAACGTATTTGTATTATTCCTGTTTGAACGAACGACGACTCCTACAACCAATTATTGTGCCCACAAACATGAAACTTGATACATATTTTGTGTTTAATGTGACATCAATTGTGGAATTTTAATGTAGATGTGTACCTAAGTAGATGGTAATAATAAATATTAATAATATACAGAAAAAGGAGAGTGTGCTCAGCAGTGGATTATACACATGTGGACTCTGTAGTTGTATTTTTATTTATCTTTCATCCCTCTAATCTTTTACCTTTCTGGTTTCCCTTTCTTCAATCTCGTAGGGCGCAATGAAGCAGCAAGGCAGGACACAAGTTCACAAGCCACACCCCTGAGGGATCTTGATGAAGGGGAACCTGCCACCACATCCGGTAAAGTATCAGATACCACAGATACACAGGTAATCTAGATGTAGGCCAACCTAATTTTAATACATGGTTTGGTCCCACATTTCAGGAGCAAGTCGTGCTGGTTCGGCACTTGACAAGGATACTGCCCAGCTCGTCATTGGAGAAATCTTGTCCTGCAGGGACATCCGGATTGCATCGAGACAAATTAAGGAAAATTCTAAAAGGGTGGAACTCCAGCTAAAAAATGTAATGGATGTTTTGGGTAGGGTTTGAACTTTTTTAGCTTAAAAGGTTTTGAGTTTTGTTTATATTAGTAAAAAGACACTATATTTTTGAAAAATCACCAGAAAACCCCCAAAAAAATTAAAAATAGATTTTACCTGTTTGTTTTAATCACCAGAAACCCCCCCCCCCAAACAAAAAACATGATTGTACCTGTTTTCTATTCACCAGAACATGTATAAATGTAAAATTTCTTGATTTCAGAGATGTCCAAAAATAAAAATAAATGGACACTCAAAATTGTGTGGCTTGTTATTTTATATCAATGCTGACGATAAAAAAAAAAAAAAAAGGTAGATTTATGCTGGTAACATTAAACAATGATGGATATTTAGTCCATCCAAAACACATGGCACTATGATAACCTAGGAGACAAATAAAATACACAAACATTCCAAATTATTAAAATAACAAACAAATGAGACTGTTTCATTCAGCCAAGATCTGGCATTGGAATGGCCCCCTTTCCCATAAAATAATCCACATATGCCTGGCGCACTGGACGTGCGTTTTGGGGGGCCTGCCTCACGGGCCGCCTCTGGAGCAACATCAACTGCCTCATCAAGCAATAAGGTTAACCACTTAACCCCCGGACCATATTGCTGCCCAAAGTCCAGAGCACTTTTTGTGATTCGGCACTGCATCACTTTAACTGACAATTGCGCAGTCGTGCGATGTGGCTCCCAAACAAAATTGCCACCCTTTTTTTCCCACAAATAGAGCTTTCTTTTGGTGGTATTTGATATCTCTGCGGTTTTTATTTTTTGCGCTATAAACAAAAAAAGAGCGACGATTTTGAAAAAAATGCAATATTATTTACATTTTGCTATAATAAATATCCCCAAAAAATATATAAAAAAAAAAAACAATTTCTTTTCCTCAGTTTAGGCCGATACGTATTCTTCTACATATTTTTCGTAAAAAAAAAATCGCAATTAGCGTTTATTGATTGGTTTGCGCAAAAGTTATAGCGTTTACTTTTTTGTTAATATTTTTTTAATAGTAATGGCGGCGATCAGCGTTTTTTTCAGTACTGCGACATTATGGCGGACACTTCGGACACTTTTGACACATTTTTGGGACCATTGGCATTTTTATAGCGATCAGTGCTATAAAAATGCGTTGGATTACTATAAAAATGCCATTGGCAGTGAAGGGGTTAACACTAGGGGGCAGGGAAGGGGTTAAGTATGTTCCTGGGTGTGTTCTAACTGTATGGTGGGGGTTGACTCACTAGGGGAAATCACTGATCTTCTGTTCATACATTGTATGAACAGAAGATCAGCATTTTCCCCCGCTGACAGGCCCGGGAGCTGTGTGTTTACACACAAAGCTCCCGGTCCTCGCTCTGTACCGAGCGATCGCGTGTGCCCGGCGGCGATCGCGCCCGCCAGGCGTGGCACGATCGTAGAGCTACGTGCTCTCGCGCAGCAGTGCCACCGTCCCGCCGTATAACTGCGGTGGGCGGTCGGCATGTGGTTAAAGCACAAAGGCTGAAAAGCGCGAATCGTCTCTCACCAAACTTTTACTAACATGCAGCAACACGATATCAGCAAAAGAGGCCGTCTTCCGCATGGAAATGACCCTTTATAGTCCCGTTGTACGTGATGGACGTCACTGCGCATTGCTAGAGCTTTTTGGAAAAACGATGGTGTGTACGCAACGCCGTTTTGGAAAATGAAGTTTGAAAAACTTCGTTTTTTTCATGAGAAAAAAATTTGTTTTTTTCATCACAAAAAGTGATCGTGTGTACGCGCCATAATACTAGCTAGGAACCCCCCAGACCAAAAAGGGACATTGTTGCTTTAACCACTTGCTTACTGGGCACATATACCCCCTTCCTGCCCAGGCGAAATTTCAGCTTTCAGAACTGCGTCGCTTTAAATTAAAATTCCGCGGTCGTGCGACGTGCCTCACAAACAAAATTGACGTCCTTTTTTTCCCACAAATAGAGCTTTATTTTGGTGGTATTTGATCACCTCTGCGGTTTTTATTTTTTGCGCTATAAACAAGAAAGAGCGACAATTTTGAAAAAAAACACAATGGCCCAGATTCACAGAGCAATTACACCTGCGCAACAGGAGATGCGCGTGCGTAAGTCGAAATGTGCGCGTGCGTTTCGATGCGCGGCATCCACAGAACGAGATACGCAAAAAATCAACTTTTTTTTGTCCCGCGTAATTTCGTTAGACTGGCGCATCCGTCCGCGCAAAAGTGCGCTAGACAGACCATTGATTTGCTAGTCAAATATGCTAATGAGGGACTTACGGGGATCCACAAAACAACGTTGGGGCAGCGCAGGCGACGCAGTGTGCGCAACAGCAAAATGTCCTGTCTAAAATTAGAGCATATAAAAGCTGGTCTAAAAAGAGAAAAAAAGTCTACTTGTTAGATAAAGCAACACTGTTAGTGAGGAGCTCAGCAGTCACACGTGTTGCACAACAATCTGTATGCCAACATGCCAGGGGCATCGTCGCACATAGCTATACTACTGACTTTAGATGAACAAAGAAGGAGGAGGGCACGGAGGATGGCACTAAGGAGGGCACGGGAGATGTTTTTTTTATTTGCTTATATAAAATTTACAATTTAATCTAATCTAATACAATATTCTTATCTGATATAAGCCCCTCACTCTTCATATATATATATATTGATATATCACACACGCATAGACATCTTTGGCATGAGTGATTCTGAGGTGTCTCGTATCTTCAGATTCACCCCTCATGCCATCATGGAATTACCACAACCTTGCAGGAGGACATCAGCAGCCCAACACATGGCACCACCCATGACACCCATGACAGCTACATATACAATCAGAGCCCCATCCCCACAGATTTCGAACAGAACATGTATGGGGACAGTTGGCTGGTTGGTGAGTGACATGGGAGTCAGGCATGACTATCCCCACCCGTGATGCACACCTCACAAGTAGCACATGCATGACTAACATCCTCCTGTCTTTTCCCTTCAAGGTGACTCTGCATATGCACTGGTACCCCATCTCATGACCCCATCTCATGCCAGCTCACATTATGCATCTTTGCATGTTAAACACACACATTAATCATGGCACAATGAGAATGCATGCATGCACACCACTGTGGTCCCTAGCACAGACACATCACATCCTCATCACATTGGATTGGCACCAGTCCACCATGCAGGTCTTGTGAGCTGCAACGCCATGCCACGGCTCCAATTATTTCACTGTCACATTCATACACCATTCACACGGACCTGGGGATCACTTCTCCACCACAAATGAGGGTGACACCCCTTTTCCCGCAGGAATATCACCCCCACATTCCAAAATCATACACAAACAGAACCAAAAAAATAAAATAAATGACGAGCAAAAATAAAAAATTCCCAGCAAAAATATAATTTAAACAAAATAACAACAAAGAAAACACATAAAAGACAAAAATCACTCTGCAAAACAGTCCCCAAATATCTCAAAGATACGTCACAAACAAACAAAAGCACCTTGCTGTATAGGGAGGGATACAAAGGGATGTACTTTTGCAAAGGAAGTGCATTTGTGTCTGTCTATTTATGCTGTCTGCGTAGTTCATAAAGTTGCCCTAGTCCATTTCCAATTTCACTGATTGCGCCGCTCCCGAGTTGTGAGCATGCGCACAGCGGAGCTGACCATGGTCTCCTTCAAGCGCGCATGCGCGAGCCGGCCGGCCCTTCATTTGCATGGGGTCACGGCTCATTTCAATGTAACACGCCCACGTCCTTCCCAATTTGCATTACTCCTCCTTACGCCTCTGAAAAAACGTTACGCATGCGCAATTTCCTGCGCAAAAGCTACGAGAATAGGGTGATTACGCGGCTACATTGCGCAAGTCTAACGTAAAGGCGGTGCGCTACGCCGGTCCAATAATGCGCAGATGTACCTGAATCTGGCCCAATATTTTTTACTTTTTGCTATAATAAAAATCCCATTTTTTTTTCTCAGTTTAGGCCGATATGTATTCTACATATTTTTGGTAAAAAAAAAAATCGCAATAAGCGTATAGTAATTGGTTTGCGCAAAGATTAAAGTGGCTACAAAATAAGGGATAGAATTCTGACAATTTTTTTTTTTTTACTAGTAATACGGCGATCTGCAAATTTTGTCAGGACTGCGATATTGCGACGCACACATCGGACACTTTTGACACATTTTTGAGACCATTCACATTTATACAGCGAGCAGTGCTATAAAAACGCACCAATTACTGTATAAATGTGACTGGCAGGGAAGGGGTTAACACTAGGGGGTGAGGAAGGGGTTAAATATGTATCCTGGGTGTGTTCTAACTGTGTGGGGAGAGGGGACTGACTGGGGAGGTGACCAATGCTGTGTCCCTATGTACAAAGGACACAGCATCAGTCTCTTCTCCCTGACAGGACGTGGAGCTCTGTGTTTACACACAGAGCTCCACGTCCCTGCTCTAAAACTGCCGATCGGCGGGTACCTGACCGCCAGGCACGCGCATCGGCATCTCGGGAATGCGTCGGGTGCGCGACGCCATCGGCGTGCGCGCACCCTGTAGTGGCCGGAGAACACAATGCCGTCAAATGACGGCGGCTGGGATATTCAGATCCCCTTTGCCGCCGTCATTTGACTATATGCGGGGACTCAAGTAGTTAAATAATGAAGTGGCAGATATGTACTTCAATTCAAAACCAGTCACTTTATAGGTTATAATAAAATGAGCTTTGTTCTCATACACTTAAGAATAGCACAAGTATTTTGCAGTATGTAAATAGGTTTCAGTGAATCAGAGAAGCCTATAACAGAATCAGTATCTGATTCCCACACAGTGCTCAAACAGGAGTGACAGTAATATAACAAATAGTGAGTTACACAGTGCAGTAAAACTTGCCTAATATATTGTTTGTCCCTTTTCAACCTGGAGGGATGGCTGGATGGACAAGCATATAATCAGCCTGCAAAACCTCCTGGCTTTGCACAGTCAGCACAGGGCTCAGCTGGTCACTCTCTCCCATCACTTCCTGTAAGGAAAGACATACATAGCCTTTATGCCGCGTACACACGACCGTTTATAATGTCATGGAAAAACAACGCTTTTCTCGACATGATTCTTGTCAGCCTGCCTTGCATACACACGATTGTGATAACATTTTGCAGTGCGTTCTTGTCCGCTCATTACTGTTCTTCAGGTTGTTCTTCATAGGCCTTGCTGTTTTTCAGTGCGTTCTTTTAGTTTTTTCTGATTAGACTGAGATTGTGGTGTGCTTGGTGCTGGGATTGTTGCTTTATCCCGACTCCGGTTCATGAACAGGGTGAGGAGGAGTTCATGGACCAAGAATTGGTCTTAGGATGTCTGACACCGTTTTTTAGCATCTGTTGGCTTTGGTGTCCTCCTATATCACCAGGCATGACACCGTTATGCGGGAAGCCATCACTGCTGAGCAGAGGCTAGTTGCTACGTTGCACTACCTGGCAAAAGCATGCAGGACCTCAAGTTTTCGACAGGTATCTCCCCCCAGGCTCTGGGCTTCATTATCCCAGCAATCTGTTCTGCCATAATACAAGTCCTGCAGAAGGACTATGTTAAGGTACGTTTTGTCCTTTAACCTCACATTCTATGTATTTAATGCTTGCTAATGTATAGTATTTTTTTCATCAGTCCCTAATTACTATGATTGTAATATGCTGTGAATGTCCCCTTTGTCCCCATGCATGCTGTAAGCTCTTAATGCTCCTTTTTTGGCCTACATGCATATTTCCAATAACTAACCTCTCCAGCATACTCTCCTGGGCCCAAACACACCTAGTCTAGTCACTTTTCAATGTATTTTGTCTGCTCCATTGTAGTGCATTTGTGTGCATTTATTTTATTTTTCAAATTCAGACAGAGTGCTAGAGCCTTGATTTGTGAGGTCCCCAACTCATCTCGAACCCCCCCATAAAATAATTTAAATGGGCCATCAGAGGGGGTGAGGAATCATATTAGTGATCATTTATTTTGACTTAAAATACGCCTTCAAATTAATGTTATACTGATGTTTTGGCAAGAACGTTTTTGGATAATCTTCTTGCAATGTTTATGTATCAAAGTATTATTTTTTATTCTTGTTTGACTCCACAGTTCCCTTCTATGCCACAGGAATGACAGAATGTGGCATTGGAGTTTTCCCAGCGTTGGAACTTTCCCAACTGTGGAGGGGCTATCGATGGCAAGCACATCCGCATCGTGCCACTACCCCATTCAGCATCCTATTATTTTAACGATAAAGGGTTCCACAGTATCGTGCTGATGGTGGTGGTGTCTGCCAATTATGAGTTCCTTTTTGTGGACGTGGTGAAAAAACGGCGGATGTCTGACGGCAGAGTTTTTGCCCAGACGGAGTTCGCCCAATGGCTACTATCAGATGACCTGGCATTGCCACCTGCGGCAGAGAATGAAGAGGGACTACCCTTTGTTTTCGTTGCGGATAAGGCGTTTGCGCTCAGTCCACATCTGATGAGGCCATTTCCTCAAAGGACCCTCACCCCTAAGAGGAGGGTGTTTAATTTCAGGCTGGCCAGAGCCAGAAGTGTGGTGGAAAATGCTTTTGGCATCATGGCCAGCCGTTTCCGCCTCTTTATAATCTGGCAGAGTACAAGTGGAATAATGTTGTAATGTGCTGTTGTGTCCTTCACAATTTAAAAAAAAAAAACGTTCACCAAATTATTTATCTTCTGTTGAGCTCGAGGCCACACTACATGCCGCAATTCCATTGCTGGCCCAGGAAGCTGGCCCTACAGGTTTGGCCCCCGAAAGTGTCCGTGATGTGCTGCAAGAGTATCTGGAATATTTTATGGGTAGGGGGGCCATTGTAATGCCTGATGACGTTTGAATGTTAACTTTTAATACAAATATATTTTATGCTAAAAACATATTTTTTTGTTTTGTTTGGGTTTCTTTTATCTTTCTCCTAGGTTCTCCTAGTGCACTTGTAGTGCCATGTGTATTTTCCTTTAGAAAAATTCTCATCATTGTCAGTGTAAACACCCAAAATATTTTTTTTATTTTTTTTAGGCAACATTGATATAAGAAGCCACACATTGTTGAGTATAAAAGCTTTTTAATTGTTGCACATTTAAAATGTGCTTTTTTTTTTTAATCTAAAGTGTTTTTTTTTTTTCTTGCTAAAATGCATGAACTATGGAACTTGTAAAGTTCAACATGTACAATTGTACCAAAAACAATTAAAACATTACAAACCAAACAATCAAAACAACAAACAAAATTAAATCAAAATGTTTTGGGATATTAAACTTTAAAACCCTCCCAAGCACATCTATGATTTTTTTTTTGCCTATTTAGTCTTTTGCCTAATCTGGAGAACGTTTTTGTTGATATGATTCAGGTCACAAGAGCAGACCATGATTTCCTTGATCACCATCTGGGCACTGTGACTGGCGAATCCTTCTTGCTCCACAGGCAGAAAAGCACCTAAAATTTAGAAACATGCCATGTATTGTAAATATGCAGGCCTACATCTATTACCGAAATCTGTGGTGTATTACACTGACCTGTTGTGGTGCCAGTTTCCACTTCCTCCACTTCTTCCTCCACATTCCGTGGTTGTGGGTCTTGGGTTGGTGGTGTGGGGTTCCTTGGCTCCCGTCTCAAAGCTTTTTGAAGCCCTATGAGATTAAATAAAAAAGGTATACTTGAGTAAAATTAGATTTGAGACCTGAAATAGGAATATAAATCATTCTTTGGAAGTGTGGTACAATTGTCTGATTTGTCAATAGTTCTAAGCTGAACACATGATTGTATCCATTACCAAAGCTGGTACATATATCTATTTTGGTCAAGTTTCACACATGGAAACACACCAAGTATCCACTGGATCACCTGCGTGTGCCACCCTAAAAAGGTTGTTCTTGTGGCCCAAACTTTTGCTACGGAGTCCAGATGTGTAACCAGATGCTGAGCATCATCTCCTTAGAGCCAGTTCACATAGCTGTGGCACGACTCTGGGGGCGACTCTGCAAGTCGTCCTGAGGACGACTTCAGAGACGACCTGCAAAACTACTTCTGTATAGAAGTCAATGCAGGTCGCCCCAAGTTGCCCCCGAAGTCGTACAGGAACCTCTTTCTAAGTCGGAGCAACATGCATTGCTCCTATTAGAATGGTTCGATTGCCTTTAATGGGACGTGACTCACTCACTATTAGTTAAATATAGTTACCAACACATCTAGACAACCATGTTCCAAAAATATTCTCACATAAATAGTTCAAGATGTCAAGTTTCATGTTCATGGGCACAATAATCGGTAGACATGTGCACACTGAAATATTTTGTTTCGTAATTTCGTTTTCGTCCAAAAAATACATTTATTTAGTTACTCCCGAAATCTGTTTTTATTTATTGTTTTTCGTAAAAAAAATGCATTCGGTTAGACCGGCGCAATGTAGAGGCGCAAGTACCGTATCCTCGTAGCATTTGCATAAGGTGGTGTAATTCAAATAGGGAAGGACGTGGGCGTGTTCCATTGAAATGAGCCGTGACCCCATGCAAATGAAGGGCCGGCCGGATTGCGCATTCTCGCATGAAGCAGACTATGGTCAGCACCTCTCTGCGCATGCTCAGAACTCGGCACGGCGCAATCAGTGAGATTAGAACTAGGCCCGGTCAACTTAGTGAGCTATGCACAGTGCTTAAATAGACAGAGAGAAATGCCCTTCCATTGCAAAAGTACATCCATTTGTTTTCCTTCCTACAGCAAGGTGCTTTTGTTCTGTTGTTTGTTGGTGTTTGTTGGTTTGTGACGTGTCTTTGAGATTTTTGGTGAGTGTTTTGGAGAGTGTTTTGGAGAGTGATTTTTGGTGAGTGTTTTGAAGAGTGATTTGGAGAGTGTTGTGTGAACATGAGTGAGAGGAAGCGAAAATTTAATTTTTCCTTGCGGGAGAAGGAAATTATTGTCAGGGCCATTACCCAATATGGGCGATTCCTACATGGCCCGGAGAGTGCCAACACCACCCCGGTCAGGAAGAGTCAGATTTTGCAGGACATCGCTGACGAGGTAAATTCTTTGGGGGGTGAGACCCAGACACGCCAGGGGATATAAAAGAAGATCAATGATCTCCGGCGTGTGGTCCGTGGGAAGTTGTCCAAGATTGCAGCACACGGCAGGGGCACTAGAGGGTGCCCACCATGCACTGTTAGGCTGACTGAGGAGGAGCATTTGCTGGCCCAGACCTTCAACAGGCAGCAGGTGGAGGGGCTGCCTGGCTTTGACTCCATTGAGGAGGCCGTGAGGACAGGTAAGGTTTTTTTTTCTCTCTGGTGTGTAGCATGTGTGTGGGGGGGGGGAGGGAATATGTGGCAAGTGTGTGGATCCTCCAACCTGTGAATGTTTTGTGTCATCCACAGATGTGCAGGAGGGTGCTGGGCCATCTGGCCTGTCCGCACCATCCCCGGGACAACAGTCTGAGGAAGACCCCCAGACAAGGCCGGAGTCCTCTGAGGAGGAGGAGTTTGATTTGGAGGAGGAGGTCATGTCAGGGATTTTGGAGGAGTCTTCCCCTATGGCTGGCAGCAGCCAGGCCTCCATCAGGAGTAGCCCCTCCCACTGCTCCCCCAACAGTGTTCCCCCATGGGGCTCCCCTTCTCCCCGGCCACAAGCCTCATCTGGAGGCAGGAAGGCGACCCACAAGACTAGGGGGTGGCCGAGGTTCTGCCCGCCAATCTGAGAAGGGACCAGGTCCTTCAGACCCGCCATCTGGGACAGGTCAGCCAGACTTTGGAGGTCCCCCTAAAGGATTCAGTTGGGGACATGGCCTGCAACTCCCTGGCTCTGATCAATTGCCAAAATGAAATGCAGGCTACTACAGCAGGCGTTGGTCAGGATGTGCGGGCCCTCGGTCAGGATGTGTGGGCCCTCACCCAGGCTATCCAGGCCAATACGGCAACACTCAATGCTGGCCTGACTCGCATTGCCGTGGCCTTGGAGGGCAGGCCGTTAGGTGGGCAGAGACCAGGGGATGCTCCTCCTTCCCCGGATTACCCCCCCATGAGTCTACCCTGAGGAGCCGTGGCCGTGGCCGCCCCAGGCGTGGGTCACGCCAGCAGCAGTATTTTTTTTGGGCTTTTCGGTATTTTCTTTGCTGTGCTTCTTTTTTTTTTTGCTGGGATTTTTTTTTTTTTGCTGGGCATTTTTTTTTCTGTTTGTGAATGATTTTTGAATGTGGGGTGACATTCCTGCCGGAAAAGGGGTGTCACCCTCATTTGTGGTGGAGAAGGGTTCCCCAGAACCAGGGAGAAGTGATCCCCAGGTCCGTTTGAATGGTGTATGAATGTACAGTGACATAATTGGAGCCGTGGCGTGGCATTGCTGCTCACAAGTCCTGCATGGTGGGCTTGTGCTAATCCAATTTGATGAGGATGTGGGGTGTGTGCTAGGCACCACAGTGGTGTGCATGCATGCATTCTCATTGTGCCATGATTAATGTGTGTGTTTAACGTGCAAAGATGCCTAATGTGAGCTGTCTCCTGGCTGCTCTTCCCTCAGAAGAAGGGGTAGCCTCGGTTAGGGGGGGATTGTCTGGTTCGAGGGTCAGGTCATCACGTATGTCAATCTCCAGGCCCTTTCTCACTGCAAAGTTGTGCAGCATGCAACATGCACCGATGATCTGGCATACAAAGTTTGGGGAATACAACAGGGTACCGCCAAACTTATCCAGGCATTGGAAACGTGACTTCAGAAGGCCAAAGGTGCGCTCCACCACTGCACGGGTACGTGCCTGTGCTTCATTGTATCTTTCCTCTCCTGGGTTTGGGGGTTCCGGATAGGAGTCATGAGATGGGGTCCCAGTGCATATGCAGAGTCACCTGGAAGGGAAAAGACAGGAGGATGTTAGTAGTGCATGTGCCCCTTGTGATTTCTGCATCATGGTGGGAAAGTCATGCCTGACTCCCATGTCACTCACCAACCAGCCAGCTGTCCCCATACATGTTCTGTTCGAATTCTGTTGGGATGGGGCTATGATTGTATATGTAGCTGTCATGGCTGGATCCGGGGTGTTTGGCACGGACGTGCCATATGAGGCATTTGGCATCGACTATCCCCTGTACGTTGATGGAATGCCAATGCTTCCGATTGCGGTATATGTGCTCTGTCTCACGGGGGGGCTGGAGTGCCACATGTGTGCAATCAATAGCCTCCACGGTGCGTGGGAATCTGGCAATTCTGTAGAAATCTGTCATTGCCTTCAGCCGCAGGTCCTCTTGGGTGGGTTTGATGATTTGGTTGGCCATGCATCTGAGAATTACAGGGATAACCTGGTGCACACATCTGCTCATGGAGAATTGTGCCATCCCAGCCACCACTCCACTTGTATGCTGAAAAGAGCCACTGGCAAGGAAATGGAGTGTTGCCAGGACCTTGACCAGTGGCTGCACTGCATGTGAGCGTTGTGTTGGGCTGGTGATGTCCTCCTGCAGGGTTGTGGTTAATTCCAGTATGGCATGAGGGGTGAATCTGAAGATGCGATACACCTCAGAATCACTCATGCCAAAGATGTCTATGCGTGTGCGGTATATCCTCTCACGTGCCCTCCTCCGTGCCCTCCTCCTTCTGCGCTCATCTAAAGTCAGTAGTATAGCTATGAGCAAGGATGCCCCTGGCATGTTGGCATACAGATTTTTGTCCTGCAAGTGTGGCTGCTGAGCTCGTCCCCAACGGTGTTGCTTTAGCTGATATGTAGACGGATTGTCTAATCTTAAACTTGCTTTTATAAGGACTAACTTTAGACCGGATGTGCAGCTGATGCGCACAACGTGTAGCCTGCACCGCACAAACTTACTTTTGTGGACCGCCGTATCTCCCTCATTTGCATATTTGCATAGCAAATCAATGGTGTGTCTAGCGCATTTTTGCGAGCACGATGCGCAGGTCTATCGAAATTACGTCGGTCGAAAAATTCTAGATTTCAGGCGTATATCATTTTGGGGATACGGCGCATAGATACGCGTGCGCATATTTAGACTTACGCCGTGCATCTTGTGAAACGCCGGCTTAAGTGCTTTGTGGATCTGACATTCTATCGAATGTTCTAAAAAGAAAAAAAAGAAGATTCGACAGAATCTTTGAAAAAAAAACAACATTTGACTCTACATGTCTCTTAATGTCAAATCTTCATGTCTCTCTATGTCGAATCTTTTCTCTCTATGTTGAATCTTTTCTCTCTATATAGAATAATATTGGACTAATAGAGTTAAGGTTAGGCACATTCGACCGCAACGAAAAATGAAAAGAAAGCATTTGGTTATGTCGGATCTTTCGGTTTTCGTTCTCTGTGCTTTCGTTATCCTTTTTTAAAAAGATAATGAAAATACCTAAAATTCGGACGAAAATGCATTCGGACAAAAACGAATGCACATGTCTAATAATCAGTCGTAGGAATCATCGGTCATTTGCTGAATAATAATAATACAATGTTTTTGTCTGATACAGAGTTAACAAAATTTTTGGTTTACATTCAAAACTTGACCATGGGAGGTATATGGGTAGTGGAGTACGAGAGTTACTCTTGTCCCCGCATAATGGTAATGGAGAAGGGAGGGCACAGATATTATGTCTGGAAATGGGGTACTTTTTTTTTTGAATCTGGGTTTCCCCCCCCCCCCCCTTTTTCTTCCCCTTATTTTTTTTTTTGGGCAGAGGAGGAGGAGAGAGTAGGAGGTCAGGAGGAGGCAGGACTGTCCCTTATGGTTGTGGTATGTGTAATTGTTTTATTGTTGTAATTTATGTGTATGAAATGATGAATGTATTTAACTGAAGAACTCTTTTGTATGCTTATCAACAATGTAATGTTAAATATATAAATGTTTTTAAAAACTCAATAAAAATAAATTAAAAAACAAAACTTAACCATGTGTTTTTCTTTAAAATAGAGAGTTTGCTAGTGAGTAGACAGGGACACTTCAAAAACACATTTTCAAATTAACCACTTTAGCCCCAGACCCTTTGTCAGCCTAAAGACCAGATCAATGTTGTACCCAAACTAAATTTGCATCCTTTTTTCCCCCCAAAAATAGAGCTTTCTTTTGATGGTATTTGATTGCCTCTGCGATTTAAATTTTTTGCAATGTAAACGGAAAAATATATATTTTCTACTTTGGTTATAAGAAAAAAAAGTCGATCAAACTCAATTTTAGTCATACATTTAGGTCAAAATGTATTCAGCCACATGTCTTTAGTAAAAAACAAATTCAATAAGCGTATATTTATTGGTTGCGCAAAAGTTATAGGGCCAGATTCTCAAAAGAATTACGCCGGTGTATCTACAGATACACCGGCGTAATTCGAATATCCCGCCGGCGTATCATTGTTTTGTATCCACAAAACAAGATACGCTGGAATTACGCTAGGATCCGACTGGCGTAAGTCACTTACACCGTCGGATCTTAGATGTAATCCTACGGTGGCCGCTAGGTGGCGTTCCCGTCTATTTCAGCGTTGAATATGCAAATGAGCCTTATACGCCGATTCCCGAAAGTTTTTGCACCGCTTTGCCATAGTTTACGTCGTTTGCGTAAGCGTAAGGTTACCCCTGCTTAATGAGGGGCAACCTTGCGTAGGTCCGGCGTACGCCATGTTAAGTATGGCCGTCGGGAGAGCGTTGGGTTTTTCCATTGTTTACGTAACTCATCGCGAATAGGGCTGTGCGTTAATTACGTTCACGTCGCAACCAATGTATTTGCGGCGTACTATGGAGCATGCGCACTGGGCTACTTTTACGGCCGGCGCATGCGCAGTTCGTTCGGCGCGGGGGCGCGCTTAATTTAAATAGAAGCCGTCCTGTTTGAATTACGCGGGCTTACACCGAGCCATTTACACTACGCCGCCGAAAATTACGGAGCAAGTGCTTTGAGAATACGGCACTTGCTCCTGTCATTTGCGGCAGCGTATTCTATGTGAGTCTGGCCCATAGCGTTTACAAACTAGGGTATATTTTCTGGAATTTACACAGCTTTTAGTTTATGACTGCCTGATATTGTTTTTATTATTATGTACTGTCTCTTTAATGTCCATCTAGTTTGTCTCTTGTGGCATTCCGTAGTTAGCTTACTGCTGAATTTTCTCCTCCCCCTCTCTTCTGTATCAGTCATTTTTATGCTGTACTTCATGTGACCTGTTTGCATCTTCTATACCTGCATGGAAGAATCGTTACCTGTTATAACTTGCATTCTACGGATCATACGACGAATAAACATCGCCAGATCTCTCATGTGAGTTGTGACTGAGTAAGCTATCTGAAAGGTGATTTGGTATGAACAATCTCTTCAGAGCATTTAAGAACCATGTGCTACTGAAAACCACATTCATAGCCTTTGCAGCCGATTCAGAATAGTAAAAGAATGTATCCAGCAGCCTGCACAGAGATAACTGTGTCACAGGACAGATCATAGTGTAGTGTAACTGTGTGTATTGCATGAGAACTCTGCATACAACCCCAGCACAGCTTGTTACAGCTCCTCACAGTATACAGACACTCTTCACTGCTACAGCCAAGCCTGTGTACTGCAGGCCATCATGAGTGGAAAGGGCTCAGTGTGTAATGAAACACCACAGCATGCTCCACACAGAGAAAGCCAGGATGAGGACCCAGAGTCCACTGCATTGACCAAACGCTCTGTAAAACCCACTTGGAAGGTTAAAGAGAACTATGAATCCATGAGAACTGAACTAGCAACCAGTTTGAAGCAGATTTGGGATAAAATCCTCACACACATTGATGTGATTTCATGTCCCAGCCATGAGGTACTGCAACAGGAGGGCGCCATAAAGCATCTCTCTGCTTCATATGAACTGTACCAGACTACAAGCAATAAATATAAAACTATTGTGCAAAGCATCAACACTGAGGAGTCCTTGGAGCAACTTAACAATATCCAGCGAACTAAAGCAAAGGCAGAAGCAAAAGTAATGCTGCCACAGGACACTGTATCTCACAAATCTTAGACCACTAGACCACCAGATGTTCTAAAGTTCAAGGCACTTAACGCTTAGTGAACAGTTAATAAATGCCCACGCCGAAGCAGAGGCTATCAAAGTACAGGCCGCATATGCAAAAAAGAGAGCAGACATGGAGGCTGAGGTTGCAGTAATGGAAGCCGAGGTAGCGCATCAAAAGGCAGCAATAGAAGCTCAAACGGCACGTCAAAGGGCAGCAATAGAAGCTTTAAAGGAAAAGAGCAACTACAAGGCAGCTGCCACAAAACTAAAGGTTTTGGAACAAGCTTTCGGTGCAGATGGAAACGCTAGTGAAAGGGTCAGCGTCAAGGCAGATGTGGAAATTCCTTTCGAACGCACTAAGAACTAAAACTAAAACTAACTGTTCTAAACCACGGCAGTGAACACTCAATTACCTCCACGTTTCACGGCAATGCAAGGACTTCATCACACCATCAGGTAAAAGCTGTTCCAGCCATTTCCTACATGCAAAATAACCCCAGTGCATCTCCCGACTGTCATGCTGATCCTATATATGTCGCAGAACGGCACACTAATCTGCAAGCAATTCACCAACCTCCTGCTAACAGTACTGTTCCAGACCTTAACCCAACAATTCAGCTGAATGCCCTTGCTGCACCATATCTTCCCACGTCTCTTTATAACAATACCATAAACAAAGCAATCCACAACATTCAACCAGCAACCTCCTATGTAAAGTCAGAGGCAACCGATACAACAGAGTTCGTAAAGTACTTACTTCGACATGAGCTCACCAAGTCAGGCCTAGTAAGTTTCGACGACCTTCCTGAAAACTACAGAAGCTGGAAAGCCGCTTTCAAAACTACAATAGGCGGTATCGGTATTACTGCCAATCATGAGCTGGATCTGCTGATCGGGTGGCTTGGCCCACAGTCTACAGAACGCGTCAAGAGCCTCAGGTCAGTCTACATCGACAATCCAACTGCAGGTCTCACCGCAGCATGGGAGCGTCTAGAACAGACTTACGATAGTCCTGAAGCCATAGAGAATCCATAGAGAATGCATTGCTCAAACGATTGGAAAATTTCCCAAGGATATCTGGTAAGGACAATAAAGAGTTCCAGAGATTCAGTGACCTTCTTCTCGAAGTCCAGCTTGCCAAAACCGACCCTAAACTACCTGGCCTCAGTTACCTGGACACTGCTCGAGGAGTTAACCCTATCATTTGCAAGCATCCGCATGGCCTACAAGAAAGGTGGATCCGAATTGGGTCATCATACAAACGGGAAAACAAGGTTTCCTTTCCCCCGTTCTCCTACTTCTGCGATTTTTTCCGGAACATTGCTGAAACCAAGGACGATCCTAGTTTTGCATTCAGTGAGTTCAATACTCCCTCACCTAAAGGCGACAACCTACATACTAGCTACAGGAACCGAAGAGGTCCCGTGTCTGTTAGGAAGACAGACATTATTCCCTCTCCCGGCTTAGCTCCCGCCTCAAACAAGAGCGGCAAGATCGAAAACCCAAACCGATTATGTCCCATCCACAAGAAGCCTCATCCCCTCAAAAAATTTATCGGTTTCAGGAAGAAGCCCCTACAAGAACGAAAGGAACTTCTAAAGACTTTTGGGGTATGTTATAGATGCTGTACTTCCACCGATCACTTTGCCAAGGAATGTAAAACCCCTATCAAGTGCATAGAGTGCGGTTCCGAGGACCACGTGCAAGCACTCCATCCACTTGAGTCCAATCCTTCACAACCTGCAGACCTTCCTCCTGGGCAGAACCACAGCAAGAAGAGTACCTAATTCCACCATGGTATTTTCCTTGTGCCCTGAATTATGTGGGGAAGACCACTGTGACAAGTCTTGCGCTAAAATATGTCTAGTGAATATTCATCACAAGGATCAGCCAGAAAAGGGTGTATGCTATCTTAGATGATCAAAGCAATCGATCACTTGCCCGATCCGAACTGTTCGATCTACAGTAGGTGACTGGGATATTGTGTCAATCTCGCTCCCTTTCTCGGCGAGATTGAGCACTTGCGAGCCCCATCGCGGGAGCCAGCGCCGAGCTGGCTTGCCGCGATGGAGACAAAGCCGTCATAGAAGCGACGGGGATCCGACGCGGATTCCCGCCAATTCTACACGTGGGCGGAGTTTGTTATGAATCCTGAGAAAGAAGTCCCCGCCGGATTTTAAATAAAAATCCGGCATGGGTTCCCCCCTCAGGAGCATAACGGGCCCTTAGGTCTGGTATGGGTTGTAAGGAGACCCCCCTGCGCCGAAAAAACGGCGTGGGGGTCCCCCCACAATCCATACCAGACCCGTATCCAAAGCACGCCGGCCGGCCGGTCAGGAGGGGAGTGGGGGGCGAGCGAGCGCCCCCCCCCCCTCCTGAGCCGTACCGGGCAGCATGCCCTCAACATGGGGGGGTCAGGTGCTCTGGGGCAGGGGGCGCACTGCGGCCCCCCACCCCAGAGCACCCTGTCCCCATGTTGATGAGGACAGGGCTCCTTCCCGACAACCCTGGCCGTTGGTTGTCGGGGTATGCGGGCGGGAGGCTTATCGGAATCTGGAAGCCCCCTTTAATAAGGGGGCCCCCAGATACCGGCCCCCCACCCTAAGTGAATGAGTATGGGGTACATTGTACCCCTACCCATTCACCTGCAAGAAAAGTTTAAACACAAATAAACCACACAGTGTATTGAAATATTTTATTAGTTGGCCGCCGGGGGGGGGGGGTGTGTATGATCGCTTTTATAAAAGCGCCCCCCTCCGGCGGGCTTCTGCGGGGGGGTGGGTGCCGCTGTTCTTCACCGCCGTCTGGTTCTCTTCTGCCGCCGGGGGGGGCGCTTTGATAAAAGCGCCCACCACCCGGCGGGCTTCCTTCGACATCTTCGACGGCGGGGGGGTCTTCTGCCACTCTTGGGGGTCTTCTCCCGCTCTCCGGGGTCTTCTCCGGCTCTCCGGGGGTCTTCTCCGGCTCTCCGGGGGTCTTCTTCTTCTTCAGGACTCGCCGCCGCTATCTTCGTGTGTTAGCTCAATTACTGGCGGCGGCGAGTCCCCTCTTCTGTGACGTCATCTTCTTCTTCTTCTTCTCCAGATGTTGACGCGACGCTTCCTTCCGCTGTTATGGCTGGCGCGCGGCTCGCAGCGAGTTATATAGGCCTGTCTTGTGACGTCGCAGTCCCATCATGCTCCGGTAGGTAGCACGTGGTACCTACCGGCCAACTAATAAAATATTTCAATACACTGTGTGGTTTATTTGTGTTTAAACTTTTCTTGCAGGTGAATGGGTAGGGGTACAATGTACCCCATACTCATTCACTTAGGGTGGGGGGCCGGTATCTGGGGGCCCCCTTATTAAAGGGGGCTTCCAGATTCCGATAAGCGGCCAGAGTTGTCGGGAAGGGGCCCTGTCCTCATCAACATGGGGACAGGGTGCTCTGGGGTGGGGGGCCGCAGTGCGCCCCCTGCCCCAGAGCACCTGACCCCCCCATGTTGAGGGCATGCTGCCCGGTACGGCTCAGGAGGGGGGGGGGGGGGCGCTCGCTCGCCCCCCACTCCCCTCCTGACCGGCCGGCCGGCGTGCTTTGGATACGGGTCTGGTATGGATTGTGGGGGGACCCCCACGCCGTTTTTTCGGCGTAGGGGGGTCTCCTTACAACCCATACCAGACCTAAGGGCCCGTTATGCTCCTGAGGGGGGAACCCATGCCGGATTTTTATTTAAAATCCGGCGGGGACTTCCTTCTCAGGATTCATAACAAACTCCGCCCACGTGTAGAATTGGCGGGAATCCGCGTCGGATCCCCGTCGCTTCTATGACGCACTCGCTGGAATGTGCTTTTACTATTCCAGCGAGTGTGAGATGTCGGCAGCCTGTCGCAGAGAATCAGCGCGGTGCTTTTAGTGCTATAAACACATTCTCGGCGGCAGGCACTGTATTTTGCATAAAAGGAGAGGTTCATCCTTACACCCTAGGCACTTGTAGTGGAACTACAGAGGCTTTTGGAAGAAGGGCCCATGGATTTATTGTGTCCTCTCTAGAAGATAATCTACAATTACCCTTACCTACACTTGTAGAGTGTAACCAGATACCAGCCAACAAAGAAGAAATACCTACACCAGAAGTTGCCTTCTACCACCCTCACCTAAAGTCAATAGCAAGAGATATCCCACCACTTGACAAAGATGCTAAAATCCTTCTTCTGCTGGGAAGAGATATTATAAGGATCCACAAGGTACACAGGCAGGTCAGTGGACCCCCAGAAGCCCCATTCACCCAGTACCTGGACTTAGGCTGGGTCATCATAGGCAATGTCTGTATAGGCAAAATGAAAAGGCCTACTAACATTTCTTCATTCAAGACAAATGTATTGCCAAATGGTCGTAATACTCACTTTGAGCCATGCTCACATCACTACTGGGTAAAGGAGAAGGTAACTAGCTGCAAGTTGCAACATTGCAATACAAACCTTTCCCGCACCTACGATGACAGCTTTGGTTCTACAGTTTTTAATGTAAGCAGTGAAGACGACATGTTAGCTCCTTCGGCAGAAGACAAAGAATTCCTTAAAGTAATGGACAATGAGTTCTTTCAGGAAGATTCCAATAGCTGGGTAGCACCCCTACCCTGTCGCCTCCCGAGAGAGAAGCTACGGAACAATCTACATCAAGCAGTTAAAAGATTCTATTCCTTAAAGCGCACCTTAAGCAGGAAGCCAGAGATGGAAAGACATTTTGTGGACTTTATACAGAATATCTTTGATAGGGGTCATGCCGAATCCACACCCCCATTAAAAGAAGGAGAAGAATGCTGGTACCTCCCTTCCTTCGGTGTGTATCACCCACGAAAGCCAGACCAAATCAGAGTTGTCTTTGACTCCAGTGCCCAACACGAAGGCTTCTCACTCAACAACATGCTCCTCACAGGGCCCAACTTGAACAACAGTCTCATTGGAGTCCTAATTTGCTTTCGACAAGAACCCGTAGCAGTGATGGCCGACATTCAACAAATGTTCCACTGCTTCATCGTCAAGGAAGATAACAGGAACTACCTCAGGTTTCTATGGCACAAGGACAACAACATCAACAAAGAGGTAATTGATTACCGAATGAGGGTGCATGTCTTTGGGAACAGCCCTTCCCCAGCTGTAGCAATCTATGGACTAAAAAAGACAGCTCAGCTTGGAGAAGCTGAGTATGGATCCGACGCTCGTCAATTTGTTGAAAGAAACTTTTACGTAGACGACGGGCTCAAATCCTTTCCTACTGCTAAAGAAGCAATTGATCTTCTTACCAGAACAAAGGAAATGCTATCTGTAACTTGAGACTTCACAAAATTATATCTAACAGCCAAGAGCTAATGAATGCATTTCACCCTGAGGACTATGCTGCCAGTGTAAAAAACCTTGACCTTGGGTCAGACATGCCCCCTATGCAGAGAAGTCTAGGTCTGCTGTGGAACATCAAAGAAGACACATTCACCTTTCAAGTGTCAACCTGTGTCAAACCCTTCACCAAGAGAGGAGTCTTGTCCATAGTGAACAGCATCTACGGCCCACTGGGATTTATAGCCCCAGCCACCACCCAAGGTAAGACGCTATTAAGACAGCTTACTACTGATAACATAGATTGGGACACTCCATTACCTATCGAGAAACAACAAACATTGGAGAAATGGAGAGGTTCTCTGAAGACACTAGAACAGCTCCAAATTCCATGTTGCTATGCCCCAGTCTCCATCTCAGCTGCTGTCTGGAGGGAAATCCATATTTTCTCAGATGCATCAGTTGAAGCTATAGCTGCAGTGGCCTATTTGAAGACCTCAGGGGTTAATGGAGACATACACTGCAACTTTGTTCTAGGCAAGACAAAGCTAACACCAAAACCTGCACATACCATACCCAGACTTGAACTGTGTACAGCTGTGCTAGCAGTGGAAATAGCTGAAGTCATAAAGAGTGAATGGACATTAAAATAGATTTCTTCACATTTTACACAGACAGCAAGATAGTGCTTGGTTACATTTACAACCAAACTAAACAATTTTACATGTACGTCAGTAATAGAGTAGAACGTATCAGATCCGCCATCATTAATGCAAGGCCTCCAGTACCAGTAGCTTCTGATCCTGATGCTCCAGTGATCCTTACCCCAGCCACACTCCTTACTCCGAAGGTTGGAACTACCGTGATATATTCTGCTGAAATTAACCTGAAGGATATCTATAGGCGTCAATGGAAAAGGGTGCAACACCTAGCCAATGTGTTTTGGCACCGCTGGAGAAAGGAGTACCTGCATACTCTTCAAAGCCATTCCAAATGGCAAACACCCAAGCCTAACCTCAAAGTAGGCAACCTTGTTCTTCTGAAAGATAGAGAAGTCTGTCGCAATGAGTGGGTCTTGTAACAAGCGTAATGCCCAGCGATGACGGAAAGGTGCGAAAGGTTGAGATTAAGATAACTAAAGGAGGTTCTGCTCAGACTTTCTCACGACCAATCACGAAATTGGTGCTTCTTCTCCCAAGTGAGTAACTTATGCAGGAGTACCGGCTATACCTGCTATGGCGGGGAGAATATCACTATAACTATTGACTGTGCTGCTGTTGAAGTTTCCACGACTATAAACGATAGACTACAGGACTCAAGCCATCTGTTTTTTGGACTTCATGTTTCGTTGTTCATTTACTGCATACCTTCTTGTGTTTGCGGGTATCGCATATCTATGGTTTACAAACCAGTTTTACTTTCAATATTTTCTTCCCCCACAGGTTCAAGTTGGACTTCTTGATATTGGAACTTATCTATATATATGTAATAGACTTTGAAATCCAAAGATTTCAGGAGGGGAGTGTCATGTTACATGATATTGTTTTTTTTTTTTATCTTCAATAATTTTTTATTGAGTTTACAAAACATCTGTACAGTCAATGACAAACAACATGTTAATCAACATATGAAAACTACAGACATATCACTAAAGGTTATCCGAGAAGACAGATTTGCATGTTTGAAGCAGGTGGTGGATGTAATACCAATTATAAAACATAGAGCTCCTAGACACCCCAAACGGGAACAACCTGTGACTAGGGGGAGGTCGAGGTATCCACCAGCCAGTGGCTACTGTTAAGGTTGTGCAACAAGGTACAACATCTCAATATGAAGTGATATATTAAACCATAGATAACGTTCTAGTATGAATATGTTAAACTGATAGTGCCTTTTCAAGCGCTTGGACATTTAAAATGTAAAAAGTGAGGCACTTGCAAACCTTTTCCAGAGATGTAACTATAGAAGAAAGGGAGAGTAGAGAGCAATAGAGAGATAAGAAATAAATTGAAGTAATTAAGAGAGAGATATGTAGAGCGTAAGAGCAGAATGTAAAGAAGGAAGAGGGGAGGGGGGGAAGGGGGGAGAACAACACGGTGACTGTACTATACCAGAAGTGTGATAAAATGCGTTTTGTGTGAGTATCAGGAGAGTTTTTGTAGTGTACCATTCAGTCCAAGGGCGCCATTGGTCACAAATTTTTGGGTGTGTTGGCTTTCCCAACGACATTATCATCTCATAAGCACAATGGGAGTGGACCAGGGCGATGACTTCTATTATGGTGGGGGAGAGATTTGTTTTCCAGCGTCTGGCAAGAAGAAGCCTAGTTGCTAGGAGTATATGAGTTACAATCGTTCTAAAGGAAGAAGGCAGTAATTCAATATCTATATTCAGAATCGCCAATTGTGGAGTGAGAGTGAGTGGGGTGTGACATACATCTTGTATGAGAGTTTCAATCTCTTTCCACAGAACAGTTAATGCAGGGCAGGACCAAAATATGTGTAGTATGGAGCCTATTTGGTTGCAGTTCCTCCAACATGTAGGTGACGAGTGTTGCTGAAATTTGGCCAGTCTCTGTGGAGTTAAATACCATCTTAGATGGATTTTGTGGGATAATTCCCATAGGGAGGTGCAACTGGTGGCTTTATAAATTGATCTTAAAGCAGTTTGCCACTGATGATCAGAAAGTTGGAGATTTAAGTCCTTTTCCCAATCAGAGTAGGGCTTGGATTTGATGAAAACAGATTTCTCCTGCAGGGTGGAGTAGATAAGTGAAGTACCTTTGGTGGGGGGGGGGGGGTAGTGGAGAAAAAAATAATTCCACATTTTGAGTGGAAGTTCACATTCTAGATTTGTGTGGGCCAAGAGGCAATGTTGGATCCTATAGAAAATAAGGAAATCTGAGGGGGGTGCATGCAATGACATCTGGATTTGGTAAAATGTTTTTTGTAGTATCTTAGACCTGAGGTCTGCAGTGTTAGACGCGAGGGCGAGTATCCAGTTTGGTATAACTAGATCAGGTGATAGAAGGCGGAGGGTTTGTATAGGAACGTGTATGCTTTTGGTAGGAATTTGGGACCACTTTGTGCGATGTAACATTCTCCAAGCACTAATAGATGCCCGAACAGTCGGTGAATATAGGCGAAGACATTGGTGAGTGGTTGTAGAGCTGAACAACCATTCCTTTAGGTTGTGTCCAGGAGTCATAACATTCTCTATGTTTCCCCATAATGTGGATGGATGATCGGTAACCCAATCCGACATTTGGGCTAGAACAGTAGCTAGGTAATAGTCTTTTATGTCTACATACCCCAGGCCTCCCGCCATTTTCGATTTGATGGTTTTGGAACGACAGCACCTGGGGCGCTTGCCCTGCCAAATGAAATGTTGAATAATGGATTGGAGAGAATTAAGGTAGGAAGATGTTAAAGGTATAGGCAACGTGCGGAATGTATACATCAGCTTAGGAAGAACAAGCATCTTGAAGGCGGCTAACCTCCCCGACCAAGAAAATTCAAACTTGGAGAGTTTGGTAGTCTCCTTAAGTAACATTTGCTTAGCCTCCACATAATTACTATTAAAGAGGGTCTTGGAGTATTTAGTTAGGGTGATTCCTAGATAAGTAATCCCCGTATTCGCCCATGGGTACGGATATAAATTCTGTAGGAGGTTGCTGGATACCGCATCTAAACCCAGGTCTAGAATTTGGGATTTTGTGTCATTAACTTTATAAAACGAAACATTGCTAAATCTCAGTAGTACAGATTGTATAAAAGCCAGGGAGGATAGAGGATTGGTAACCATTAGAATCACATCATCTGCGAATAAGTTTATCTTATGTTCCATTGATCCGATTTTAAAGCCAGATATCAGAGGATTCGATCTAATAAGCTCAGCAAGGGGTTCCATTACTAAATTAAAAATAAGGGGCGATAGGGGGCAACCCTGTCGGGTGCTATTTGATATAAGAAAGGGATTGGACAATAGCTCAGATGAGTACACCTGGGCTGAGGGACTCGAGTACAAGGCCATTATTGCCGAAAATATACGACCTTGGATACCAAACTTTTGGAGTGTGGCTCGGACGTATGCCCAGTTTACCCGATTGAACGCCTTCTCTGCATCTAAAGACAGAAGCAGAGAAGGCGTTCCAGTAGAATTAGCATGGTGAATAATGTTAATAATTCGGCGGGTGGAATCACATGTCTGTCTGCCCTTGGTGAATCCAGATTGATCTGGATGGATCAAAGATGGCATAATGTCTATCAATCTTGTCACTATGAGCTTAGCATAGATTTTGGTATCAATATTGAGCAGGGATATAGGTCTGAAGTTTTGTGGGGAGGTGGGGTCCTTCCCTGGCTTCGGCAAGGTTATTATTAATGCATTTAACATTTCCGGTGGGAGAGAAAAGGGAGAGGCAGCGTCATTACACACTTGAGATAAAAAGGGGGCAAGAATAGTGCTAAATTGTTTGTAATATTCTCCAGTGAGCCCATCAGGGCCAGGGGATTTATTGGGCGGAAGTTTAGCAATCACATCTAGAATTTCAAGTGACGTGAAAGGTGCATTTAGTGACGATAGTTGATCTGGAGAGACTGAGGGAAGCTTAATTTCTTTAAGGAAATTATGTATGTCATCAGCAGACGGTTTAGGAGTAGAAGGGTCATCTTTCAAGTTGTATAATTTTTGGTAGTAGAGGCTAAAAGCATCCGCTATAGCCTGGGGATCCAGTAACTTCTGCTTAGTGTTTGGGTGGTAGAGATGTGCAATTTTGGTTTTCAGGTGATGACCCTTAACTCTGAGTGCCATGGCTCTCCCAGCTTTATTCCCTGTGGAGTAGTATGTAGCTTTAAAGTATTTCTGAGCTCTTTCGTAGGATTCTAACAGTAAGTTCCTAAGTTCCTGCCTAAGGAGTGTCAGTTGATTTTTAAGAGTGGGGTCAGGGCCCAACTGATTTTGGTCCTCTACAGATTTAATCTGGGAGGTTAGACTATCAAGACGCTGTGCTCTCTTCCTCTTTTCTCTTGCACCTAGTTGGATGAGAAGACCTCGAACAAAGGCCTTGTGGGCATTCCAGAGAATAGTGCTTGTAGATGTGGAACCTTGATTTAAATCAAAAAATTCTTCCAAGTGTTTACGAATGTAGGCTGAATGTTCAGGTGATCGGAGGAGTGAAGTATTGGCTCTCCACAATTTTATGCGTGGAGAGGTAGGTTGAGTGTCCACCACAATCGACACAGGAGCATGATCCGACCATGTTATCGTGTCAATAAGTGAATTAGAGATTTTAGGCAGGGTCCATTTATCGACCAGGAAATAGTCAATCCTTGTATAGGAATTGTGACGGTGGGAGAAAAATGAGCAGTCTCGTTCTGTGGTGTGGTGACACCGCCATACGTCATACAAATCGTTGGATCTGAGGAAGCGGCCCATCGGCGAGGCGAGTCTAGTGGTGCGAGATGATGCATCCATGGAAGTATCCGGAACAATGTTGAAATCACCGCAAAGAACAAAATTGCCTTTGCGAAATTTGGTAAGTTTGGGCATCAGTTTAGAAAGGAACTTGAGTTGTCTGATATTAGGCACATATACAGTGACAATAGTGAACCTGGCATTATCAATAGTACAGTCCAGGGCCAGATATCTACCTTCCGCGTCTATTAGACTGTCATGTAGGGTGAAACTGACTGTATTTTTAATTGCTATAAGTAATCCGTTCTTTTTGGTGGGGCCAGGGGCTTGAAAAATGTGGCAAAAATGTTTATTAGTGCAAGATGGTTCTTCCGACTTCTTAAAGTGCGTTTCCTGCACGCACAGGACATCACAATTAGATTGTAGGGCTGTACGCCATAGAGATTTCCGCTTTGCAGGGTGATTCAGACCCTTGGCGTTGAGTGAGAGGAATTTTTGGCATTCTGAAGTTGGGTGTGATATAGAATAAAGAATAAGTGGTACTCACTGATATGCAGGAAGATCGTTCGAGTCAGATGAGCAAATTTACGTGTTCACTTCTCAGGCGTGTTCTTGAGGGTAGGTGACATGGATTGCAGGAATAAAAAGAAGAACAGACAGGTTGAGAAGAACAGGAATAAACAGAAAAAAAAAAAGTAATAAACTTGCAGCAGTCAAGTGGAACTGCGACTGCTGAGGTATAGTGGGGTATAAGTTCGTGGAACAATAGGTACCGAGCAAAGCATCCGGCCGGAGTTTTGCAGATTTATGAGGATGTAGACCCGCTATTCAAGTGGGCGTCAGTGCATATCGACAAGATGATTATTTCCCCAAGAGCAAATGTGCCCTCTGCGGTTTGGCTGAGGTTGTTGGGGGGGATCAGGTATGATACCCCACTTGTTAAGCAGCTTGAGACCCTCTTCTACTGTGAAGATGACATGTCTAGATCCATTCTGGGTAACAATGAGTTTCGTGGGGAAACCCCATTGGTAGGGAATTTTGTGGTTGTTAAGTGGTTTTGTAATAGTATTGAGCTGCCTCCTCATCTGGCGAGTATGCTGTGACAGGTCGGCATATAGCTGAAGGTTGGTATAGGGTGCCGGCAGCTGCCCAAGTTGCCTTGACTTGAAAAGCAGCTGATCTTTGGCATGAAAAAAATGAACCCTCATGAGGACATCTCGTGGCACTTCAGCTGGGAGATGTGGGGGTTTGGGGAAACGGTGGATGCGATCAATGATGGTCTCCATGGGGGTGAGATCAGGTAAAATAGCAGACATCATTTTCCTGGCAAATGCATTCAGGTCATGTGGAGTGACAGTTTCAGGAATCCCTCTGATTTTAACGTTATTGCGTCGGGCCCTATCTTCGAGGTCCGCCATTTTAGCTTTCATCCACTGCTGTTCCTCCAGTGTGTTCTTATGAGCATCAACCAGGTCATTAACTGTTTCAGGCATCTGCCCCATTTGTGTTTCCACAGTTTGCAGCTTCTGACCCACATAGTGCATTTGTGAGGAGAATCTAGTAAACATGCCAGAAATGTCACTGTGAAGGGAGCTTTGGAGGGAGATGAGCATCTCCTTTATAACAGTATCCAGCACAGGCTGGTTAGAGGTGGGGAAGGCCGCGATTGGGGATGGAGGAGCGGGGGTGAGATTCAATACATTGCTCACCTCGTCTGTCGCTGTGTCCGCGTCCAATCTCATCCGCGATTTGGCAGGGCTATTGCCGGCTGATGAGTTGAGGGAGGGTGGAGCGGTATCCTCAGGGGAGCTCGGATGAGGGAAGATTCCCTAATCGGCAGCGTCCGGGAGGTCTGTGTAAGCCGCAGAGGCATCGCGTGTGACATTGCGGGCGCCATCTTGGATATTCGTCAGTGTGTAAAAGTCAGTCAGTTTCTTAGGCTGACGATACTCTTTCCTCTTGCGGTTTGACCCGGACATTCTGGATGCTAGAGGTGGCTGCTCTGTATGTTTTGCAGGCGTATCGGGCTGCGGGAATAGCGGGAATGCCTATGCTTTCTCCGGTCGGTGCAGGAGCTGTGCGATCACACGTCCAGCATGCTCGGCAGTCGGCCACGCCCCCCCCATGATATTGTTTTTATTATTATGTACTGTCTCTTTAATGTCCATCTAGTTTGCCTCTTGTGGCATTCCATTGTTAGCATGCTGCTGAATTTCTCCTCCCCCTCTCTTCTGTATCAGTCATTTTTATGCTGTACTTCATGTGACCTGTTTGCATCTTCTATACCTGCATGGAAGAATTGTTCTTTTACCTGTTGTAACATGCATTCTACGGATCATACAACGAATAAACATCGCCAGATCTTTTCTCATGTGATTTGTGACCGAGTAAGCTATCTGAAAGGTGATTTGGTATGAACAATCTCTTCAGAGCATTTAAGAACCATGTGCTACTGAAAACCACATTCATAGCCTTTGCAGCCGATTCAGAATACTGCCTATCTCATTTCTTAAGGTGCTAAAATGGCAGGGCCGTACAACCCCCCCCCCCCCAAAAAAAAAATTAAAAAAATCCATCCTTCCTGAGGACTGGTGCCCAGAACTGGACAGCATACTCCAGGTGCAGCCAGGCCAGAGTCTTGTAGAGTGGGAGAATTATCGCTTTATCCCTGGGCATAGACGAGGGTAGGAGGAGAGGCATTTGCACCATGTTTCATGCTAAATAAGGGTTACATGTTACATGATAACATTTTACATGCTAAATAAGGGTGTAACATGGTTCAAAAGGTCAATTTAGCCTTTTATGGGAAAATGAGTGAAGGATTATTACACAAATTTATTATAAATGAATTAGAGCTTTTATAAATTTGTAAAGCGTATTAGATATATTTTTCTTCATGGGAGTGTGCATTAATTTCTCATATATGGATAAAAATATTAAATAACTATGAAAGTTTATTAGTGTGTTATATCATACCTTTCTCTATTGGTGCCATTTGCAAATGTGGTAAATTATGCCCCTATAAGTTGCAGCGTTGCCAACCCCACCAAGTGAAATTTACTGGCAAGATGCCTAAAAAT
This sequence comes from Rana kukunoris, assembly GCA_029574335.1. Taxonomy (NCBI): domain Eukaryota; kingdom Metazoa; phylum Chordata; class Amphibia; order Anura; family Ranidae; genus Rana; species Rana kukunoris. Next base: position 27,905,220 of record CM056059.1, read on the forward strand.
TACGAATGATACTCATTTTTTACTGGCACTTCAAAAAAGCACCTAAAATGTCTGTTTTCGGTGCTAAACTGTGCAACTTTTAGTATTTAAACTATAAACATGTTGCTAGTGCTATTAGCAATGGCCCAGATTTAGGTACATCTGCGCATTATTGGACCGGCGTAGCGCACCGCCTTTACGTTAGACTTGCGCAATTTTGCCACGTAATCACCCTATTCTCGTAGCTTTTGCGCAGGAAATTGCGCATACGTAACGTTTTTTCAGAGGCGTAAGGAGGAGTAATACAAATTGGGAAGGACGTGGGCGTGTTACATTGAAATGAACCGTGACCCCATGCAAATGAAGGGCCGGCCGGCTCGCGCATGGGCGCTTGAAGGAGACCATGTCAGCTCCGCTGTGCGCATGCTCACAACTCGGGAGCGGCGCAATCAGTGAAATTGGAAATGGACTAGGGCAACGTTGTGAACTACGCAGACAGCATAAATAGACACACACAAACGCACTTCCTTTGCAAAAGTACATCCCTTTGTCCCTTCCCATTTAACAAAGTGCTTTTGTCCTGTTCGTTGCGGTGTGTTTTGTAGTTGTCAGATTAGTGTTCTGTGTGATCAAGTGTTTGTTAGTAGATTTTTGAAAGTGGTTTTTGATAAGTGTTTGAGAGACTGTTTGTTTGATTGATATATTTGTGTTTCTTTCTTTTCCTGCTGTATTTTTGTTTTGTTTTTTGGTGACTGTTTCTTGCTGAGTCGTTTTCTCTCTGTGTGTGTGTTTTTTTTTGATTGGTTGTGCTTGTTTGTGTGCGTGAATTTTGTTGACTGGGACTGATTTTTTTTGGAAGGATGAGTGAGAGAAAACGCAAGCTGAATTTTACACTTGTGGAAAAACAGATTCTTGCCCGGGCCATTAGCGAGTATGGGCGTTTCCTCCACGGCCCACAGAGTGCCAACACCACCCCGGCCAGGAGGAGGGAGATTTTGGATAGGATCACTGACCAGGTGAATTCAGCGAAGAAGGGGGAGACACGGACCAGGTCTGGGATTGACAAAAAAATCAATGACCTCCGGCGTCTGGTCAAAAAGAAGCTGGCCAGAATGCATGCCCATGCCAGGGGCACAGGAGGGGGCCCACCATGCCGTATTAGCCTGACAGCAGAGGAGCGTGCGGTGGTCCTGACCTTTCATCGGCATGAAGTTGCGGGTCTGCCCGGCTTTGACTCAAGTCCAGAGCCCGTGGTGCCAGGTAAGTTTTTTTTTTTTTTTTTAATATCAGGTGTGTAGCATGTGTGGGGGAGGGGGTGAAAGGGAATATGTGGCAAGTGTGTGGATCCTCCAACCTGTGAATGTTTTGTGTCATCCACAGATGTGCAGGAGGGTGCAGGGCCATCTGGCCTGACCGCACCAACCCCAGGACAGCAGCCTAATGAGGCCCCCCCAACAAGGCCGGAGTCCGCGGAGGAGGTTCAAGAGGAGCAGGAGAATCATGAGGAGGAGGAGAATCATGAGGAGGAGTCCATGTCAGGCACTGGACGTTTGGGTTTTGAGGACTCTTTCCCTCTGCCTGGCAGCAGGCAGGCCTCCCTAAGGGGGAGCCCCCCCCACTCCTCCCCCAACATGGCTCCCCTCACAAGGGCCTCCCCTTCTCCCCGGCCACAAGCATCAGCTGGAGGCAGGATGTCATCCCAGACCACCAGGGGGTTGGCCGATCTCCTGCCCGCCACCCTGAGAAGGGACCAGTTCCTCCAGACCCGCCATCTGGGACAGGTCAGCCAGACATTGGTGCGGATGGAGGAGAGCCTGTCCTCCATCAAGGATACGCTGGGGAACCTGGACTCCCACTCCCGGGCTTTCACAACCTGCCTAAACGAACTGCAGACGACATCAGCAGGTGTTGGGCAGGATGTGAGGGCCCTTACCCTGGCTATCCAGGCCAACACGGCAACACTTGGTGCTGCCCTGGACAGAATAGCTGTGGCCTTGGAGGGCAGGCCCCCAGGTGGGCAGAGATCAGGGGCTGCTCCTCCTTCCCCGGTTTTACCCCTCCCCATGAGTCTCCCCTGAGAAGCCGGGGCCGTGGCCGGGGGCGCCCCAGGCGTGCCTCACGCAGAGGGCACTCATTTGTTTTTCCCCATTTTTTTTTTTTTAAATAGATTTTTTTTTTTTGTGCTGGAAATTTTTTGCTTTTGCAGGTCATTTTTTTTGGTTATTTTTTTTTGTGTTGTGAATGCTGTGTGAATGTGGGGGTGACATTCCTGCCGGAAAAGGGGTGTCACCCTCTATTTTGGTGGAGAAGGGTTCCCCAGGACCAGGGAGAAGTGATCCCCAGGTCCGTGTGAATGGTGTATGAATGTACAGTGACATAATTGGAGCCTTGGCGTGGCGTTGCTGCTCACAAGTCCAGCATGGTGGACTGGTGCCAATCCAATTTGATGAGGATGTGATGTGTATGTGCTAGGGACCACAGTGGTGTGCATGCATGCATTCTCATTGTGCCATGATTAATGTGTGTGTTTAACGTGCAAAGATGCATAATGTGAGCTGGCATGAGATAGGGTCATGAGATGGGGTACCAGTGCATATGCAGAGTCACCTTGAAGGGAAAAGACAGGAGGATGTTAGTCATGCATGTGCCACTTGTGAGGTGTGCATCACGGGAGGGGATAGTCATGCCTGACTCCCATGTCACTCACCAACCAGCCAGCTGTCCCCATACATGTTCTGTTCGAAATCTGTGGGGATGGGGCTCTGATTGTATATGTAGCTGTCATGGGTGTCATGGGTGGTGCCATGTGTTGGGCTGCTGATGTCCTCCTGCAAGGTTGTGGTCATTCCAGGATGACATGAGGGGTGAATCTGAAGATGCGAGACACCTCAGAATCACTCATGCCAAAGATGTCTATGCGTGTGTGATATATCAAGTGAAGAGTGAGGGGCTTGTATCAGATAAGAATATTGTATTAGATTAGATTAAATTGTACATTTTATATAAGCAAATAAAAAATAAAAATAAAACATCTCCCGTGCCCTCCTTAGTGCCCTCCTCAGTGCCCTCCTCAGTGCCCTCATCCTTCTTTGTTCATCTAAAGTCAGTAGTATAGCTATGCGCGACGATGCCCCTGGCATGTTGGCATACAGATTGTTGTGCAACACGTGTGACTGCTGAACTCCTCACTAACAGTGTTGCTTAGACTTTTTTTCTCTTTTTAGACCAGCTTTTATATGCTCTAATTTTAGACAGGACATTTTGCTGTTGCGCACACTGCGTCGCCTGCGCTGCCCCAACGTTGTTTTGTGGATCCCCGTAAGTCCCTCATTAGCATATTTGACTAGCAAATCAATGGTGTGTCTAGCGCACTTTTGCGTATCTCGTTCTGGGGATGCCGCGCAACGAAACGCACGCGCACATTTAGACTTACGCACGCGCATCTCCTGTTGCGCAGGCGTAATCGCTCTGTGAATCTGGGCCAATGTGTTTAAAGGGACACTAAACTCAGGATTTTTTTGTTTTTAAAATAACAAACATGTTATACTTACCTCCACTGTGCAGTTCGTTTTGCACAGAGTGGCCTGAAAAGCTGTCTTCTGGGGTCCCTCGGCGGCTGTCTGGGCTCCTCCTCGTAAAAGCTTTCCATCTTAATGCGAGGGCGCTCGCACGGTGGAAAGCTTTTGCGAGCGCGCTCCCGTGATACAGCGGCGGCCATAGCCGCCGACTGTATCACTCGTCTCCGCCCCCCGGCGCGCCGCGTCATCCGCTGTGATTGACAGCAGCGCCAGCCAATGGCTGCACTGCTATCAATCCGCCCAGCCTAGCCAATCAACGGCCAGGCTGGGAACCGAAGAGGATGACGCGAGCGCGCCCGGGAGTTTAGAACGGTAAGGTAAGTAAAACGGGGACTCGGGGGGGGGGGGGGGATGCTGTGAGATGTTTTTTTACCTTAATGCATAGGATGCATTAAGGTAAAAAAACTTTTACCTTTACAACCCCTTTAAGTTAAACAAAAGTCAAAAAACAAATTGCTCTATTTACATGAAGGTCAGGTTAATATAACACAGCCAGCACAGCGTTCCCCATTACAGTGCAAGGGAGAACTCTGCGAACCTTGATGTAAAGGACGATGCCACAGATCACGATCTAAGGGGGAACTCTAAAGGAAGGAAGGGTTCTGCGCTCCAATTTACATCAGAGTTCCAACTTACATCAGGGTCCGCAGAGTTCTCCCTTGGACTATAAGAGGAAATCCTGCAGACTCTGATGTAAAGGGGAACGTTGGGAACTCTAATGAGTGGGGGGACCTCTGGTGTGACCAGAGATTACCTTTCGAAGAGTGAATACACTAAGGTTAGGGGGTTACTGATAGAAAGGTTAACCTTTATTTTAGTGCCCCCTTACATTATTGTGTTCACTCCCCCCCCTTACATTAGTGACCCCTCCTCAGACTGACCTCCTCTCAGGTGCACCGTGCAGGGCTCAGGCAACTCCAGCTTGGCGGCTCTGGTTTATCCGATAGTTTCCGATACACAGTCCACACACATCTGACTTCTCTTGTGATCCCCACTCTGGCGGCGCTCCCACTTTTGACTTATCTACTGGCTCCCCCTCAGAGATGAGATGGTCAGAGGCTGCAAACATGGTACAGGAGGTGGTCAGAGGCTGCAGACATGGTACAGGAGGTGGTCAGAGCCTGCAGACATGGTACAGGAGGTGATCAGAGCCTGCAGACATGGTACAGGAGGTGGTCAGAGAAGGCAGATATGGTACAGGAGGTGGTCAAAGACTGCAGACATGGTACAGGAGGTGGTCAGAGACTGCAGACATGTACAGGAGGTGGTCAGAGACTGCAGAAATGGTACAGGAGGTGGTCAGAGACTGCAGACATGGTACAGGTGGTGGACAGAGACTGCAGACATGTACAGGAGGTGGACAGGATACCGGATATAGCAAGACAGAAATTGTATACAATAATATATATTTACAATAAAAAATCAACATTAATTCAATCATTTTAGCACCAGAACTCCTGGTGGAGAGATGGAGCCAGGTGGACAGGAGTGCAGCAAGTTGGAGGGAGGATGGAGCCAGGTGGACAGGAGAGGGCGGGTCAGCCAGGTGGGATGAGGATGAAGCCAGGTGGATGTAAGAGGGGGTGCAGCCAGGTGGACAGGAGGGGGTGCAGCCAGGTGGGGGGAGGATGGAGCCAGGAGGATGGGAGAGGGGGTGCAGCCAGGTGGACAGGAGGGGGTGCAGCCAGATGGGGGGAGGATGGAGTCAGGTGGATGGGAGAGGGGGTGCAGCCATGTAGACAGGAGGGGGTGCATCCAGTTGTGGGGGGGTGGAGTTAGGTGGACAGGAGGGGGTGTAGCCAGGTGGACAGGAGAGGGGGTTCAGCCAGGTAGAGGAATCGAGCCAGCTGAACAAGAGAGGAGGTGCAGCCAGGTGGAGGGAGGCTATAGCCAGGTGGACAGGAGAGGGGGCATCCAGGTGGAGGGAGGATGGAGCAAGGTGGAGGGATGGAACCAGGTGGACAGGAGGGGATGTAAAGAAGGCCATATCTGATTGATATCAATGAGCTGCCTTATGCTACACATTCCACACTGTGCACGTTTTCATCTTTTACTCACCAGGGGCAAGTGGGCTGCAGCCAGGGCAGAGTGTGTGCAGTGCTGGCTAGTTTGCACATATCAGCGTCTTGTGTGACTGTCCAGGGGGTCTGACAGGCCAGGTCTGTGTTGGCCCCGACTCCCTCTCACTCGCGGATGTTGCCTCTGCCAGCTCACTGCACTGTCTTCACCAGGCACGCGCTGCGAGTGTCCCGAGTGCCGCCGACTGCCGATCTATTAAAAAATGGCGCCTAGCGGCGTCATTACATTACTGCGCATGCGCCGCCTTGCCGAACACTTACAAGCTTTCCCGAGCCCGGCCGGCTTCGGAACGGCGCATGCGCAGTTGTATGGTCGGCTCGCGGCCATCTTTTTTACGAGCACTTGTTGATCATAGCAGACTTTTACGGACAGCCCGAAAAGGGGTTAAATTTACGAGCTGTCCGTAAATATACGTACGGTTGGCAACACAGATAAGTTGGCGCTTATGAGATGCTTTTGCACACAAAAAAAAAAAAGTGCCTGAAAAGCTTATGAAAACTGCCTCCCATTAATTTCAATGGATGCTTTCACATTGGGGCAGTGCATTGGCAGGACAGTGAAAAAAAAGTCCTGCAAGCAGCATCATTGGAGCATGTTTGGAGCGCTTGAAAAAAGCGCCTCAAAAACACCCCTCTTCATTGAAATCAATAGGAAGCGCTTTAAAAAAGCCGGAAAAGCACACAAAAAGCACAGCAAAGTGATTTTTTTTGGTCACATGACCATAAAAAAAGCACACTACTAATGTTGTAAAATCGGCCAACGTTTCATGGGCAGTTTTTTCAGCGCCTCAGTGTGAAAGGGGTCTAAGCATAGCACATCTAAAGTACCTTGATACACCAGAGAATTATAAATATGTCACATGAACATTTAAAAACTTTTTGTTACAGATTAATTTAAACTTTAAATTTTAAAGTATAGCTCTTTAAATCATAAAAAGGACGATTTTTGAAGAAAGGGCCTGTCAAGGAACTGCTTTATAAATTTATTGTAATTTCTGTATAGCAGCCTTAAATGTGAAAATGTCTGCTGGCGTAATGCACAACATGAAGTAAGAATGCCACAAGAAAAGCATTGTCTGGGTATTGTTGATTTTAGTTATATAATCGTTTTTCTTAGGAGGAGCATTTACATATAATGTAAAAAAATATACAAAGGGAGTTTTATACTGACTAGATAGTTGTATCCATATTTTTTATAATTACTTTGGCTCAATCTATCACATTCCACAATACTGACTTCATTACTTTTTTTTTCCATGATAGATTTTGCAATAAAAATAAGAAAAACAAAAGGAAATGACAAGTGGTTGGGAAGGTAGTGGAGACAAATAAAATTATGTGGTTGAGTTTAAGCCATAAATTCATGCAACTAAATACATCAAAAAAGTTTTTCAACTCCTGTGGCGTCTCTAAAAAAAAAAATATCCACTAACCCAAATAAAAAGTCTTAATTGGCTACAAACCATTTGCGAATTCTGGGAAATCAGTGTTCATTATTTAATTTGTATGTGCACCTACTACTGCAATTAACCAATTTATAATTGTGTGCATTCTAGCAAAAAAATAAATAAAAAATCTGTGTGGATAAGTGTGAATTAATAGCCAAATAGTGAGAAACTGTCAGGAAAGGCTTACCAGAGGAAGCTAACTCCTGTTCCCTGAACTTGTCTTGGAGAAGCTGTGTTAGCACATGCGCAGGAAGATGCACCAGAATGTGAAAAGTTATGCGCATTCACGCTTTAGCATGCACAGCACATCCTGTGTGTAATAGGCGCTGCCTGTTCCCTCTTAACGGGCGCTCTGTGCGCCCGTTGCTTTCTATGATAGACGCCTTCAGTGCCGTAATGCGTTCCATGCTGGAGCGCATATGGTGCTCGCGCGATGACGTTATCACTCAGCGCCGTGATGCGTTCCAGCCTGGAACGCGGAAGTGCGCCGCATGCCGCGCTTGTTTAAATTAGTGTGATGCACTGCAGCTGATCTCCTGCCTATAAAGGCATTCAATGGAGATACAGTTGGCGTTCTATTATTGTCAGCCGTAGCTTGGCTTACGGTACAGACATGCATGCCTTTACTCCCCATGCTGGAAAAAAACTCCAGCTTCAACTACTACACTGAATACCATCTACAGGTGCAGCAACTGGAGCCGTTGCTGGGGATAACATCGCAGACAGCCCTATTGAACATCCTACACCACAGGATCCCTAGTACCTATACTGGAATCTGCAAAACGGATAAGTTACATTTCTGTTACTTGTCTTTCAATCTTCTTTTATTGGTTTTCAAGCAAGCAAAGTAACATACAACAGGAAGGCCACTCTTCTGGCCATGAAATCGTCACATCAAGTAACAAAGAAATACACAAATATACCCAAATAATACATAATATCCTCTTCAGAAAAGAAAACAGTTTGTGTGTTCATAACTCCTCATGTCTATTCTATCTCTAAGGCGGCGTACACACGATCGGATATATCCGATGAAAACGGTCCGCGGACCATTTCCATCGGATATGTCCGATCGGGAGTTTGATCCGATGGCGTGTACACACCATCGGATCAAATTCCCCGCCGCCGGACGGCGCGGTGACGTGGCGATGACGCGGCGGTGACGTTGACGCCGCCGCGTCACCGCTACGTCACCGCACCAGGAAGTAAAACACTTCCGCGCATGCGCCGAATCCATTCGGCAGCGGCGCGGCGGCGGTGGGAGCCGACATGTCTGCTGGTAAGTGTACTAACCAGCAGACATGTCGGGCGGACAGATTCCCACCGGATAGATTTCAAAGCTTGCTTTGAAATCTGTCGGGTGGAGAAATCTGTCCGCTAGCCCATACACACGAGCGGAGATGTCTGCTGAAACGGTCCATCGGACCGTTTTCAGCGGACATATCCCCTCGTGTGTACGCGGCCTAACACAATAACTCAACGTCTGCTTCTCTAATGTCCCCTTTAAATCTGTGGGTACCATTCCTTCACTCCTTTCGACCAATAAACCCCCTTCCTCCAGGGTATCCTAAGTCCCCTTGGGGTTGGGGCAATTGAACCTATCCTTGTTGTGTCACTCTCTGTTTTACCATCCCTAACCAACCCAACCCTTCCCAAACCCCCCCCCCCCCAATCCTCAGACCGTCATCTCCCTCTCCTTGCCGTCCGCACCGGTAGGTCCCTCCATTAATGCATATCAATCAAGGCCTTCCCTTCCTCTGAGTATCTAAACACATTCCACTTGGCCCACGTATCGAGATACACCTTCCGTTTCTGCCTTGAGGTCCATACCAGGTCCTCCATTCTATTCATATCTTCCACTCGGTTAAGCCACATCCTTACCGTTGGCAGCTGTGATCCCACATCCCTGGGATACAGGCACGGGCTGCATTTAAAAAATGACAGACTACGGATTTCCTGTAGCGCTTTACCGATATCTCTGTATCCTGTAATAGGTAAAAGAGCCAGTCCTCTGGTAATTCCTCCTTGCTAAATTTTTGCACTATTCCTCGAACCTTTGTCCAAAAATGTAAAATCTTAGGACAGGCCCACAGGATGTGCAATAAGGTTCCTTTTTCTCTACTGCACCTTCAACATCTATCCGAGATGTCTGGGTAACACATAATTAATACTACCGGAGTACGATACCACTGAGATATTATCTTATAGTTCACCTCATGTGTCTTCACACAGACTGATGATTCAAACATATTCCGGAGTATTTTGTTATTTTGCTCTTCTGTAAAAGGTCTTCGCACTTATTGAAGAAGGGAGTTTGGGAATCCTCTACCGGCGTGTTCAATAGTTCATTACGCTCCCACTGCAGAACCTCTCAAACCTTGTCAGTCTACGCTCGTATCTAGTTGGAGGCTTCAGAGTGTCTAAGAAATGCCGCAGCTGTAGTGCCCTCCAAAAATCCAGTTGGTAGGGCAAACCACCCGTTAACATCTCCTGCACAGAATGCCATGAACCCTCCTTCACAAAATGAATTGCTTGTGACAGACCCTGTTCTATTAATCCGCTGAATGAGCCCTTCATCAACCCTGGTTCGAACTGCGGAACTGCGGGTTCCCCAGGATTGGGTAAAGTGGTGAATCGAAAGTGGACAGTTTCCTCTTTGCAAATAGGCCCCACTTTGCAGGTGGCCTATAGGCTATCAGTGGATGCTTTTTAATGTTTGTCGGTAAATCCCTGCAGCACCATGCTGCCGATGGAGCATACTGCCACACTGGGCTTGCTCTAAGCCCAGCCATAATTTCTCACCTCAATGTCTGCTCCAGTCTATCAGGCGGATCAGTATAGCCGCCTGATAGTATCTATAGATATCTGGAGCCAACACTCCTCCATCTCGTTTCGCTAAGGATAATATATGACTCTTAATTCTTGGGCATTTATTGGCCCATATGAACCTATTAAAAAGGGTTTGCGTCTGCTTAAAAAAAGGTTTTGGTATTGCAATAGGGAGTGTCTGGAAGAGGTACAGAAATTTTGGCAATGTATTCATTTTAATGAGGTTAGATCGCGCGAACCATAAATGGAACCCCTTCTGCCATCCATCCAGGAGGACCCGTGCTTTCATCAGTAGTGGCACAAAATTAAGTTTGAAGACTTGTGTCAGGTCCGCCGGGATGGAGGTAAGTGACGTTTTAGACCATTTAAATCCGTGATTAGCTTTCAGAAACCGCAAGTCTTCTTCCGGGATCGCCACTCCCATTGCTTCTGATTTATCATAATTTGTCTTGAAATTTGATACGTCTCCGTATATCTGCAATTCATGTGGCAATTTAGGGAGGGATTCCATTGGGCTCGTCAGAGAATACATCATATCATCCGCATATGCCGAAATCTTGTATTCTGCACCTCCGAAAGACACTCCCTTGATATCTGGGTTCAATCAAATCCTACTTAATAGGGGTTCCACAGATAACGCAAATAGAAGGGGGGATAGAGGGCAGCCCTGTCTTGTCCCATTTGACAACTTAAAGGGTGGCGACAATATTCCATTCACTCTGACCTGTGCCGTTGGGTGGGTATAATTACTTGCAATCCATTGTAGCATCTTGTTACCGAACCCCATGTGTCTCATAACCATAAACATAAATTGCCAATTTATCCGGTCAAAGGCTTTCTCCGCGTCTGTTCCAAAGTAGACACATGGGGTTCGGGAAACTCCAACCAGATGAATCAAGTTCAAAATCTTAACCATATTGTCCCTAGCTTCACGCATCTGCACAAATCCCACCTGATCTTTATGGACGAGCGCAGGTATATACTGCTGTATCCGTCTTGCCAAGATCTTAGCAAAGAGCTTCAGATCTTCGTTCAGTAATGAGATTGGTCTATAACTCCCACAATGGGAGGGGTCCTTTCCTTCCCTAGGTATGACCGCTATTATCGCCTTCAAAGTTTCAGTGTGAAAAGAGCATGTGTCACCTAACCCGTTAAACATTCTTACCATAAAAGGGCTCAAGGCTGGGAGGAGTCTGTAATACTGAGTAGTAAACCCATCTGGTCCCGGTGATTTCCCTCCTTTCCTTTTTTTCACTGCCTCCTGTAGCTCTTCTATGGTTATGGGCTTTTCCATCTCTTGACTCATCTCTGATGTTAAGGTTGAGTGTCAGTACTGGATCCCTCTAGGACCCAGCGCACTCACCTGACACAGCCTTGGCTGGGAAACACTGATTGGCCAGCTCTCCTTTAAAACACCTGTGTTTTCACCCAATCAGTGCTCGTGATAGAGTTACTCTGCTTGCCTTGTGTGATCCAGCCTGACCTGTTTATCTGTAAACTTTGTGTATGACCCGGCTTGTTTGACCCTGCTTGTTGCTTCCGATTTGGTACCTTTCGAACTCTGATTTATCCGTGTATGACCCGGCTTGCCTAGACCACGCTTTGCCTGACTCCTGTAAGCAACATCCATTGCAGCGGTGCACTACTAGCACCAGCAACACCACCAACATCCACACCTGCGGTGAACTACAAGTTCCAGCTTTCCTGCTCATCACAACACCTACTTCAGCAGTGAACTACAAGTGCCAGCTGTCCCGCTCGTCTCAACCCTGCATCCGTGGTGAACTACAAGTCCCAGCGCTGACCTGCTTCTCAAGACCTGCTCATGGTATGTGCTCTTGTTATTGAACTATAGGCATATTAGCACACCTGAACTGTTGTCTGCTGCTAGCCTGATATGAAACCTGACATTGAGATACCTGATGTTGCTATATTGTTTCCCATTACCTCATGGTGCCGGGGACTTGTTTGCAAATTATACAGAGTACTATTGAAGTCACTAAATCTCTGGGCAATCTCCCTAGGTAGGGCAAGTTTTTCCCCTCCTGTTCCCTGAACCATAAGGATAAAGGTCTTTGCTTGTTGTTCCCTCAACAAATTCGCCAGTTGCTTCCCACATTTGTTACCGTATTCGTAATTCTGCCTTCTGCCAATCTGTAACGCCCTTTTAGCTCTATATAGGAGTAATTCAGTGATTTGTCTACGAGCCGCCATGAGGTCTCTTTCTACCTCTGGGTTAGGGCTCTGTTTGTGTCTTCTTTCTAGGTATGTGATCTCTGCCATGAGAGTTATTTTTCGTTCTCTTTCCCTCTTTATCCTTGCCCCGTGTTTCATCAAGACTCTTCTAATCACCGCCTTATGGGCCTCCCATACTACCCCCAGGTTGCACTCTGGGGTGCCATTAGTCTCAAAATACCACTTTAATTCCCTCCGCACATCTTCCAACACCTCCTCATCCTGTAACAGGCTCTCATTCAATCTCCAGGATCCCGATCCCGAAGGCCGGGAGTCCCCTAGTCTATATTTCAGAAGGATTGGGGCGTGGTCGGTCCACGTAATTTCCCCTATTCCGACCTCTTTGACTGCGTGGAGCTGATTATGCGGTACAAAATAGTAGTCTATACGCGAGTATGTCTTATGCGGGACAGAATAACAGGAATAGTCTCGCTCCCCAGGGTGCATCATTCTCCATATATCTATTAGTCTCCCTTGTTGCAACAACTGACCGATTCGTTTCCGGGTGCCCCCCTGGATGATGTGTCCAGTGTGGGATCAAGGGGGATGTTCAAGTCCCCTCCCATAATCAGCTGTCCTTCCTGAAAATCTGTTAATCTGTCCAGAAACGTCCTCAAAAACAGATCTTGTTGTATATTGGGGGCGTAAAAAAGTGGCCAGCGTGGCTAGTACCCCTCCTATCGTTCCTTTTACTACTAGGTACTGCCCCCCGGTGTCCACCAGGGAATCTTTTAAAGACCACAACGTATTAGATGATATTAGTATAGATTCTCCCCCCTTCTTTGCCACCGAGTTCATCACATGATATACTATCGGGAAAGATCTGTTGCTGAGGAAAGGGGAGCCCCCCTTCCTAAAATGTGTTTCCTGTACCAAAGCTATATTACTTCCTCTTTTTTTCAAGTCCTGCAGTAGGACCCGTCTCTTTTCTGGGATATCTAATCCCTTAGCATTAATTGAAATCATTGAGAGGGCCTCCATTTTTGGGTGAGTCAGACAACGTTCTACAACCTACCTCCAAGCCCAGGAGGGTTCCAACCGGTCCCCAGCAAAAAAAAAAAACGAACGCCGCGGACGCAGCAAGAAGAGGGGAGAGGAAGGAGAAGAAAGGGAAAAAAAAAACCCTGCCCCCTCACCCAACCCTACCTACTCTAAACTGATACCCTGGGGCAGAGAAGGGAGGAAATTATTTATCCTCTCCTCCTCCCTAAGGGTATCCCAAAGCAATTGCTTTGATCACTCAAAACCCTATCCCCAGTGAGTGATGGTCTAATAGGGGAGACTTGCCCACGCATACCCTGGTGAGGGATCCACCATCCCCTCCACCCACTCCTTACATCCGCGTCAATTTACCCATGGACTTACTGCTAGATTAAATTTGTTACCCCTGCCGCGCCCTGACTTCCTATCACCATCCTTCCTCCCATAAGCCACGAAGGTCAAGATAGGTAGAGATCCCAAAAAAAAGTTAAAAAAAATAATTCCCCTCACTACCTCCTCCCGTTCTTCATTACAATTCTTGACACCACTTTACTCCCTTCTGTTGGTTATCTTATGGTGCCCATCGACAGTGCCCCAACTTACCTCTAACCCTCCCTCCTCCCCCTGCCCCTATAAGCTAGATCCCCAACACCGTGATCCCCACCCTACCCTTCGCCTCCCCATGTAGGTCCCCCGCAGTTGATCTGAACCCACAGTCATTCCAGTCATTCCTATTCCCGACCTTTTATAACAACTCTTTTGTCTCATTGATACAGTGTGTCATCCTCTCTGTCCGATCCCCCCTATACCTTGACCATATCAGTGTGAGCCTTTCCCCTGGACATGACTGTAGCATTTGTCGGAATAACAGGAGAGGGTATATGGAGAGAAAAAGGGATGAAAAAAAAAAGAAAAAAATATATATACAACCCCCCCCCCCCTGTGCTAGATACCCATGCTAAATATCCCTCCCCCACCCCCGTCCCACTTTGATTAATGGGTCCCCCCCACTCCCACCATCCATACCCTTGCATCTAGTGTTGTACTTACCCCCCCCAGAACCTACCGTGCCCTCACAGTGTTTCTAATTGGGTCCAGTTGGCCACTTGGACTAAGCGATGTGAAAGAAAAAACCCAGTGACTGGGTTAGTCTACTAGTGAAATGTGCCCTCTAAGAAGAAAAAAAAAAATCTCACCTCCTCTCATCACAATCCGCTCCCCTTATAAACCCCAATAACTTGACCAATCAACCAACTAGGTTGCATGGGCACCCAAAAAAAAAAAACGATAAGAACCCCCCCCCCCCCCTGGTTGAATGAAGCCATTCAAAAATCTTTAACTTACACATCTTGTGTTAATCCCAGCCCTTCCCAACCCCCCGCCTCCCCCAATCCCCCCACATTGGCTTACTAGTGCCCTATAAATCAGTTGATGAATCCCCCCTGTAACCTCCCAACTCCCTATCCCGCCCCCTCCAGTCCCTATAGCACTGTCCCGGGCAACAATATACCCCCCTAGTCCCGCCCTCTACCTCCGTGCTACCCTCCCCCCCTCAAAGTAGGGGGGCCATAGAGGGAAAACAGCAGAAACATATCAACACATATCAGAATGGAGTCTCTAAAATAATTCCACATAATAGCGAAATGAGGAAGTCCAAGGGCGGCCTGTGTCCTCTAACATGCACAGTAGACATAAGATATTTATATATAAAAAAAAAAGACCCTACTTAATCGTAGTAAGACCGTCCAGCGACCCTCCTCCTTAAAAAAAAAAAAGACAAATAAGGAGGGAGTGGATGAAGCGGGTAAGCAGGGGGTGTGGCTTACGCATGGCCGGGTGAGGGAGTAGCTAGGTGAGCTCCCGTTGTTCCTCCACCTGCTCCAGGCTAATCACGATCCGCGCTGACCGCTGTTGACTCGCCGCCGACAAGCCGCTGGGACGTGGCAGCCGCTGATACGTTGGGGAGACACGCTGCGGGACACACTCCCCGCCGCTGCTGACTCGCCGCCGATACGCCGCTGAGACGCGGCAGCCACTGACACGCGGCAGCCACTGACACGCGGCGGACACACGCGGAACACGCGGCAGACTTATCCCCCGCTGACACCCCGCTGGGACGCGGCAGGCTGCTGAAACGCTGCAGACATACGAAGGGGAGAAGTGTGAGTTCAGCCGAGGGAACAGCAAAAAGCCAACACATAGCATGCTGGCATATGGAAGCGAGAGTCCAGTGAATGTAACAGTGACTGACGCTGTTGACACTTGGGAGAGTGCAGAGGCTCAGGACTAGCTGAGCCCCCGCTGAGTGAGTCCAGGAGTGTTCCCGGATCCTGTGAGTGTCGCTGGATTAGTTCAAAGAGACTAAGGAGACTAATGCCTCGTACACACGATCACTATTTGTGATGAAAAAAAATGTCATTTTTCATCATGAAAAAAAACGACATTTTTCAAACTTAATTTTCAAAAATGACGTTGTGTACACACCATCATTTTTGGAAAATGATGAACAAAGTGATGGCACTCTAAAGGGGAAGTTCTATTTGCCTTGCGGCTGCTTTTAGCTGGTTACTTGTTAGTAAAAGACGATTCCTGCTTTTTTGTCTGTTACAGCGTGATGAATGTGCTATCTCCATTATGAATGGTAGTTTTACCTCCCGTTTCCTAACTTGCTTCTGGGCATGTGCGGGTTTAAAACGTCATTTTTTACGTAGTTTTGCCCACACACGATCATTTTTTATGACACAAAAAATGACATTTTGAAAAATGACATAAAAAATTCGAGCATGTTCGAATTTATTTTTGGTCATTTTTCAGAAGACATAAAATGACATTTTGCCCACACACGATCATTTTAAATGACATTTTGAAAAATGTCATTTTTTTTCATCACAAAAAGTGATCGTGTGTACGGGGCATTAGGATCAGACTACCACACGGCATACGAGGCATGTGAGGTATGCGACCATTGAGACATCGGGAGAGTCGCACCTCACGCAAGGCAGCTTTGGGAGGTTTGGGAACACAGATGCCTGTTTTCAGACCTGCTGAACAATCGCAGATCCCACAGTATTTTCCTGCCATTCAGGGGGGGTCGTCTCTCCGAAGGTAAGAGTGGGCACTTGGGGTCTGAGGGGTGTTTTGGTGGAGACTCCTTGGCGACAGCTAATCAAGTCTCGTATGGCTCTGAGAGCAGGCGTGGAGGTTTTGCAGACCACCCCGCAGAGCCTGTGCATGTCGAACATACTGGCAGGGTCCACTGCGGGAAGACCTTAAAAGTGAGATGGAAGTCTTGAAAGCCCTAATTCAAGCCCTCCCTACAAGGTCTGATATAACTGACTTCATTACAAAAGTGGAAGAGGCGCATTCTAGGGACCTGGAGACAGTTAGATCTGAAATACAGGGTCTGGAGTCTCGTGTGGGAGGACGGGTTTAAGGCCCCTGGAGTAACGCGTAGGGGTGATGGAAAAAGAGAGACATATCCAGATGGACATTTCGGTTTCCCTGCAGTTGCTGCTGGAAGATCTCCAGGACAGGAGCCGTCACAATAATATACATATACGCAGGGCCGGATTTTCTCTCCCTGCCGCCCCAAGGCCAGGTTCCACAATGCACCCCTCCCCGCCAACCGAACCACCCCCCCCCACCCCCAAATCAACAGAGAATGGCAGGGGTGGCACGGTTAGTTCAAATATATTTTTTTTTTTTTACTGTTATCACTTTTCTTTTGAAGCTTTTACTTTTTTTTGTGTGTAATTTTCTTATTATTTTAAATATTATTTTTCTTATTCTTTACCTTTTAATTACTTTTTTAATTTAATTATTATTATTTCTTATCAATTTTTTTCACTTACTTTTATTTCTATCACACAGGAGAAAACAATTCTCTGTGTGATAGCAATTGGAGGTGACAGGTTCTCTTTATTGACCCTGTCACCTCCAAAACAGGAGTCCTAGACTGTGCTAGAACTCCTGTCACAGCTGAGATGGGAAGAACACAGCTCACCCCTCTCACTGTGTGCATCGGCGGCTGGGACAGGAGACAGACTCGGCGGCTGGGGGGAGGACGGAGGAGTCCCGAAGGCAGAGCAAGCAGAGAAAGGTATGTGGGGGGAGGGGAGGACGGACAGCAGCACACATTTGACAAATGATTTTGGCGACATCGCCGCAATCACTTAACGAGCGAGCGGATTCCCGCACTCAATTCTCCCACACAGCAACTTACCGCCCTCAACTGTATATCACGGCCGTTGGGGGACTCCATGTCACTGCCGCCCCTTGGCACCCTGCCGCCCGAGGCCTGGCCTCGGTGGCCTTGTGGGAAATCCGGGCCTGCATATACGCGGGTTCTCGGAACCAGGCGAACAGGAAGACCTTCATGTTACGGTTAAGAATATACTGCAAAGCGTTATAAAAGACACTATCTCACTAAATTATGAGATGGACAGAATACACAGGGCTCTGGGCCCAAAGCCGAAAGATAATAGTCGTCCCCGGGATGTGATATGTCGGTTACATTACTTTGCACATAGGGAGGCGATCCTAAGGAAAGCGTGGCAGGCCGGATCAATAGAATTCCAAGGGGCACAGCTCAAGATATTACCTGATTTATCAAGTGCCACTCTCCAGCGTAGAGCTTTACTTCGCCCAATATTAGAATGGGTGAAGGCCTGGGGAGGGACATACAGATGGAGGTTTCCCATTGCTGTGCTTATTAAGAAAGGTCCATCCTCATTTTGGTTACGCTCTAGAGCGGATCTCCCTGACCTTTTTTTATTTCTGGAAATTGAGCCGTTCCCAGTTCCAGACTGGTTACAGTTAAATCCTAGATTCATAGACTCTAAGGCCTCGTACACACGAGGCAATCTATTTGTTCAAATCGGTCGGACCGACCGATTTGAACAAATCTGTTTGCTAGGATTTTGGTTTGCTCGCGTGTACACACGAGCAAACCAAAATCCCCGCCAGCAGACGGCGCGCTGAAGTGGCGGTGACGTGGCTGTGACGTTGACGCCGCCACGTCACCGCACCAGGAAGTAAAACACTTCCGCGCATGCACCGAATCCATTCGGCGCCGGTGCGAGACGACATGTCTGCTGGTAAGTGTACTAACCAGCAGACATGTCGGGCGGACGGATTCCCACCCGATAGATTTCAAAGCATGCTTTGAAATCTGTCGGGTGGCCAAATCCGTCGGCTCGCCCGTACACACGATCGAATCTGTCTGCTGGGACGGTCTAGCAGACCGTTTCCAGCAGACAGATTTGATCGTGTGTACGAGGCCTAAGAACTTCTGATTTTTGGGAAAGGAGGGTGAATCAGAAGAAGAGATCGCTTGAAGCGCTGGACATCCATTTCTGTTACTTGTAGTACTATAGCAATACCTGCTACATATATACCTACTATACAATTGCTGTTTCGTCTCATATCTTCTACTGCACAAACATCTAGGATAATATTAAAGGCATATCTGTACTCAAATACCCAGAGCTTTATTCACCTCTCATGTATAACTAATAGTTCTTAATATAGCTCCTAAATTGCCTCTCATATGCAGTAAATACTTGTTACTACAAATACCATATGTACTCTCAAAGTACCTGAGCTGTATTGCCTCTCATATGCAATTAATAATTCTTACTGCAAATATTCCATGTACTCTCAAAATACCTGGACTATATTGCTTCTCATATGCAATTAGTACTTGTTACTACAAATACTATATGTACTCTGAAAGTACCTGAGCTATATTGCCTCTCATATGCAATTAATATTTGTTACTACAAATACAATTTACTACGTGCTTGACAGAAGTATAAAATACTTTTTGTGACACAGATGATGTATAGATCCCCCAAACTCCTGTTGCGTGGAGTGACGCCTGGGGCCCAATACTGAGTTGTCGCATAGAGAATCGCATTGATTTCCTTGCTAACCGCAGTTATGGTTCACTCCGTTCATCAGTGCTGTTACACTGTGACAGATGAGGGCACCAAATTGGCTATTTAACTAGATCAGTACACAGATCCAGTGGTGTCTTGTCTACAGCATTCCTATGAGTGTCCTGTTTCCTTCTTATCTGCATCGGATTCCAGTTACCTACCCAGCTTGCTTTGACTATTCCTGCTATCCACCTGCATCAACCCCGGCTTGAACTTTGACCACTCTCTAGCAGTGGCGACTGGTGCTCAAATTTTTTTTGGGGGGGGGGCGCAAACTAAAAAAAAACAATTGCAGCCTTACTGGGCCCATCAATTATCACCACTGTGCCATCAAACGCAGCCACTGTGCCATCAAACGCAGCCACTGTGCCATGTCATCAAATGCAGCCACTGTGCCATCAATTGTCACTAAACGCAATCACTGTGCCATGCCAAACGCAACCACTGTGCCATGCCATCAAAACGCGACCACTGTGCCATGCCATCAAACGCAGTCACTGTGCCATGCCATCAAACACAGCCACTATGTCATCAATTGTCACCACTATGCCATGCCATCAATTGTCACCACTGTGCCATCAATTGTCACCACTGTGCCATCAATTGTCACCACTGTGCCATGCCATTAATTGTCACCACTGTACCATCAATTGTCACCACTGTGCCACCAATTGTCACCACTGTGCCCATCAATTGTCACCACTGTGCACATCAATTGTCACTGTCCAGACATCCATCCACCTCGGAGCTTTATATTATAACCTGCTGGGACTTGTAGTTCTCCATCGTCTCCTGGGGCTCAGGTGCATGCAATCCACCATCTGGTGGATTGCATGCACCTGAGCCCCAGGAGATATTGGAGAAATACAAGTCCCAGCAGGTTATACATACAATAAGGCTCTAAGTTGAATGGGTGTGGATTGCATGCACCTGAGCCCCAGGAGACGATGGAGAACTACAAGTCCCAGCACGTTATAATATAAGGCTCCAAGGTGGATGGGTGTCCAGACATCCATCCACCTCGGAGCCTTATATTATAACCTGCTGGGACTTGTAGTTCTACATCGTCTTCTAACCTGCTGGGACTTGTAGTTCTACATCGTCTTCTGGGGATCAGTTGCATGCAATCCACCATCTTTGTCCAGTTTTTCTCTCACTGCTGGGACTTGTAGTTCTACATCTTCTCCTGGTGCTCAGGTGCATGCAATCCACCATCTATAAGACTACAAGTCCCAGCAGTGATGTACATGTAGAATAATGAGCAGAGGGGAACGTACATGTTACATGTACATAGTTACATAGTTACATAGTTAGTCAGGTTAAAAAAAGACACAAGTCCATCCAGTTCAACCATAAAAAAAATAAAAATAAAACACAGTACATCCCATACACCCAACTCCATACCCACAGTTGATCCAGAGGAAGGTAAAAAACCCCATTACATTCCACTCTCTGCTCCTCTGCTCATTATTCTTTTGTGCCGCCGAAATAGTGGCCGTCACTCCCCCCCCCCGAGGGGGGAGTAAAGATAACAGGCAATGAACACAGGAGCCGAGGGGGATGCATACCTTAATGTCCCGGGAGTCGGGACCACATGGGTGCTGAGCTGCAGAGTGTTCCGATGTCACTTCCTGTACATGGAGTGACGTCGGATCCCTATAGCGTGTGCACCCGCTCGGCCATAGTAAAGTCCATCTCCCCGGAAGTTGTGGCGGGATGGAGAGCACCACAAAGGCATTTTTTGCCTGCCAATGTAGCGCCTCGTCTGAAATCTTTTGATTGCACAGACGTGGCGCTACCCGTACTGCACTGTGCCCGGCGCCGGGCACAGTGCACATAAGGACCATTTTTAGAAAAAAAAAATCTTAAAGGGACATGTTTTAATAAAAAAAACATTTTTATATAATTTTTTTTTTTTTTTACTGACTGGGGGAGGGGGGGCAGCGCCCGGGCGCCCTCTATGGACGGGCCGCCACTGCTCTCTAGTCTCCGAATCTGTACGTTACCTGACGACTTGTCCGACCCTGCTCCAGTCTTCTGATTCCAGCCTGTGTAGCTCTGGTACCGCTGACCTACATTCATAGCATACCAGCGTCTGCTGTCCTGTATCTACAGCTTGTATATATAGCATACCTGCATCCGCTGTCCGGCATCCGCTGTCATCTGGCACACCACTCAATCAGAAGCCCAGCATTCTAGCATGACTACCGCCTCTTGTGCGACTCTGCTCTCCTGCGCCATCTGTCTGCTCTACCAGGGGCCCCGAGTTATAGGAGTAAGAGAAACCTTCCTCTGCATACCAGGCTCTTCCTACCAGGTATATGACAGAAACATTCCAAACTCAGTGGCCTATAGGCAATTTCTTAATACTTAATTGCATCAAAGTATTGCAATTTCAGAAAGAGTTGAATTCCTGGATAAAATGTGTAAGTCTTTCAAACAGAACACATTTATCCCTTTTGCCCCATCCCCTTCATTTCCTCACTATCATCCGATGTATATTTACAATGTGTCTGCATCCTCCCACATTGTTTACATCTAGGGTTGTCCAGATACTAGTATCGGCATCGGTATCGGGACCGATACCAAGTATTTGCGGGAGTACTTGTACTCGCCCAAATGCTCCCGATACCTAAATAGAATACTTTTTTTGTATTTATCAACATGTTCTGTGAAAATTCTTTTCTTTAAAACATTTCTATTCATTTTTATTCTTTTATAATGTCTTAAGTTAGAGTTCTTCATATTTCTAAAGAAAATATCCTTAGTCTGTATTGTGGTTTGAAAACTGTCACATGACATTTAAAAAAAGTATCGGTATTCGGTATCGGCGAGTACATGAAAAAAAGTATCGGTACTTGTACTCAGTCCTAAAAAAGTGGTATCGGGACAACCCTATTTACATCCTTTACTGCATTGGTTGCACCTGCAGAGTTAATCTGTGTAGACTTCAATGGCACCTTCTACTATTTGTCTATAAATGATTTATATTTGCCCCCTATTTGGCTGAAGTTAATTTGTGTGACAAATGACTCTAAGCAAGTAGTAGTCAGTTTTCTTGATAAGGGGCTCCCCAATGCGATACTTAAAACGCAGCTTCACACTGAAGTGGAACTCACGCTGATCGGAACCCTCCCCCCCTCCGGTGTCACATTTGACACCTTTCAGGGGGGAGGGGGTGCAGATACCTGTCTAAAGACAGGTATTTGCACCCACTTCCGGCCCAGCATTCTCGGGGCAGAATGCGGGCATGTCGTCACCTCCCGTCGCCACCCTGGTGTGTGCTGGGAACACTTGGCTCCCAGCACACAGCGGGAGCAAATCGGCGGGCGCAGCGCGACTCGCGCATGTGCCGTAGGGAACGGGCAGTGAAGCCGGAGCACTTCATTTCCTGGTTCCCTCACCGTGGATGGCGGGGGGGGCAGCAGAGTGACGAGCGATTGCTTGTACTCTGCTGCGAACGGCGCTGGACTCCAGGACAGGTAAGTGTCCTAATATTAAAAGTCAGCAGCTGCAGTATCTGTAGCTGCTGGCTTTTAATATTTTTTTTTGAGCGGACATCTGCTTTAACATTTCCAGAGAGCTGTGCATTATATTCAATATTTGTAATGGTTTAGAATATTGCCAAATAAAATATAAAACACCTGCTAAAGAAGTCCTGTTTGAAATTTGCGAAAACACAAATTTAACAGCAAATCCTATTAAAGTCGGCAGAGGATTAATCCTGTTAGTAGAGTCTGGCCAATTTTAGGGCTAATAGGTAAACTATCCTCAAAAAAGGCACAGGAAGTGGATACCGACATAGGAAGCCTGTGTCAATCACAAGAAAAAAATAATATAGGAATGAGGTGCTGTTCATGCAGCTTTGAGGGCTACAAAAATTCACAATTTTTTTAATAACAAATTTGAGATATACCTTATTGTTGTATTTGTGTGAGGAATTACAGACAGCAGCAGCATCCCAATCTACTTTTATTTGATTGCTATCAATGTAGCGGCCTGCTACTGTTTCTAGCCAGCACTGCTTTAAATTTAGAGGGTAGTCTGAGAGTTAGTTGACCTCAGACTTTTATTTTTCACTAAATTTGGGCCTCTGTTCCAGCCATGACTGTACTGTGAGTGACCACTATTGTTGTCTGGGGTGCTGTTACCGCCCCAGGTCGAGGGTGGCAGCAGTCAGATCAAGATGTTTTAGGTGTTCCCCTTCGGTAGCCAGAGGGAGTTGATCGTCCCGCTGTGCATGCTGGGGAGGGGTACTTAAGGGACAGATGTCAGTAGTCCTGGGCTGTCGTCCCACCACCCCCGTTGTGTGGCGCTCATGGCCGGGGGTGCGTGTTCATGTGTTCCTGGCTCCGGGACCATGTTGGTCCAGGGGGTTGTGATTTACTAAGTAGGCCCGGAAGTCAGACTGGGTCTACGCTTGCAGAGTGGTTCTGTGCTGTCCGTCCTGAGGGAGGAAGTCACTCAATAAAAAACCTGTCTTGGAGAGCACCGAGCAAGAGGCTTTTATCTCAGCAGAGGCCTTGAACTTCTTTGAAGGACACACCATTACTGAAGGGCTGAATGATGGTCGCCTGTCAGTTCTAAGTTCACAAGAAGTTATTCGGGAGAGTTGGTGCTTAATCCTATGCCGAGAGGATTTTAGACCGAATATACCTCCATCTTTGGGAAGGTCTGTGATAGAGACTTTACCAAGTTTCCGTGTGACATCCTAGCTGCTAGGTTAGTGAGAGAAGCCTATCCAGGTGCACAATACTCGCTCTGGCTAGAGTGGCGACGAAAAAGTTGTGTTGCTGGAAGCAGGAGTGTTTCCAAACAGAAGTTATACACCTGAACCTATTACCCATTACACATTACCCTTCCACCTCTTCAACTACTTTTATTCTTTTACCAAGTTCGGCAAATAAAGCAAAGAAAAAGAAGTCTAAAGTGTGGACATTGAACTTTTTCTCAACTGTCATCTGACACCCTAGACGGCGAGGACGTAGAGGTAACATGCCGCCCAACACAAACCAGCAGCTCCTTCGGGGGTAGTGCTAAAAATCAATAAAAAATAAATAAAATAAAAATTTAGGTGGCTTGACTGGTAGAAGTAGTAGACCAAAATATTGAATGTATTAAAGTGCTAGGGTATATTTATGTTATAAAATTATGCATTTGTCCCATTGAAATACTAATGTTTATTTCTCTGTTTTTAGTTTTGTGACATATTCCATACACATCGTTTAATAAAATTATGTGCCCATGTATAGCTCCTGAAGAAGTGGACACCAAGTAACTGCGAAACATGCAACATGGTGAGTTTATATATACTGCACAATACTTGATGTTTTCTATACATTATTGCTAATACAATGTTAATGATAAACTGATTTATGGTTGTCACAATCGATATTTTATTGTAAATGTTTAGGAATTTTTAATCTGTAATAAAAATACTTTATATTATAAACTTGACTGTCTACCAGTTGCTCATAAGATGTCAGTATAGTCCAATACAGCCTCCCCTTTCTCTACAATAGCCCAAAATATTGTATATTTGTAATATTGGTCAGAGAAAAAGCTGGCATTATTGATGCAACCAATTCCCCCTCCTCCACTAATCCCTCCAGAACCCTTAACATAGCTATGGCAGAATCCATCAGAGATGTTTGTCCACTCCATCTCTGTAGGAGCAGCTACAAACAGAAGTTGTTCTCAGCAGGAGGACTGGAAGAAACAAGGGTATTAGGACAGGAAAGCAAAGGGGGGGGGGGGTAGAGAACTGCCATGCACCATTATAAAAGCCAGCAGCTGGTGCTGTCTGCAAGTTGTGCCCCATTAAGCAGTACAATGATGATATAACAGACTGCACTTGAGTAGCAAGAGGGTGGGAACAGGGCATCCTCAAAAGGAAATGTAGATGTGGGAAAGCAATTATGTGCTGAAACAGGAAGTGGTAGGGATATAACAGTGTAAAAAAGAGTCAAGTGTTCTGTGACCAACGTTATTCAAGCTGCATCTAGAGAAAATATTTCTAGCGTGGGTTGCCCCAGAATGGCAAATTCACGGCTGCAATTTCTTTTTTACTTATGTTATTTGTATACTTATTTTGTTTTTATGTATATATATATATATATATATATATATATATATATATATATATATATATATATATATATTTGTAGCGCCTATGTACTTTCAAGTACTGGTGCTGTTTGAAGTTTAAGGGGGGATAAGAGAGTTAGTTAGCTCTTATCAGCAGCAATGAAGTTAAGAATTGGATGCTCTCTCTCGGCAGCCAATAGGGAGGATTGAGCCTCGCTGGGCATGCCGGATATTTAAGTGACGGACGCCTTGGGTTCGGGGTCTTCTGGAAGTGTGTCACCCACCTTCAGGGTGTCTGCACAACGCCCCCCGGCGTTATGGCCTACCAGGCCGGGGTGCGCGTGCCACGTGGTGCTCTCGGTTCTGGGACCAAGTTGGTTCAGGACATCGGAGCTGTGTCTGGGCCCCAGTGATCGACTGGGTCCCGACAATCAACTGAAGAGGAGGTTTCCTACAAGCAGACGCTCTCCTCCTCCTCAGCGTTCCCGTCCATCCAGGAATTCATGCTGGGTCTGCGGAGCCATAGCACTTTCGGACAAGCTGGCCTGTCACATGTGCTTAGATAAAGCAACCAGAGAAAGAGAGCTGAACAGAGAGTTGGCTAGAGACACATCCCTGCAAATCACAGAGTCTGAAATGAGCAGGTCCATACAAGGCACCTGGCCTGCGACTCCCTCCACATCAAAAAAGTCAGACCCATTATCTGACAATGATGTCTTGGAGGTCTCCACCAGATTTGACTTTGTACTGATAGAACCCTTCATAAAGTCAGTGAAGGAGGCAATTAAATGGGAGGAGGAAAAAGAAACTTTGCAAAAAGCGAAAAAAATATTTCCGAACCATAAAAAATTAAAGGGGTTGTAAAGGAAAAAATGTTTTTCCCCTAAACAGCTTCCTTTACCTTAGTGCAGTCCTCCTTCACTTACCTCATCCTTCGATTTTGCTTTTAAATGTCCTTATTTCTTCTGAGAAATCCTCACTTCCTGTTCTTCTGTCTGTAACTCACCACTGTAATGCAAGGCTTTCTTCCTGCTGTGAAGAAAGCCTCTTGAGGGGGGAGGGGGTGAGCAGAGGTGTCAGGATGCCCACTAACACACAGCTCCTTTCTCTATATGCAAAGTAGAGAGTGTCCCGACTTGCCTGCTAGCCTCTTGAGGGGGAAAGGGGCGTTCTCCACACCAGGGAGAAAGCCTCGCATTATGGTGGTGAGTTACAGATAGAAGAACAGGAAGTTAGCATTTCTCAGAAGGAATAAGGACATTTAAAAGCAAAATGGAAGCATGAGGTAAGTAAAGGAGGACTGCACTAAGGTGAAGAAAGCTATTTAGGGAAAAACAAAAAAATTCCTTTACAATCCTTTTAAAATCGACAAGCTGGAGGATCTAATCAAAGATGAATGGCAGAAGCCTGAGAAGAAGACCACTCTCAGCAATAGACTAGCCAAGCTCTATCTGCTTAAGCAGTCTAGTGTCAACCCGATAGTGACACCGCCAGTGGTAGACTCTTCCTTGATGCGCCTTGCCAGGCACGTAACACTTCCAATAGAAGACGTGGTTACATTCAAAGATGTACAAGACAGAAAGATTGATCTGGATCTCAAAGAACCTACCTATCTCCAGGTAGCACCTGCAGGCCAGCAAAAACGCTGGCAGCAGTGGAAAGAGCTATTTCAAGCTGGTCCTCTAACGCCAAGAAACTGGTAGTAGAAGGCATGGAACAAGAGAAAGTAATCGCAGCTCTTCAAGAACTTAGCCTTGCAGGTGAATTTTTCGCAGAGGCCTCTGTAGATATGATAAAATCTACATCAAGAGCAATGTTGAGCTCAGTGTCGGCCAGAAGGGCGCTTTGGCTAAAACATTGGTCAGCAGACCCCTCCTCAAAGTCTAATTGGTGTAAGATTCCATTCGATGGCACAAACCTCTTCGGGGAGAAGCCGGACTCGGCCATTTCAAAGATCACCGCCCGAAAATCAGGACTCATTCCTTCAGACAGGAGGCCTAAGCAACAAAGTCCACCGACCTCCAGATGAAACCTCCCAGATAGATATAGGGAGGCAAAATCCTACAGGCCCAGGTACAGGAGAAACTCCAAAAATCCAAGACCCCTACCACGGGAGACCAGAAGTCTTTTTGAAGGTGGGTCCGCCCAACCAACTGAAGTAGGAGTCAGACTCAAGGACTACAAGCAGGTCTGGGCGGAGACAATAAAGGACCCATGGACGGTAGCTACTGTCCAATTCGGGCACAAATGGAGATTCAAGAAACGGCCTCCCAGAGACCAGTTTGCTACAACCAGAATACCAGCATCTTCGGGAAAGAAGCTGGTACTGACGAAATATGTCCAGAAGCAGGGCCATAGTGGAAGTCCCACCACCACAAAGGGGGAAAGTTCTTTTTTTTTCCACAAAAATATTTTATTAAGGCAAAATTAAGATTACAGTACAGACGTTCGCCAGGTTAAACATGTTCATAACAGAAAGACAAAGGGCTTCAATGACAAACCTAAAACAATATGGGCCAGATTCAGGTAGATGCGCGCATATTTTATCCGGCGTAGCGCAGCGCATATACGTTACGCTGACGCGAACTAGTGAGTCAAGTACAGTATTCACCAAGCGCATGTTCGTTACTTTGCGGCGGAGTAACGAAAAAGCGCTGGCGCAACCTGACACAAGTGGAAGTGGGTGTGATCTAATGTAAATGATGGGCGGAGCCCAGCGCAGTGACTTACGTTCATCGCATCATCCACGGAGCATGCGCAGTGAGGGAGGGCTCCACTCGCTCCCCTGTGCGCATGCTCACAACTTCCGTCAGCACCACTTCATGGGAAACGGCAGCGCAATGTGTTCCGTTGCGCGTATAAAAGCGGCCGCAGATGCGCCTTTCCGGCGCAAAAGTATATCCGGTTCCCCCCACCCCAGGGAAGTAACTTTTGCTGTGTGATGGCTGCTCCCGTTCCCCGCAAAGAGAGGAGAAACCTCAATTTTAACGCCCAGGAGCTGTCAGTAGTGATCTCCGCTATAGAGACCTACAATGACTTCCTCCATGGCAGGAAAAGTCGGAAGACCAGCCGGGATAGGAAGCAGGGCATCCTGAAGAGCATTGCTGGCAGGGTCAATGTTTTGGGCTACTCCACCCGGACTGCTGCCGATATCGTGAAAAAAATAAATGATTTGAGGCGCAAAGTCCGGGGCAAGGTGGCCACCATCAGGAGGCATGAGAGGGGCACGGGTGGTGGACCCCCATGTGCGGTCAGCCTGAAGACGGAGGAGGAGGTGGTCGCCCGCTGCCTGGAGAGGGAGGAGTTGGAGGGGGTACCGGGATATGATTCCGTGGAGGTAGGCTCCAGGACAGGTAAGTGTTTTTTATCCCCTATTTGGTGTGTTGCATGTGGGGGGGAGGGTACATGTGCAAAGTGTGTGGGACCACCAAACATGTGTCTGCTTTGTGTCATCCACAGATGACGGAGCTGGGCCATCATCTGTCGGCGGCCAGTCCACCCCATCCCCCCAACGGCATCCTGTGCCCGACCCCCTGGGTGGTGAAGACACAGAGATGGAGGGGAGTGCCCACACCTCACCTGCTGAGGTGGTTGAAGAGGAGCCTGTTGTTCCCGAGCAGGACTTTGTTTTATTTTTGGAGGAGTCCTCCCCTTCAGCAGGGCCCTCT
Organism: Rana kukunoris; assembly: GCA_029574335.1. Lineage (NCBI taxonomy): Eukaryota > Metazoa > Chordata > Amphibia > Anura > Ranidae > Rana > Rana kukunoris. The sequence goes on from CM056059.1 coordinate 27,934,042, forward strand.
CAAATCCCCTCCCCCATTCTAGGAAGCCCCTCAAGGGCGACTCCATCCCCCCGGGGACTACCATCTCCTGGCCCCAGGAAGGCAACCCGGAAGACCAGGGGGGTGTCTGACGTGGTCCATGACCAAATGGCGAGGGACCAGGCCAGGCAGACCCAGCAGATGGGGGAGATTGCTGGGCATCTGGACTGGGTAGCTGGCAGCCTGGCCTCTGTGGGACACATGACAGAGGCAGTGCAGGACGTCAGCTGCAACTGCACTGCAGTGGTGACCAGCCTGGGGGAGGTGCAGGCTGATTTTAGGCACCTCACTGGAGCCGTCCAGGCCAACACAGCTGCTACCCGGGACCAGGGGTGGCAGAGGCAGCGGGCCCAAAATTATGAGGTGACCCGGCAGCTCAGGATGCAGGCCCACACAAATGCATACCTCGGCCGGATAGCCATGGCCTTGGAGGGCATGCAGGCCACACCTGCCAGGAGTGGCCCACCTGCGGATCAGCCACCTCCAGATGCCCCCCCACCCACTCCCCCCAGGCAGCTGAGGAGCCAGAGAGGGCCCACAAGAAAGAGCCCCCGTCAGCCCAGATGAGGGCTTTTTTTATTTTTATTTTTATTTTTTTGCTCAGGTTATGATTTTTTTGATTTTTTTGGTTTTTGCTCAGGTTATGAGTTTTTTTTTTTTTTGCTCAGGTTATGAGTTTTTTTTTTTTTGGTTTTTGCTCAGGTTATGAGTTTTTTTTTTTTAAATGTTGCTCAGGTTATGAGCTTTTTATTTTGAGTTTAACTGCACACGGTCAGGAGTGCAGGGGACAGTGTGAATGGTGTGTGAATGTGAGGGGGTGGCACTCCTGCCAGTAAGGGGTGTCACCCTCGGCCGTTGGGGAGAAGTTATCCCCACGGCTGTGTGAATGACGTGTGAATGGTGTATGAATGGACAGCGACATCATTGGGGCCTTGACGCCGGCGTTGCTGCTCCCAAGTCCTGCATGTTGGACTTGGGCTAATCCAATGTGATGTGGATGTGGTGTGTGTGATCTAGGGACATCAGTGGTGTGCATGCGTGCATTGTCCGTGTGATCAATGTTTTGGTTTAGTGTCCAAAGATGCCTACGGCGAGGACCCTCCTGACTGCTCTTCCATCAGCTGAATGGGTCTTCTCGGGCAGGGGGGGGCTGTCTGGTTGGGGGGTCAGGTCATCACGTATGTCAATCTGCAGGCCTTTTCTCATGGTAAAGTTGTGCAGAATGCAACATGCACCGATGATCTGACACACGAATGTAGGGGAATACAATAGGGCCCCCCCAGACTTATCCAGGCAGCGGAAACGGGACTTCAGGAGCCCAAATGTTTGCTCCACTACTGCACGAGTTTTGATATGTGCCGCATTGTATCTTCTCTCTCCTCTGGTTTGGGGGTTCCGGAAAGGAGTCATTAGATGGGGTCCCAGTGCATATGCAGAGTCACCTGTAAGGGAAAAGACAGGAGGACGTTAGTCATGCATGTGCCCCTTGTGATGTCAGCATCATGGGGGGGACAGTCATGCCTGCCACCCATGTCACTCACCAACCAGCCAGCTGTCCCCATACATGTTCTGTTTGAATTCCATTGGGATGGGGCTCTGATTGTAGATGTAGCTGTCATGGCTGGATCCGGGGTGTTTGGCACGGACGTGCCATATGAGGCATTGGGCATCGGCTATCACCTGTACATTGATGGAATGCCAATGCTTCCGATTGCGGTATATGTGCTCTGTGGCACTGGGGGGCTGGAGTGCCACATGTGAGCAATCAATGGCCCCCACGGTGCGTGGGAATCTGGCAATGCTGTAGAAATCTGTCATTGCCTTCAGCCGCAGCTCCTCAGTGGTTGGTCTGATGAAGTGGTGGGACATGCGTCTGAGGATTGCGGGGACAACCTGGTGCACACATCTGCTCATGGTGGACTGTGACATCCCAGCCACCACTCCACTTGTACGCTGGAATGATCCACTTGCAAGGAAATGAAGTGTTGCCAGTACCTTCACCAGTGGCTTCACTGCTTGTGAGCGGTGTGTTGGGCTGGTGATGTCATCCTGCAGGGTTGTGGTTAGTTCAAGGATTGCATCAGGGCTGAATTTGAAGAGGCGATACACCTCCTCATCACCCATGCCAAAGAGGCTCATGCGCGTGCGGTATATCTATCCTCTCACGTGCCCGCCTCCTCCGTACCGGGGGACCCATTAGTAGTGCTAGGACCACGGCTGCCCCTGGCATGTTGGCACACAGAGGTGTTGTCCTTGAAAGTGTGTTTGTTCAGCTTGCTATTTTCGTCGGTAACGCTGCTGCTGTAGCTGCTCGCCTGCTGACCTGTGGCCGTCAGGAGTAAACATAAAGCAGCTATTTATAGAAATAACTTTGCGACAGATGGACGACATACGTGCGGCGCATGTAGCCAGCGTCTGGTGCTAATCCGTTCGCGAATCGGGAAATCTCCCTCATTTGCATATTTGAATGGGAAATCAATAGGCGTGACGGATGCGACAAGCGAAAATATGCGCTTACGATACTCTGGCGAGGGAAAGTTAAGCCGATCGGAGAAAGCCCGTTTTCTGTCACATCTAGTTTGGTGGGTACGGCCGCATAGATACTACGGCACATCTTGACAGTTACGCGGCGCATATCGATATACTCCAGCGCAAGTCTTTCTGAATCTGGCCCTTTGTGCGTCAGCCAAACGTCACAGTAAGAGTAATAAAAAAACGAACAGTTGGAAACTAATACAGACATAGAAACCTGTACACATTATAGAATACAAAAAGGACATCCGACATATCGTTTTCTCAAGGTATGGTCGCCCCGAATATCACAGAGACTATCCCACTATATGGGGTGTAACATAGACCTTCCACAGCAGGCCTGAATGTGATAATGAGATCGGGTAGGGAGAAAGTATATGTAAGTCCTGAGTGGACAGGTGGTTAAACTGGGGCGACTAGTTGGAGGCGGGTTCACTGTCGTTGTGTGGGAAATTTCCAGGGATGGGGTGGGGGACTAGGAAGGAGAGGGAGGGCGAGGGAGAAGGGGAGGAGGAAGAAAGTACGTGGTCAGAGAGAGGAAAAGAGGGAAGGGATAGGGAAAGGAAGTGAAATAGTGGGAGGGGGGGGGCACTCCTCCGTCATAACACCCCAAGAGTATATTAACTTGGGGTGAAGGTGAAAAATGCCAGAGGGAATTCAGAGATCTACAAGAACATCAAGCTTTAGGATCTTTAGGAGCTTTAGGACAGATACCCCGTCGTATCGCCTTTTTTTTGTCCTCGTATCTATGCGCGTGATGCTTAGCATCACTTTTGCATAGATACGCTTCTACATCCGACAAGTGTAAAAGCATTACACTTTCGGATCGTAGGTGTAATGACAACTCCGGCCACTAGGTGGCCTTCACGTTGTTTTTTCATTTGCATATGCAAATGAGGCAAGTACGGCGATTCCCGATCGCTTTTACGCCGCCCCGTCGTCGCGTACGTCGTTTACGGACTCGTAAGGTTACCCCAGCTTCTATGTGGAGTAACCTTACGAAGTTCCGTCGGATGCCGTCGGGTGCCGTCGGACGCCATGTTAAGTATGGCGTCGGGTCAGCGTCGGCTTTTTCCGTCGCTTACGTCGTTTTACTAACTCGTTCGCGAATAGGGACTTGCGTAGTGACGCTCACGTCGCTTTGACGTCGGTTTCAACGCCGCTTCCCGACGTGAGCTGGAGCATGCGCACTGGGCTTTTTCCCCGGCCGGCACATGCGCAGTTCATTCGACACGGGGGCGCGCTTAATTTAAATACAAGCCGCCCCATTTGAATTGCGTGGGTTTACGCTTGGCGATTTACGAGACGCCGGCGAAAACTACGGAGCAAGTGCTTTGAGAAAAAAAGCACTTGCTCTAGTACGCAGCGGCGGCGTAGTGTAAATGGCTTACGCTACGCCGCCGAAAATATATGAGAATCTGGCCCAGAGTTTTTAAAATGAGTCCAACAAGCCCAGGTTTGCTTGAAAATCTGCAAACGTTCCTGAGAGGTGTAAATCAACTCCTCCATTTCTGCTATCTTAGCTACTCTAGACAGCCATTCTCTAATGGTGGGTGTATCCGATGAGCGCCAGTGCGTTGGTATGCAAAGTCTTACCGCGTTAACCATGTGCATGGCTAATGATTTATGATAGATGCGTTGAGAAAGAGTTGTGTGATGCAGGAGGTACTGCGCCGGGTTGTAGTCCAACTCGTATGTGGTGAAATTTTTAATGATGGAGTGTACCTCCGCCCAGAAAGGCTAGACAGACCCACACTCCCACCAGATGTGAATCATCGAGCCCACAGCTGCTTTGAATGAATGAATGAATGAAAACTTATATAGCGCTGCACATGCGAACTAAATCGCCTCTGGGCGCTTGTTGTTCCTGTCTCCTTTGGTATCAAAAGAGATGAGTCTTGATCTTTCTCCTGAATGCTAAGTGGTTCTCTTCCAACCGAAGGCTGGTTGGTAAAGCGTTTCATAGTCTGGGACCTTGGACAGCAAATCTTCTATCTCCTTTGGACCTATAGTTGGCTTTCGGTATCTGGAGTAGATTTTGATTGGTGGATCGCAGAACGCGATTGGGGTTATGAGCTTTTATTTTTTCGCATAAATAATGGGGAGCATTCCCATGAATACATCTATGCGTTAGACAGAGTGCTTTAAAAGTAATTCTGTCTTTTACTGGTAACCAGTGAAGGGATCTCAGTGAAGGTGAGATTGATTCCCAAGGTTTTTTCCCAGTCACAAGTCTAGCGGCCGTATTTTGAACGACTTGTAGACAAGCGATTTGGTACTTGGGGAGTCCAAGGTAAAGGGCATTTTCATAGTCCAATCTTGAGTTTACAATTGTTCCCACCACGACCGCTATGTCTTCTTTGGGAATAAATGGAATAAGTCTGCGTAGTAGGCACAGCAAATGGTGAGATCCGCTGACTACTGACCCTATTTGTGCGTCCATTGTCATGTAGGAGTCAAAAATGACCCCGAGACTTTTGACTTTGGCGCTAGGGGTGATGATTTTGCTCAGAATGGGCGGGGGGCTCCAAGTTGTTGCAGGTAGATTCTTACGCTTGGCGTGAAACAGGAGAAGTTCTGTTTTCGCTCCGTTGAGTTTAAGATAACTCTTTGTCATCCAGTCCTCTATCAAAGAGAGGCATGTCTCTAGATTGAGGTGGTGATCCTTTTTATTGCAAATGTGGAAATACAGTTGCGTGTCGTCTGCATATGAGTGATAGAGCAGTTTTTGACTGCTGATAATCTCAAAAAGAGGGCAGAGATAGATGTTGAATAACACCGGCGACAGATCCTTGAGGGACTCCGCACGATAATGTGCGTTCTTCAGAAATGAAAGGTCCTAACTTCACTACTTGCGATCGGTTTTCCAAAAAAGAGGAGAACCAAGATAAATCACCTTCTGCGACCTTGGCTACTTCAGCTAGCCGGGTCAATAAAATCTTGTGGTCTACTGTGTCAAAAGCTGCGCTCAGGTCCAACAAAACCAGAAGACAAGACTCTCCTTCGTCTGCGGCCTCGGGAGCGTCGTCCCATATCTTGAGCAATGCTGTTTCCGTCCCGTGTCGGGGGCGGAATCCCGATTGAAATGGATCGAGTAGGTTGTGGGTATCTAGATGCTGTTGCAGCTGTTGTACCACTACTTTCTCCATGACCTTGGAGACAGCGTTTAAGCCTGTTATGGGGCGGCGGTGGAGTGGATCCTTGGGGTCCAGGGTGGGTTTCTTCAAGATGGGTCTTATAACGCCCTCCTTCAACTGGGAGGGCACTATGCCCTCCGCGAAAGATTGGTTAATAAGCTAGGTGATAGGAGGTGCCAGGATGTCGGCGCATTCCTTCAGCAGTTTGGTGGGGATGATATCATTCGGTGCAGTGCTATTACGCAGAGCACCGATGATATTTTTAGTGGCTTGGATAGAGATGTGTTCCAGCATGAACTTACCTGGTTGTGGTGAATTACTATAGGTGTTGTGTAAATTATTACGGGGGGGACTACCGGGGGAATTGTTTTGCTGAATGCTTTGCCGGATTTCCCTCGATTTTATTGATGAAGTAATCTGATAATTCATTGCAAAATTCTTGTGTGTCTGAATTGGGGGCTTCAAGACATCCTGGATTCATGGTCTGAGTGACCAGCTTGAAGAGTTCGCAGGGGCAATTCAGGGCGCTGTTGATAGCCTCAGAAAAAAAAAAATTCTTGGCTTTGAAGATTTCTTTGTGGTATTTCTTAGTTATTGCCTTGTAGATGGAGAGGTTCTGATCTGATGGACTTCTTTTCCAGGCGGCTTCTGCCCTTCTGCGCTCTTGCTTCAGTAACGCCAGTTGGTTGTTGAACCAGCTGGAATTTTTTTCCGGATATGGGTTTTACGTTTCGGCGCTATTAAGTCAGCTGACTGTAATAGGGCTTTGTTTATGGCATCCAGTATTTCTTCAGCCGTTTGATGCGGCTGAATTGTTTTTATTTTTTCCCTTAACGTGGCTTTGAAGAATTCCAAGTGGCGCTTCTTCTGACATCTAGTCCAGTGTGTTGTCACTGGATTTTATGTTTTTGTTAAGGGGGGGAAATTGGAAATAATGAATTTGATTGCATGGTGATCTGTCAATGGCAATGGTTCATTATCCAGGATTTTTATTTCCAGATTTTGTCTGAAAATAAGATCGAGTGTGTGACCTGAAGCATGTGTGGGCCCACATACTAATTGTTGTAGCCCTAGACCTTCTAGGTGGTCAATGCAGGCGTCGGCAACGGGGTCTTGTGGGGAGTTGGCCCAGAGGTTGAAATCCCCGAGCAGCAAAAGGTGTTTGCCGTTCAGGGTATAGGTGGAGATAAAGTCCGTCAATGATGGGAGAAGCTGCGATTTGGGGCCAGGAGGCCTATAGCAGAGTAGAATCCGGACAGTCTCCTGGGAGTTTGCTTGCAGTTGTAGAGTAAGGGTTTCCATGAATGGAAGAGGGTTTTGAAGGACTGGTTTAGTGATCGCAAGATGAGTCTTATGGATCACCGCCAGTCCTCCTCCTCTTTGCCCTATTCTGTTTTCCGTAATAATACGATAGTTTCCTGGCACCAATTCTTCTAGAATGGTGTTACAGTCGGCTGTGAGCCAGCTCTCTGTAATAAAGAGGCAGTCTAAATCGTGCTGTAGGATGAAATCATGGATTTCTAGTCGGTGTTTTACTGCCGATCTTGTGTTGATCAAAGCACATAATATGTGCTTCGGTTGTGGCCAACGGCTGAGATTTTTGATAGTTGATCGTCGATCGATTCTCAAAAGTTGCTCAGTTTGCAGGGCTTTTTTGGTGATGGCTGGTAGTATTGCGGCAAATCGCCTCAGACCCCAAATGGTCTCTGCTGATTTTTGATATTGCAGATTAACGATGGTCGCCAAACACCGGGGAAGGAGGGGGGCCCAAGGAGGAGGAGAGAGCAGCTGTCCTGGGTTCTGGGTCTTGGGTCCAGGAGGAGAAAAAACACCTGCCTGCCTGCCTAGCTAGCTATCTGCTGCCCGAGGGGGGCGTGCGCGGAGGATGGAGTCACTGGAGGTCAGGTGAGAGGAGCTCCTAGGCACACGTCTGTCTGCAGTGTTTTTTCCTGCCGAGAAACCTGAGAGTGTGTATACTTACCTCTCCATTGAAACCCGCGCATGCTCGAAATGACTTTGATGCATGCACTGTAGCTTCCATGCGGCGACAGCATCAAATGTTCGTGCCATTCAAAAGAACGTTTGTTTTGTTTTTTTTAATGGTGTGTGTGTACACTCGGCCGGCAAGAGAATATTGCAAGGAATCTAGTCAGGAAAAACAACGTTTTTTTCCTGACGAGAATATCTACCAACAACATCCCTTAATGACAACGTGAAAGAAGCTTGTTTTAATAAAAAAAAAAATGCATTTACATAAGACCCTTTCACACTCATGCGATAGAAACACGTCTGAAAACTGCCTCGCATTCATTTGTATGAGTATTTTCACACTGGGTTGGTGCGCCTGTGAAACGTTAGAAAAAGTCCTGCAAACAGCATCTTTGCGGTGGGTTTGGAGCACTTTAAAAAGCACTCCAAAAACGCCCCTGCCCTTTGAAATGCTTCAAAAGCATCACAAAACAAGTGCTCTCACGGGACCTTAAAAAAACACAGCTAGCGCCCAAAAAGTGCCACTAAAATGCAGCTAAAGCATTGCAAAAACAACCAGCAATTTAGCGCTGTTTTAGTGGCACTTCAGTGTGGAAGGGTTCTAAGTTTTCACAGCCCTTGCCATGGCACTCAAAATTGTCCCCAGGAGCATCCTGTTTCCACTGATCATCCTTGAGATGTTTCTACGACTCGATTGGAGTCCACCTGTGCTAAATTCAGTTGATTGGACATGATTTGGAAAGGCACACACCTGTCTATATAAGGTCCCACAGTTAACAGTGAATGTCAGAGCACAAACCAAGCCATGAACTCAAGAAATTCTCTGTAGACATCTGAGGCGGCGTACACACGGCAGGGAATCTCGACGGGCAGAACACATCGTTCCGCCCGTCGAGGTTCCCTGTCGGCCGTCGAAATCGGCGACCCGCCCGTCGAAATCGGCGACCCGCCCGTCGGGAATGGCAACCAGCCATTCTTCCGGGCGGGCCGTCGAGGAAATAGAGAGCGTGCTCTCTATTTCTGCTCGACGGGCTTCCCGACGGGAAGCTCGCCGAGACCGTACACACGGCCGAGGTCCTCGCTGGAATGTGCATTCCAGCGAGGTTCTCGCTGGTTTTCAGCGAGAACCTCGGCCGTGTGTACGCCGCCTGAGACAGGATTGTATCGAGGCACAGATCTAGGGAAGGGTACAGAAATTTTTCTGCAGCATTGAAGGTCCCATTGAGCACAGTGGCCTCCATCATTCGTAAATTGAAGAAGTTTGGAATCACCAGGGCTCTTCCTAGAGCGGGCCGCCCAGCCAAACAGAGCGATCAGTTTCATCACATTTTCTTGGCAGAGCACAGGTTTTTTCTTTATATATTTAAATCTATACAGTGGATATACAAGTCTACACACCCTGTTAAAATCTCTGGTTTCTGTGATGTAATAAGACCTATAAACTGTACAACTCATGCCGCGTACACACGATCGGTTTGTCTGATGAAAACGGTCTGATGGACCGCTTTCATCAGACGAACCGAAAGTTTTCCAAGGCTTTATTTCTAGGCCAACACAGCCAACATCAACTTCAGTTAGGAGAGAAAAGGTTGATGAGAGTAAAGGGATGAACTTGCAGTGTCAGGCCTGGTTGTGGATGGGCAATCTAGCCCTTAGTAACAACGATCTATAATGGATGAATATAGGGGGGGGGGGTGAATGCTTCCAATGGAATCCAGCCCGGGTCACCGGGAGACAGTAATGCGTATCTGTAGCATCCTGGTCACCAGATCCCCAATTAGTGCGGCACTCAGCCTGAGATCCGTTTCAATGGAACCTGGAACTCAGTGGATTACTGGGGTCCTCTTTCGCCTCCGGTTGAGGCTCGAAGAAGCCTGCAAGCTTGGCCAGGAGGGCCGCGCCGGCGGGGCCGATAGATGCGCACACCCTGAAGGTGGATGCCGCACCCAGCACCGGGACCCCGCAAAGATTTTAGAACACATGACACCTGTTACAGATATACTCCTCCCCAGCATGCCCTGCGAGGAAGGAACTCCTCTAATTGGCTGCTGGGGAAGACTTGCTCTGCCAGAAACCCCGTTGGCGCCAACTGCTGGCCGTAGATGATACTACATCTCTAGAATGCAGATTGGTCCAGGAGACCTTTCTGGACCAACAGGGGTCATAATTTAAATAAATCATGAATGGGAGCAACGTAGCTCTCCTATTCCAACTAACTTTAGCGTAGTGCCCATACTGAAAGTAAGGGGGCGCTACATATCCATTGGTTAAAAAACTAGGAACTTGTTTTAAAATTATCTGATGGTTAAAAAAAAAAACGGTCGTCTGTGGGTAAGTCCATCGGTTAAAAATCCATGCATGCTCAGAATCAAGTCGATGCATGCTCGGAAGCAGTGAACTTCATTTTTCTCAGCACGTCGTTGTGTTATACGTCACCATGTTCTGACACAATTGTTTTTTTAACCGATGGTGTGTATGCACAAATGATGAAAGTCAGCTTCATCGGATATCTGATGAAAAAATCCATCAGTCCGTTTTCATCAGATGAACCAATCGTGTGTACAGGGCATCAGTTGAACAACAAACTAAAATATTTTAGGTGGAGGGTAGTAAAATTAAAAAATAAATAATAATATGGTTGCATAAGTGTGCACACCCTTACACTAATATTTTGTTGAAGCACCTTTTGATTGTAGCACCCTGGTGTTAGGGCAAGGTTGCTCCTACATTTACCTGCCAGGTATAGCTGCATTGCCTAATTGTTGAGGATCAATTGATTTCACTCTAAGTCTGTAATTGCTGCACTTCTCTCTTTTGGCGCTTGGTGGCATTAAATATGAGAAGGGCAATGCAGGGTCAGATTATGGGTATATGGGGTATCCCAGCCAATGGGCAAGTGTTTTCTTAAAGGGTTTGTAAAGGTTTGTTTCTATTTTCTAAATAGGTTCCTTTAAGCTAGTGCTAGTGTTCACAGCATCTCCCTGAAGGGATTTAGTCCCAAGGGAGGGGGCGAGCACGCCAACTAACCCCCAGCCAGAACAGCTCGTATGATTGGGGCAAGCTTACTGAGGAGAAACAGGAAGTGAGAAATTCAGACAAAGAAAAAAAAATTAGAAGGGAAATCGAAGGAAAAGGTAAGTGAACCAACAATGCACTAGCTTAAAGAAACCTATTTAGAAAATAAAAAAATAACCTTTACAACCCCTTTAAATCCCTTGGACTGCTTGGAGAACCTATATATTTGGGTGAAGTCAGGTGATCAGTGTTCTGTGGCACCTGGACGTCTGTCTGAGTGGATGTGTGTCGTGTTGCCCCAGGCTGCTAGGCTGGAGTTTGGGCCTATCCCGGGCACTTCTGGCTGCCAGGCCGTGTGAGGGCCTATCCAGAAGCAATAGAGCAGCGTAGGGTTGGGACTGCGGCTTGCAGTCAAACCAGAAGTGATGGTTCTGCCAGCTCGGAGAAGCTGTAGTGGTTGGAGGTAGAAGGGAAAGCTGTTGCCACTAAGGGACCAACAACCTTATTACCAGGGACCACAGTGAGTAGCTGAAGCAAGTACCGGAGCAGTATTCTCTCCAACTGGGGACGGTGAAGAATCGTGAAACTTCAGTGGGTATTAAGCCAGGGACCCACCCAGTGGAGGTGATGCTTGCAGAGCAGTCATGTGTATCAAGCAAGGGACTTAGTAGGCCAGTGCGGTGAAGCTTGAGAAGTATCTTGAGTGCCAAGCTAGGGACTCAGCAGAGAGGCACGGGTGACGCTTGAGAAAGATACCACCGTGAAGATTGGATGAGCTCAAGGGTTTCAGTGGGAGTGAATCATCTAGTCTAGTGAGAGGCTGGGAGTTCAGTGGACTGAAGAACTACAAGGAGTGAACATAGGAGACAGCATTCCTATACATGCAGATGTAGTGTCTTGCTAGATGCCTTTGCCTACCTAAGGGGTGTCCTGGCCCTAACCCTTTCTCCCAAAGTTCTGTTAAGAACAAAAAAATCTCTTTTGCATTCAAGAAGTGTCTGGCGCACAATCAATCTACCTTGCAATACACCCACTATGCCATGCAACTCACCATCTACAGAAGGATGTCAGTTATCCCTGGCCATGGAGGTCCACATTAGACCAAAGGTAGCCTGGGACCTTGCTACATGATTTTATTACAGCACTGACTTGGCAATATTTGCCCACTCTTCTGTGCAAAAACATTCCAAATCTGTCAAATGACGAGGGCATCACATGTGCACAGCCCTCTTCAGATCACCCGACAGAATTTCAATCTAGCTGGGCCATTCCAAAACTTGAATCCTATTCTAGTGAATCCACTCCTTTGTTGAATTGGATGTTTGTTTTTGGTCGTTCTAATGCTGAAAGGTGAAGTTGGCCTTTATGTTCAGCTTTCTAGCAGAAGCCAATATTGACTGGTATTTGGAACTGTTCATTATTCCCTCTACCTTACCTCTACCCTGTTTCAGCTGAAGAAAAACAGCCACAAAGCATGATGCTGCCACCACCATGCTTCACTGTGGGTATGGTGTTCTTTTGGTGATGCGCAGTGTTGTTTTTGCTCCAAACCTATCTTTTGGAATTATAGCCAAAAAAGTTTAACCTTGGTTTTTTCAGACCATAACATATTTTCCCATATGCTTTTGGGAGATTTCAGATGTTTCAGTGTTTTTGCAAAATTTAGCAAGGCTTGGATGTTTTTCTTTGTAAGAAAAGGCTTCCATCTTGCCACTCTACCCTGTAGATCAGACAAATAAAGAATACGGGAGATTGTTGTTACATGTACCACACAGCCATTACTTGCCAGATATTCCTGCAGCTCCTTTAATGTTGCTGTAGGCCTCTTGGCAGCCTCCCTGACCAGTTTTCTTCTCGTCTTTTCATCAATTTTGGAGAGACGTCCAGTTCTTAGTAATGTCACTGTTGTGCTATATTTTCTCCACTTGATGTTGACTGTCTTCACTATGTTCCATGGTATATCTAATGCCTTGAAAATTATTTTGTACCCTTCTCCTGACTGATAACCTTTAACAATAAGATCCCTCTGATGCTTTGGAAGCTCTCGGTGGACCATGGCATTTTCTGTAGGATGTGGCTAAGAAAATGTCAGAAAAGACCTACTATAACAGTTGAACTGCATTTGGGGTTAATCAGAGGCAGGCAAAATGATGGCAGGTGTGTACTGACTTCTATTTAACATCAGTTTGAATGTGATTAATTCTGAGCACAGCTACATCCCCAGTTTTAAGAGGGTATGCACATTTATGCAACCCCGCCTAAAATATTTCAGCTTGTTTTTCAATTGAGTTGTACAGTTTATAGGTCACATTAAAGGTGGAAAAAGTTCTAAAATTATTTTTCTTTGTCTTATCTTTTTACATCACAGAAACCTGACATTTTAACAGGGTTGTTTAGACTTTTTATATCCACTGTATATATATTTATATATAGATATATAAACACATAAACACACATGTGTTTGAGTTTTGAGGTACATAGGGGGGGACTTTGCTGGACACTCATGGATGTAAGGGGGGACTTTGCTGGACACTCATGGATGTAAGGGGGGACTTTGCTGGACACTCATGGATGTAAGGGGGGACTTTGCTGGACACTTATGGATGTAAGAGGGCCTCTGCTGGACATTTGTGGATGTAAGGGGGGTCTCTGCTGGACACTCCTGGAAGGGGAAATTAAACCTTTTTGAAGATGGGGCATGGGGGTAGATAAGCCTAGCAACTGATAGTCCATGAGCAGGAATAGTTCTTGTGTTACTGCCTGGAGGTAAGGGGTCTCTGCTGGGTACCTTTGGGTGTATGAGGGACTCTGTTGGATACGCCTAGTAAGAGGAACTCTGCTGGGCATTCCTTGATGTAAGGAGGGATCTAAAGAACACTCCTGGATGTAAGAGAGACTCTGTTGGGCATTCTTTCATGTAAGGTGGGATCTACTGGACACTCCTCAATGTAAGAGAGCCTCTGCTGGGCACGCCTGGGTGTAAGAGGGACTCTGCTGGGCGTGCCTGGGTGTAAGAGGGACTCTGCTGGGCATGCCTGGGTGTAAGGGGTAATCATTTTTTTTTTTTTTTTAATGGGGCATGGGGGGTGGATAAGCTTATCAACTGATAGTCCATCAGCATGAATAGTTCTTATGTTACTGCTTGGATGTAAGGGGGGCTCTACTAGACACTCCTGAATGTACACTAAGAGGGTCTCTGCTGGACACTCTTGGTGTATGAGGGATTCTGTTGGATATTCCTAGTAAGAGGAACTATGCTGGGCATTCCTTGATGTAAGGAGGGATCTACTGGACACTCCTGGATGCAAGAGAGACTCTGTTGGGCATTACTTGATGTAAGTAGGGATCTAATGGACACTAGTAAATGTTGGGTGTCCCTTGATGTAGGGAGGGATCTACTGGACACTTGTGAATGTAAAAGATACTCTGCTGGGTGTCCCTTGATGTAAGGAGGGATCTACGGGGCACTCCTGGATGTAAAACGGACTCTGCTGGGTGATCCTGGATGTAAGGGGGATCTATTGCACACTCCAGGATGTAAGGATGGGGGGGGGGCTCTTTGTAACCCAGAGTACTGGCTAAATTGTTGCATCCAAGCCTTTTTTAACCACCCCAGTAATTGTCACCCATTACCCAGAATTCCTAGCATAAATTCCTGCTTCATCTCCAGCATAACCAGTCACTACCTCTGACAACATCTTCCTGATTTAACTTCTATTGGCATCCCCATTTTCAGCTGAAAATTAATTAAACGTAAACATCACAGAGATAAAAGAGAATGCAGAATAAGATGGAAAATGTGGCCACAGGCATTTTTTGTCTTATCATTAAGTAAACGAGGTAAAGATCAGAAACCCATCTCTCTCGCACTGCAGGGCATCTGGCTGACAACAGGGAGGAGGCCTTGTTACTTCACAGATTGAGTGTGATATTCACAGAACAAGGCAAGATGGAGTAGAAATAACAAGCTTATAAATGACATCCAGGTTTGGATAGACGTGAGATGGCGCCAAGGTATATCATAAAAAGCCCTCATTTCCTCAATCAGTGAAAGGGTTACATTATCCCGTGTCCCTCCTCCTACCACATGTACAACCACTTACAGCACCGACGGGGCTGCCAAACTGCTCACATAACAACGCTATTTGGCAGCTGGCAGCCATTTGGCACCGGCTGATGTACAATCCTGCCGTGTGCATTGACTTGTACTGTGCAGGGTCGGTAACTGCAGCCAGATCCATCCTTACTGGCGGGGTTATAAACCCCTCTGCATATGTTTAGAGGAACCAGATAACGGCTGCGGAGAGTCGACCGATACAGTAAAGCGCAGCTTGCGGGCAAGGTTATTTCAAGGCCGGGTCAGGTTGACAATACACACAGAAAATACATATTTACATACATATTTATCGTAGGCTGCGAATTACACTGGTTGGTTTTTATCTACAAACATTAAACCATTGTAAACAAAAATAAAAAACAATTGTAGCGATTAAAAAAGATACCAAAAAAAGATGTGTTATAAAAATGCATAAATGATCTCTATTATAAATTTCAAAGTATTTTTTTGGGGGGGATGGTGAATGTTGTTGGGTGACTTGAGCATTGGTATAATATTGCACAGCTTTCAGACTTTAATTGACAAGGTTATTGAAAGGCTAAGTTCCATGCAGGTTACTCTACTGAAGAAAATGGCAAATAAATATGTATACTTACATAAACCCAATGTACTAAAATTAGTTATAAATAATATAGCAGGTAGCTTTGCTTATTTAAAAAAGCCACATTCTTGGTGAATTATATTGAATACAATTTTTTTTATATTGTTATATGGGGGTCCACACCAGTCTGAACTGTATTTAAAGGGGTTGTAAAGGAAGCATTTTTTTTTTCATAATAAGCATCCTTTACCTGCAGACATTCATCTTTTCACTTCATCATTGTTCATTTTTGCTCAGACGTTGCTCTATTTCTTCTCTGTTCTGTTCACTTCCTGCTTGTCTGATTGTTACTCACCACCGTGAAGGGGGGCTTTACTGTGGTGGTCAGTGATGTGCTCGCCCCCTCCTGGGAACTACATCTGTGTGGCAGGACGCTCTCTACATGTTAGGCCGCGTACACACGATCGAACATGTCCGCTGAAACTGGTCCGCAGACCAGTTTCAGCGGACATGTTCGATCGTGTGTATGGCCTATCGGACCGTTTTCCAGCGGACCAAAGTTTTAAAACATGCTTTAAATCCTGTCCGATGGAAACCTGTCCGTCAGACAGGTTCGATGGTTAGTACACAAAATCATCGGACCAAAAACCCGCGCATGCTCAGAATCAAGTCAACGCATGCTTGGAAGCATTGAACTTCGTTTTTTTCATCACGTCGTTGTGTTCTATGTCACGCGTTCTGGTCTGATTGGATTTTTGGTCCGATGGTGTGTACGCACATCAGACCAACAGACCACTTCAGCGTCGTCCGATGAAAACGGTCCGTCGGACAAGTTTCATCGGACCTGTCTGATTGTGTGTATGCGGCGTTAGAGACTTCAAGGAGGTGTGAATTACTGGGCGTGCCTCAATGCATACTGGGAAATGTAGTTCTTACATGAACGAGTTCCCGAAAACCAGGAAGTGAATGAGAGAACAGAAACTAGAACGCCTAAGGTGATATAGATGAAGGAATTTAATAGGTATTTACTTGTTTTTTAACAGAATCATTACACTATTCTGTCTGTCTACCTTGCAGACATTAATTTTAGGCAAAATAATGTTTTCCTTACAACTCCTTTAAGTGCACTTTTCATAAACAAATGAAAGTGAAGTTCACAAAAATAGCTGCCCATGAAGGGGATTTTCACTATCAAAATAGGTAACGAAAAAGTCCAAGCCACCTGGCTTTCGCTTAAGTTGCTCCACTGCTCTTGTCAGGATATTTCAGACCCAGGTCTCATAGCTCTATGGCTTCCCTGACCTTGAGGTGCAGCATCCACCTGCCCGAGCGCACTCTCTGCCCTCTCAATTTCGGATCTCCTGGCACCCCAGGCTCACTTACTCCACCAAGACTCAACTCCCTTAGTCCCCTGGACTCTCCTAGTTGCCTTACCTCTCCCAGTCCTCCACTCACTCAACTGTCCTGGCTCTCCTGTCCTGTAAGGAATCTCTAGAGTACTGTCTCCTGAGTAGATCAACCTTTTAATGGTAGTACCCTTGTGTCCTGGATGAAGTACTCAATGGGCTCCTGATGAGATCATTATAAGGGCTGGACACACAACCTGCTGGTCTTTTGCACAATCTAGACAGTGGATTCGAAATATCCTCCCTCCCAAAGCACTTGAAATCTCCAAACTATGGAGGCCGATCCAGGAATACCAAAATCTGGAGCAAGTTGTAAAAACAGTTTTCCCTGCTCATATTTGACAGTACGAAGTCATGCACTCTGCATATGTGTGAACCCTGTGTCCTTTGTACAACCATTTTCCCAGCGGCAGGGTTCGGCACTGTCATACACACACATTAGTATTTATTAAAAGTAATTTTGGTTTATAAAAACATTGGGAGATATTGTCAATGGGGCCAAATTGTTGCTGCACAACCAATATCTATGCCTACCTGTGTCCTGCAGAAAGTCTGTCCCCCCAGCTGTCCAACCTATACTGGGTCTAGACAATATTTTCAACCCTTGGCACTCCTTACAGAGTGAATAGGGGTGGGTAATGAACTACTGGGTTAAGAGGAACTGAGCAGAGGAAGCTGTCACTGAAAAAAGTCAGACAGAGGGCAAAGTACTAGGTCAGACAATAGGGATGAAGCTTTTTCCACTACACATAGGTCAAAATATTGGGAACAAGCTTGTTCCACCACAAATAATTTATAGAATTGCGAAGAAGCTTTTCTCACCACACTTAGGTCAGACAATTGTGAACAAGGTTTTCTCACCACACATAGGTCAGATAGCTGGGATCAAGCTTTTCCATTCACACATAGGTCAGACAACTAGGATCAAGCTTTTGTCACCACACATAGGTCAGACAATTACGAACAAGGTTTTCCCACTACACATAGGTCAGACAATTGGGATCAAGCTTTTCCTGCCAGACATACTGTAGATCAGAAGATTGGGAACAAGCTTTTCTACCACACACAGGTCAAACAATTAGGGTCAAGCTTTTCCCACCACAGATAGATCAGACAATTGGGAACAAGCTTTTCCCATTACAGGTAGGTCAGACAATTGGGGTCAAGGTTTACCCACCACACATAGGTCAGACAATTGGGAACAAGCTTTTCCCATCACAGGTAGTGTAACGGAATGACCCGTGACAACCAGAGACTTTGGAAGGATGGGGGATACTCCTGTGTCAGCGTCACTGATAACTCTTAAGTCTGAGTCCACTATGTGCCCCTTTGGGCATGGGGTGGCTAGTGAATCATAATTCATGTATTACATGAGATGGGACATTAATAATAATTCATGTTTGCAGGATGTCTTGAGATATCACAAGTTGTTGGCTATTCAATGTGGGGACACATGCTTTTGAAAGGTGTTAATTGCATCTACTCCTAGACATTTCATTGTCCATTGTGTAAAGGTGTTAATTCAGGTCTGCTCCTAGACCTTTCTATTGTGTGATAACACGGTTTAAAGCCTATTGATGCCCAGGTGTGACAACCTTTCTGTCGGAGACAGACGTCTGTCTACAGATGTGGATTAAGTGGCAGTCTCCTGTCAGGTGTATTGAATTAGCATGTCAATTATAGCCCGGTGCCGAAATGTCTGGATAGTAATTAGCCTTAGTGTGTGATTAGGGGGGTGGAGACTTCATTGTCCCTTTGATTACTGTCACATGCTTGTAACTGCATAAAAAGCTGAGAAGAAACCATTAAAGCATTCATTCATTTTGAAACTAGAAGATAGAGCTTTCAGTCTCATTTTCTGGGGAATTGATATGGATCGTGTATGCAGGATTGTCGGAGTGTGTCGGATAAGCTTGTCGTGGGTAGATGGAAGGTCGTAAATGGTGGTGACCGTTACAGGTAGGTCAGACAATTGGGAACAAGCTTTTCCCACCACACATAGGTCAGACAATTGGGAACAAGCTTTTCCGACCACAGGTAGGTCAGACAATTGGGGTCAAACTTTTCCACCACACATAGGTCAAGCAATCGGGGTCAAGCTTTTCCCACCACACATAGGTCAAGCAATCGGGGTCATGCCTTTCCCACCACACATATGTCAGACAATTGGGAACAAGCTTTTCCCATTACAGGTAGGTCAGACAATTGGGGTCAAGCTTTTCCACCACACATAGGTCAGACAATTAGGAACAAGCTTTTCGCACCACACATAGGTCAGACAATTGGGAACAAGCTTTTCGCACCACACATAGGTCAGACATATGGGGTCAAGCTTTTCCCACCACAGGTAGGTCAGATAAGTGGGGTCAAGCTTTTGTCATCACACAAGCCTTTCCTTTAAATTGTAACTACCCTAAACTAGAGAAGGGGAAGGAATGGCAAGAACCTCTCTCAGGATGCAATGATGTCTGAGGCATTGCTGGGGAGATTACCCCTCTACATTCAATGTTGTCACCCGGACAGGAAGTGAGTTAAAAACTCACAGCGTCCCAAACAGCAGTAAAAACCCACAAAGATTTTAACCCTTCCCGGCTCCATTCCAGAGCTTAATAAAAACTGTTTTAGCTAACAGTACACTTTAGTGCTAGTGAATTATTCTTTCCTCCCTATTTTTTAATGTAAAGTTCTTTAATTGTTTGGCTTGCTGGCTGAATAAAGGTTATTTGAAGGCCTTATTGATGTTCACATTATCCTTCTACAATAAAGTGCAAAATATATTATATTTACGGTCATTACACATTCCTATAAACACCGCTCGTAAGATTTTATTAAAAAATAAAATATTTTTTTGGTGGCAAATTTTGTGGCAATTTGGCTCACTGAAACAGCGCAGTATTTTCCCTCTCAAAACCTGATTTTTATGTTTCAGCACACGACATCTGTGTAATGGTATTTTAAACTGATTTTTGACACAGGCAATTCTGTCATTCCTAGCTCCCAGATGTTTATGGGATGTGAGGGATCAACTTTATTAGTGAAATGTTGTTAAAAGCACCGGCCAATTTTAGCCCGTAGCGGGATTTGGCAAGGCTATAAATCCTCTGTTTTTTTTATTTATTTAACGGCTGTACATAAAACAGAACTGTTTCACAATATGGCTTTGGTAAATTAAACAAATATATTCCATTTGATTATGGAAACTAAACATTCACATGAGAATGCCGTTTTGTACTGTTTTTTAAAAAAAATGCTGCTTTCGATATTTGATATAAAACAAAACAAAAAGAAAATTAATGAGAACAGTACAGTGTACTTACCGTATATTCAAAGATCCTTTTTAGTTTTACATGAAATTCCCTGTCTGTTTATTTGTACAAGGAGCACAAGTTACTTGCTACATCCTCCGTTAGCTTAGGGCTATGCAGGCTATTAAATCTCTTTGCCACTGAGAGATTTAATTACTTGTTGGCCATCATCACTTTAGCAGTACATTGATTTCAGTGTAACCGCTTGTTGGCAGAAATCTTATTTGCAGCAAAAAAAGGACATGTACCCCCAAAAAAGCAGGCAGAGGGAAAAGAACTAGCTACCAGTAGTGCCTATGGTCTCCCTGTGCCTGTTCTGATTCCTCATTGCTGACTTACCAGTTCTGCACTGGATCTCCATGTGGTGGTGGCCATCTTAGTAGAGTAGAAGCCTGTGCTTCAGAGATATGACAAAGACCATAGGCATACGCACAGGGTGTGCCTAGGCTAGGGTGACCAGACATCCCCAGTTTCAGGGGTCAGTCCCCTGATTTAAGGAAACTGTCCCCGGACCAAGTCTGTCCCTGGTTTTGTCCCCAGATTGGATTTAATAGGAGGCAGGGGCAATTTTATCCACTTGATACCCGCCCGCAGTCAAATGACGGCCGGCGGGATACTCTATGATCCTGACAGGACGTCATATGTCGTCCTGTCACTTTAAGCTGCGTCAATTAGAACACCGTGCGTATTACCGGCAACCGTGATGGCCGCCGGGCACACGCGATTGCCGACAATTGAGCTTGGACGTGGAGCCCTGTCAGGGAGAAAGGAGATCGATGCTGTGTCCCTTGTACATAGGGACCCAATTGGTCACCTCCCCCAGTCAGTCCCCTCCCCCCACAGTTAGAACACAATGTAGGAGAAACATTTAACCCCTTCCCTGCCAGTTACATTTATACAGTAATCAATGCATATTTATAGCATTGTTCACTGTATAAATGTAAATGGTCCCAAAAATGTGTCAAAAGTGTCCGATGTGTCCGCTATAATGTCCCAGACCCGAAAAAAAAATCGCAGATCGCCGCCATTTCTAGTAAAAAAAAAAAAAAATCATAATTATGTCCCCTATTTTGTAGGCAATATAACTTTTGCGCAAACTAGTCACTATACGTTTTTTTTTTTTTACCAAAAATATGTAGAAGAATACGTATCGGCCTAAACTGAGATAAACATTTTTTTTTTTTTTAATGGGCTATTTATTATAGCAAAAAACAAAAAATATTGTTTTCTTTTTTTGTTTATAGCGCAAAAAATAAAAACCGCCCGGGTGATCAAATACCACCAAAAGAAAGCTCTATTTGTGGGGGAAAAAAGGACATCAATTTTGTTTGGGAGCCACATCGCACGACCGCGCAATTGTCAGTTAAAGCGACGCAGTGCCGGAAGCTAAAATGTTGTCTGGGAAGGAAGGGGGTGTAGGTGCACAGTAGGCAAGTGGTTAAAGTCAGTGGGCCAGATTCTCAAAAGGATTACGGCGTATCTCCAGATACGCCGCCGTAAATTCAAATCTGCATTAACGCAGATTCTCGCAAAAAAAAAACAGGCTTTCTCCCCCCGGCGTAACTTGTCTACGCCTGCGTATAATTGTGTGCAATTATACGCTGGTCGATAGGGGCGCTTCCGTCGATTAGCCGCGTTGAATATGCAAATGAGCTAGATCCGCCGATTCCTGAACGTAATTGCGCCCGCTTGTCGTTTTTTACGTCGTTTGCGTAAGTGTAAATTTACCCCTGCTATATGAGGGGTAACGTTGCGTAGGTCCGGCGTATGCAATGTTAAGTATGGACGTCGGGACAGCGTTGTTTTTTTCCGTCGTTTGCGCAACTCGTTCACGAATAGGGCTTTGCGTAAGTTACGTTCATGTCGAAACCAATGTATTTGCGGCGTAATTTGGAGCATGCACACTGGGATACGTCCATGGACGGCGCATGTGCAGTTAAAAAAAAACGTCAAAAACTTGGGGTCATGATTGATTTACATGAAACACTCCCACCTCATCCACATTTGAATTACCCGGCTTACGCCGGGCCATTTACGCTACGCCGCTGCGACTCTGGACGCAAGTGCTTTGAGAATATGGCACTTGCGTCTCTAAGTTGCGGCGGCGTAGCATAAATAGGATACTCTACGCTACGCCCCGCTGGCATTTACGCAAAAATACAATAATCTGGCTCAGTCAGTGCAGAATTAAAATAAAAAAATTAGAATTACACACCCTGCTCCGCCGTGCCTACCAGCATAGGGGGGTTGTATTTTTCCCATTATCTGGGCCCCTTTCTGATGATCATGTGCTGGTCAGAGCGGAGGAAATATTTCTTCAGTTTCGGGCGCATGTTCTTCTGCCTTGGCTTAAATTCTGGGTAGCCACCTGCCTATCTCCTTGCCTTTCCTGGCGGAGTGATCTTCCTCCGCTCCCCATCCAGTAGTAGCCGGGGCCCGAAAAGTACGTCTTGAGAGGCTGTGAGGCGGGCGGTGATGGGCAGAGAGTCGCTGATTGTTGCCATCACTAATAAAGAAAAAATATGTCCCCGGATTTAATTTTAAATATCTGGTTATCTTAGCCTAAGCACACGCTAATCACCCCATGTGTATTAGCTATATCCAGGAGCAGCACTAAGTGGGTGGTTGGGGGTGAAAGTGGCCATTGTAAATGCCCCATTATATTAAAATCTAGGTTTGTCTTTAGGAACACATTACACCCATATTTAGTGTGTATAGTAATATGCCCCCAATCAACTGGCTCCCACCACCAGTGCCCCTTCCTGTGACAACAGGTGGCGTTCATGTGTGTTTGAGCCTTGGGGTGCACACCCTAATGCAATAGGCTGTGCACACCTATGCCAAAGACTGAGCTTTACAAAACAAAAGAAGCAGGAAGATCTTTGCACGATTGGTTCTCAGGTACAGCTTCCTCTCCAGCAATGGGATCAGTGAGCAGCACAGTAGTGACATCACCAAACCTCATAAGACAGAGACAGCAGTGCCCTAATCTGGCCATGCATGGTTCAGTTTTTTTTTTCTTTTGTTCAGCAGAATGGCTGATCAAAAAATTCCCACATCCACACATTTGAGACAGATGGGGGAATCCAAGCAAGAGAATGTCACTAACACACCAAAGATCTCCAGTGCGAGTCCAAAGCTTTATTCAGTGTTCACATCGTTACTAGACATGTGCATTCGTTTTCGTTAGAATGCATTTTCGTCCGAAAATCAGTTTTTTTCGTCATCGTTTTAACAAACGATAACGAAAGTGCAAGAAACGAAAACCGAAAGATCCGACATAAAAAGTGCTTTATTTTCATTTTCGTTGCAGTAAAAATTCGATATAGAGAGATTCGACATTATAGGGAAAAGATTCGACATTATAGGGAAAAGATTCGACATTATAGGGAAAAGATTCGACATCATAGAGAAAAGATTCGACATTAGAGAGAAAAGATTCGACACTATAGAAATAATAGATTCGACATTATAGGGAATAGATTTTGATTTATGAGAAAATAGATTCGACATTATTACTAGTCATACAACATTAGAATTCTTGTAGGTGGAATGTTCGAACGGAAATGTACGATTCGACTAAAGATTAGTTCCGTGGAATATTCTTTTGACCATTCGACAGAAAACAAGTATTATTGGATTTTCGGACGAAAGCTATTCCCCAACGAAAAACGAAATAAATCAAAACGATTTTCGGGAGCAACTAAATAAATTTATTTTCCAAACGAAAACGAAAAAAAATATTCCAGTCTGCACATGTCTAATCGTTACAGCAGATTGCAACATTTTGGAGCCACGCAGGACCCCTTCATCAGGCATGTGACGGGTCCTGCGTGGCTCCAAAATGTTGCAATCTGCTGTAACGATGTGATCGCTAAAGCTTTGGACTTGCACTGGAGATCCTTGGTGTGCTGGTGACATTCTATTGCTCTGATTAGTCACGGTTCCAGCCAACGGTCATTTCAGCTCCCTTTTATATGTGTCATAGATCTGCAGTAATGTTCATGTCTGTCTGCTTACCTCTCCGTGTGATCAGCTTAAGAGACCGGCTGCCTTTCACCTGGCTGCTTAAGTAATCTTCCCTCAAGCATTGCTCCACCCCATGCCTCTAACTGGGAACACTATATTAACCTGTGCACTGCAAGCCAGTCTCGCTGATCAATATTGTGTGTTTGGCTTCCTGTCTTTTTCTGTTCACCGATCTTGGCTTTGACTATCCCTTTGGCATGTTCTTTGTCTAATCCTTGTCTGCTAGTTGCACCAACCTTTGGCTTATCTCCTGACTACCCCTTGTTGTCGTGGACTGCTGCTTCCTCTCTATCCTACATTAGCCTACCGTGAACAAGTTCTGCCTACACACGATCATTTTTCGGCATGAAAAAAACAAAGTTTAAAAAAAATGTAATTTAAAATGATGGTGTGTGGGCTTCACATAATTTTTCGGGTTCTGAAAAACGAAAAAAATAAAAAAAAATCCGAACATGCTGCATTTTTTAACGACGTTTGATCGTGTGTGGGCTAAAACGACGTGAAAAACCTACGCATGCTCAGAAGCAAGTTATGAGAAGCGCTCGTTCTGGTAAAACTACCATTTATGAGCACATTCATCACACGGGAGAGCTCGCACTTTCACTAATTAAAGCAGCCCTGGTCATCCACATAACTTCCCCTTTAAGTGCCGCGCTTTGCTACATTTTTTTTTAAACATGGGCAACGTCGTTTTAATAATAATGGAAAAAACAAAGTAAGCACATTCATCATTTTGCGCGCCGCTGAATCCTCAAACCATACGGTGGCTTCGGGCTTTGACAGACAGAAAAGCGCAAGTTTGCGTCGTTTTCATCGTCAAATTAGTTTTTACTAGCATGAAATTTTTTGGCTCGTAATGTTAGCTACACACGGCAGAGAAAAGCAGCCCACAGGGTGGCGTCATCCGCCATTCATCCATGGAAGCGTGCTCTCTTCCCCTCCCGACGGGAAGCTCGCCGAGACCGTACACACGGCCGAGGTCCTCGCTAGTCCAGCGAGGCCGTCGACCTCGGTCGTGTGTACGCCGCCTGTTGTACGTCATGTAAAGTATGGCCGTCGTTCCCGCGTCGATTTGAAAATATATATTTTTTTTTAACGCGCGGGAATAGGAATGTCTGCTAGAGCATTTTGCACGGCGGGAAATTTGCGAACAGAGCATAAAACAATGGCCCCCTACTGTGTGGGCAACGTCGTTTTAATGATGAAGTTGGAAAAAACAACGTTCTTTCTACATGCCGAAAAATGATCGTGTGTACGCGGCATTAGACTCTGCGTCCTGGGGAATCTTATGCTCTCGCTCCCAATGGGATCCGTGTTGGAGCTCCAGTGGACCTGCTTTCCTGAACCACCCAGAGCTCCATGCACAGCAGTCACCTGTGAAAATGCACAGCTATATCAAGAGCAATGTGTGTGTTGGGAATAGTGCATTAGATGGGGTAGTCTGTCAAAGGGGGAACTCTTCTGCTGTCAATTTGCTATTGTCTTTTATTCCAGAGGGCGGTGAACAGAAGTCTCGGCAGCAGACATGGATGGAAAAGGTCACTCCCTGGGGACTCTTCTGCTGTCAGAAGACACAGATCAGTGCTGCAGCCACTCCCGGCGCAAGATCAAGTGTCTTTTATTCCAGAGGGCGGTTGAACAGAGTGTCGTTTAGACATTCCTATTCGTTACTTAAAAAAAAAAAAATAATTTTTAATCGGCAGCCATACTTAACAGCCACACATGGATTGAAACTAGGTCACTCCCTGCTGAACCAGCAAAAATATCAAATAGTCCACTCGAAGCCCGAAGCCGCCGAAGACTTGGGGCAAAATTTGTAGTCTAACACCATTCACATCGCTCTGTATCTGGGCCTTGGTCTCTGTTGAATTAGATTAGCGTAGCTCCTATTTTTAAAACATAGTATACATACTTTCTATCAGAAATTTTTTGTTCTACACTACGCCGCAGTATTTTTGTTTTTTTAATTAGTTTTTTACCTGGCTCTACGTGGAATCCCGGTAGATTATATATGTAACTACCATCAGTACATCAGCATACTCAAGTGAATGCTAGATTTTTACTCCAGATTTCTCTTTTCCTCTATTGATTTTTTATCCTTTCACGTTCAATATTATGTAATAAGAGAAATGTGTGCACAGACCCGAATCTGGCACTCTGGGAAGGAAAGGCATTTTTCCAACCGAACACCACTGCTATTTATCCATTTAAAGAAGTATTAAACCTAAATCAAATGAAAAATTGCTCTGGCCCATAAGCAATATACAGGTGAAAGTACTCAGTTTAAAAAACAAAGGGCCAAATCCACAGAGCCATTACTCCGGTGTATCTCCTGATACACTGGCGTACTTTCAAATTACCTGCGTCGTATCATTAGTTTGAATCCTCAAACCATGATACGACGGCTTCGGGCTTCGATCCCACTAACTTATGTCTTCGTACGCCTTCGGATCTACGCTGCAATATTTCTGCGGCCGCTGGGTGGAGTTCGCGTCGTTTTTCGCGTCGGGTATGCAAATTAGCTTTTTACGGCGATCCACGAAGTTACGAACGGCCGTCGCATTCTCTTACGTCGTCGCTAGTCGGCTTTTTCCGACGTATAGTTAAAGCTGCTATTATCCAGTCTATAGTTAGACTTGCCATGTTAAGTATGGCCATCGTTCCCGCGTCGAAATTTCAATTTTTTTTTTTTTTTGCGTAAGTCATCCGTGAATAGGAATGTACGTAATTTACGCTACTAAAAAAAAAAACGAAGTTTCGACGTAATTTCGCGCAATGCACGGCGGGAAATTTCTGAACGGAGCATGCGCAGTTCGATCGCCGCGGGAACGCGCTTCATTTAAATGATTCACGCCCCCTACCCGTGTAATTCAATTCCGCCGCAAGAAATACACTACGCCGCCGTACCTTACGGGCCGAAATCTTCCTGGATTCGACTTAGAGCCAGGTAAGATACGGCGGCGTAGTGTATCTCTGATACACTGCGCCAGGGCAATTGTATGTGGATCTGGCCCAAAGTGTATCTAGCCCTAAAAACAAAAATGTAACAAGCTGTAGCTTACCAATCCTTAAATGTGGTGGCTGCATTCATTTTCTGTTTTTAGCATTTTGTTTCCTTTTTGTTTTCACCTGGTGACCCTGCCAATGACACACTTCCTGTCTTATGCCCTGTACACACGGTCGGGATTCCTGACACGTCAAGGTCCGTTGATAATTCTGACGGGGAAATCGTGAACCTGCTCTCCTGTACACACGAGCAGGTTTTCCGATGGGAAAACACGGATGAGAGCTTTTGGCCGGGAATCCCGGCTATGTGTATGCTCCATTGGAGTTTTTCAGACGGGAAAAAGTCCACCGGGAATCTCGGCGGGAAAAAGAAGAGCAGGTTCTCTTTTTTTGTCTGGCGGTTTTTGGGCAGTTTTTCCGGTCCAAAAACTGCGAGGAGCATACACACGGCTGGGGTTCCCGGCCAAAAGCTCTCATCTGAGTTTTCCCGTCGGAAAGCCCGGTCGTGTGTAAGGGGCATTAGGGTATCTCCACTGTAGTTGGAGGAGCAACAGAGACATCCTTGGACATCAACAATCAATCAGGGGAGAGTTAGCTGGAGTTTGGCTTTAATTTAGTAGTCAATCTAAATCTACTCGTCGAACACGTTTTAACCAATTTTAGTCCAAGCCAATTCTGGCATTCCTCTTCTACAAAAGTACAAATCATAATTTTTTTGCTAGAAAATTACTCCGAACCCCCAAACATTCTATATGGTTTTTTTTTTAGCAGAGACCCTAGGAAATAAAATGGCGGTCGTTGCACTTTTTTATGTCACACAGTATTTGCGCAGCAATTTTTCAAACACTGTTTTTTGGGGAATAAAAAAACACTTATATGAATTAAAAAAACAAAACACTAAAGTTAGCCCAATTTGTTTGTATAATGTGAAAGATGATGTCACACGAGAAAATAGATATCTAACATGTCACGCTATAAAATTGCACACACTCGTGGAAAGGCGCAAGATTCGGTACTTAAAAATCTCCATAGGCTACACTTTAAAAAATTGTTTACAGGTTGCTACTTTAGCGTTACCAAGAAGGTCTTATGCTAGAATTATTGCTCTCACTCTAATGTTTGCGGCGATACCTCACAAGTGTGGCTTGAATTCCCATTTACATATGCGGGCGCGACTTACGTATGCATTCGCTATTGAATGCGAGCACGAGGGGATGGGGGCACTTTAATTAATAATTTTTTTATATTGATTATTTAGGGCCAGATTCAGATACAAAAATGTATCTTTCCGGCGGCGTAGCGTTTCCTCTTTACACTATGCCGCCGCAAATATTATCGGCAAGTGCCTTATTCAGAAAGTACTTGCTCCATAATATGCAACGGCGTAGCCTAAAGTGCACAAAGTAAGGCCGCGCAATTAAAATTTCTGAAGTGGGGGCGTGATTCATGTAAATGAATCATGACCCCACGTAATTGAAATTTTTTTGGACGGCCCCAGTGCGCAATGCGCGAAATCATGTCGCTTTTTTCTCAATGTAAACAACGTGAACGTTACTAACGTCGAGCCCCATTCCCGAACGATTTACGCAAACGACGTAACCGACGTTCAATTCGACGCGGTCTCGACGTCCATACTTAACATTGGCTGCGCCTGCTATAGCAGGGGTAACCTTATGCTGCTATAACGCTAACGCAAACGACGTAAACTACGACGCGCCGTCGCAAGTACGCTCGTGAATCTGCGTAAGTATCTAATTTGCATAATTTACGCAGGGTTAACACTAGGGGGCGATCAAGGGGTTAAATGTGTTCCCTGGGAGCTGTTTCTAACTGTGGGGGGATGGGACTGACTGGAGAAGGAGAAAGATCGCTGTTCCTGATCACTAGGAACAGCAGATCTGTTTTTCCTCCCCTGTCAGAACGGATCTGTCTGTTTATATTGACAGATACCCATTAAGGCTCTCTTTACCACAATCGCGGGTGGCCAGTGGACATCGCGGCCACGCACATCAGGTCCCCCTACATGCAGCGGCACGTGCGCGCCTGCTATGGCTCTTAAAGGAGCTGATGTACAGATACGTTGATTCGCGGGAACGTGCCGACCTCCCGGAGGCTGCTTGGAAAGTGGTTAAGTCCCTACATCTCTCCTCTATGCTGGGAAGCCTGGGATGAAAGAAAAAAAATCCATCTCAGGCTTTACAGCTAAAAAAAAACAGCAGTGTTTACATCTGCCGGAGCTGGACGTGACTTCATGACATCGCTCCCGACCTCCGAAGGTCATAGAGATGGCCGGGGTCCATCTGATTCTCGGTTCTTGGTCAGCTCTATGGTAAACGGCCGCCACCGGCTGATTCATTCTCCGGCTTGTCGATCACACAGGCGAGCTGGTCGAAGCACCAGAGGCTAAACAGCCACTATGATTGTTTTTACATCGCAGGGAATTACCAGCAGAAAAAAAATATATATCTAAATGATGCCAGCAGCTGCATTATTCCCACTGATACGCGCTCCATTAGCGCCTGATATTTAGAAACAAAACAAAGCCCTCCAGTGGTGCGCTGTCACCGCATCTAGCATTTCCATGTCCAACCGATTTCTTTTGGGTTTGCGCACTTTGGCCGTTTGAATGGTTGGGTCATGATGGTGTCGTGGGTTGCGGCACAGCACACTGTGTACCCTGAATGCTGAGCGTTACTGCGTATGTGCTATCATTGGCTGCTGCTGATGTGAATATCCTCCTCAACGTCCATGTTTAGGAGATATTCATTGTACCTGCAGGTAAGCCTTATGCCGCGTACACACGATCGTTATCCATGTCATGAAAAAAAAACACGTTTTTCTCAACGTGATTTGTCGTGATTCCTCTCAAACCTGCCTTGCATACACATTCGTGAAAAAAAAATGCTCGAGCAAAAGCGTGGTGACGTACAACACGACGACACTAAAAAGGGGAAGCTCCATTCGAATGGTGCCACCCTTTGGGCTGCTGTTGCTAATTTCCCCATCTCATAACTTGCTTCTGAGCATGCGTGTTTTTTTCCCCCTCGTAAAAGCGTACACACGACTGTTTTTTACAACGTAACGACGAGAAAAATAGAGCAGGTTCTAAAAAATGTTATCCCATTTTTCTCGTCGAGAAAAATGCTCTGGAGCATACACACGACCGTTTTTTTTCACAACCAATTAAAAAACTGGCATTTTTCTCGTCCTGAAAAACGATCGTGTGTACGCAGCATTATTGTAAACTTACATGTAGGTACAAGTTTAAAGTTTTCTACCGTTTTAAAATACATATGGCACGTAAGTTCTTCCTGTAAAGATTGAGTATAATCGTTTCTTATAACATTCAATTAGTACATATCTTTGGTTGAGCTCCAATATAAAAAAAGTAATCCTGGAATTCATAGTTCTTATTTTGTTAAAGTGTAAATCCGCAGTAACAAAGATGTTGAGACAAGAGGACAGGCCATTGATCCACTCAGTAAATTCAGGTTGTTTTACACCACAGAATATACATATTGGTACGCCTGCTAGGATGTGTTATGATGTTCTATCACCTCATGTTATGATAAACATAACATAACATATGATAAACATGTCCTAGCTAGATATGTAAATAACCTTTCACTCAAAGCAAGAAGAGAGAAAACTGACTTTTTATTTAGGCAGGTTTTATCTGGAAGGCTGTTCATTTTCACTGAACATAAAAGAGGATTTCTCAGATCTGGATTAACTCTGTGTGGCAAGACTGGGCACAGATGATAGGAAATCTTATACTCTACATTGCGACATCAAAAAAAAAAAATGTTTTTTTTTGGGTTTACATCCACTTTAATGGCATCCCAGTCTTAGTCCATAGGGTTCAATATTAAGTTGGGTTGGCTTTGCAGATATAACAGCTTCAACTCTTCTGGGAAGGCTGTCCACAAGGTTTAGGAGTGTGTCTATGGGAATGTTTGACCATTCTTCCAGAAGCGCATTTGTGATGTCAGGCATTGATGTGGACAAGAAGGTCTGGTTCGCAGTCTCCGCTCGAATTCATCCCAAAGGTATTGTATCGGGTTGATTTCAGGTCTTTGTGCAGGCCAGTCATGTTTCTCCACCCCAAACTCATTCATCCATGTCTTTATGGACCTTGAACCCAAAAGGAATCGGTTGGAAATGAAAATGCTAGATGCAGTGACAGCGCACCACTGGAGGGCACAAAGCAAGGTCCATAAAGACATGGATGAGCGAGTTTGGGGTGGAGGAACTTGACTGGCCTACACAGAGTCCTGACCTCAATCCGAGAGAACACCTTTGGGATGAATTAGAGTGGAGATTAACAGCCCAACATGAAATTAAAGAGAATTATTATGTGTCCAAAAATCCAACTCCCAAAAAGTGACCAGTGCAAACTCAAATGTTTTCTTCGTGACAGTCTGTAAGAATTCCAGTGACAAAAAGTATTGTGACTTAGCGGTGCTCCCCTCTCATGGATACACTTACCAGAGCCCCTTACCCCTGCAGGGGTGAAAGGCGTGTAAAGGATTGTACTTGTACCCCTGGTATCCTACGAACCGGAATCTACTTCTCCACTGCCTGGTTTGGGTAATTGGATATCTGCCTAGGAACTTAATCCCTCCTGGGATATGTAGTAAACATGTGCTCCGACTACTACTCCTCAAGGTGCGGGTTCGGAGGGGGAAGAAATCCAGAGGACAGTTGCATTTGTTGTTTGGAGATCAGATACCCAAATGCTTGCAGTGGATAAATGAGGATATTCTAACCAATGGAGGAGTTCCCCACAGGGGGGTACACTGTTACTTTCTGTTCGAATTTAAGGGATGTTGGCAACATTGAGTGAGGTTTTCTTAAACCACTTCAGCCCCGGAAGGATTTACCCCCTTCCTGGCCAGAGCACTTTTTGCGATATGGCACTGCGCCACTTCAACTGAAAATTGCATGGTCGTGCGACATTTTACCCAAACAGAATTGATGTCCTTTTTTCCCCACAAATAGGGTTTTTTTTTGGTGGTATTTGATGCAGTTTTTATTTTTTGTGCTATAAATAAAAAAGTGCGAAAATGTTGAAAGAAAAGCAATATTTTTAACTTTTTGCTATAATAAATATCCCTCAAAAATATATAAAAAAACTATTTTCTTTCTCAGTTTAGGCCGATATGTATTCTTCATATTTTTGGTAAAAAGTTATAGGGCCGGATCCACAAAGTATTACGACAGCGTATCTCCAGATACGCCACCATAATTTCAAATTTGCGCCAGCGTATCTTTGTTTTGTATCCACAAAACAAGATACACCGGAATTACGCTAAAATATGACTGGACGCTAGGGGTGCTTCTGTAGATGTTCAGCGTAATATATGCAAATGAGATAGACACTCCGATCCACGAACGTACGTACTCCCGGCGCATTCTTTTTACGTCGTTTGCGTAAGTGTATGTCCGGCGTAAAGTTACCCCTGCTCTATAGAGGCGTACGCAATGTTAAGTATGGACGTCGAGACAGCGTCGAATTTTTACATTTACATCGTTTGCGTAAAACGTTCGCGAATAGGGCTTTGCGTAAGTTACGTTCACGTCGGAAACATTGACTATTTGCGACGTGATTTTGCGCATGCGCAGTGGGATACCTCCACGGACGACGCATGCGCAGTTAAAAAAAAACTTCATTTACGTCGGGTCACGAATAATTTAAATAAAACACGCCCACCTCTTCCCCATTTGAATTAGACGCGCGGATGCAAGTGCTTTGTGAATATGGCACTTGCCATTCCAACTTACGGCGGCGTAGCATAAATGATATACGCTACGCCCGGCAGAGAGTTACGCCGGGCTTCGTGGATCTGGCCCATAGTGTCTACAAAATAGGAGATAGTTTTATGGCATTTTTATTAGTAATGGCAGCGATCTGCGATTTTTATCGTGACTGCGACATTATGGCGGACACATTGGACACTTTTGACACTATTTTGGGACCATTGTCATTTATACAGCGATCAGTGCTATAAAAATGCACTAAGTACTGTGTAAATGACACTGGCAGGGAAGGGGATGGGATGGGATCGGTGTGTTACCTCTGTAGCATGTCTAGGGGTATATTGATGAATAGATGATGTGAGCAATGATAGAATGTCCAAACATCAAGGTGTCGTTGTCTGTGCTTTTATTTCCTTGCCCAACACGACAAACAGGTAACTTCAGGTGCATAGGGAAGATGGTGAAGAAAAGAAGAAGGTTGCAGATTCAGGCCTCAACTATTTGTAGAAGCGGTCCTGCTTCAACGGTACCCTTTGCTTCGTTGCCACTCCAGCCGGAGTGGGTGTAGTATACCTGGACAGTCTCTCTCTCACAGAACTGGCAACCAGAATATCACTAAGAACCTTGAGAATAAAGTCAAGCCTCTGCCACAGACTTGGCTCAATACAAATTAGGAGTGTTGCCTCTGCCACAGGCCCCTGCTCTGGAATGCAGTTCAATGGAGCAATTCCTTCTCAATAAAAAAAGCTTGCCTGAATTCCCCTCAGGTAGAGTCTTTGTTTTTTCTTTGGAATCACCGACTGACAAATTACAACATATAATTCGTCAGTGTCCGGCAACTCGGATTCCCGGTGAATTGTCTAAGCCCTATTGGATCGCCTGCCTCCGGGCTCAGCTCAGACCGACCTCCCCACCAAACAGCACAACTCGCTTGGGAGCCTCGTAGATGTAGGGACTCAGTAAGTCACTGAGGCCCCTTTTTCAGCTTCGGTTGCTCCGGGTCATGAGGGCCCAGAGTCAGGAACTCCGCGTAGCACGTGCGTCCCAGCCTGGTAGGCCATATCGCTGGGGCCTGTGATGTACGCACACCCTAAAGGTGGGTGCCGCACCCGGAACCAGGAACGGGTAGAAGACCCCACAAAATGGCGTCTGCGCCAGAAATACCCTCCCCCAGAATGCACCGCGAGGGAAACACTCCTCTCATTGGCTGCTGGAGAAAGGCGTCTCCGTCTGGACCCCTCTGGCGCCACCTGTCACCCAGAGATGGGAAAGCATCTCTGGAACACAGAATAAAACCGCAGGCAACCCAGCCCGGCAGAAACCTAATTTTCATAATCAACATGGATGAGAGCAAAGTAACTCTCTCACCCCCCTCTAAATTTAACATAGCACCTGGACTGAAAGTACACAGGCGCTACACAAAAAACTCCACCACATGCCACAAACCGATCTGAGTGGATACAAAGATGGGGGGTCTGCCAGGGGACTGGTAGCCAGTAAAGTGGATCGTAATATGAAAACGAGCAAATAGCCGCAAAAGGCAGTGTAAAGGACGTGGGTGATGTCACGGCAAGAAGCTCCTCCCCCGTTAAGTCCAGTATGGACTTCTTCAGCGGTGGGTGGAGCTAGTACGTCACCTGGCGTCTAGATATACGAGCCTGGTAACTATGGAGAGCGTCACAAAGACTTGACAGG
Organism: Rana kukunoris; assembly: GCA_029574335.1. Taxonomy (NCBI): domain Eukaryota; kingdom Metazoa; phylum Chordata; class Amphibia; order Anura; family Ranidae; genus Rana; species Rana kukunoris. Next base: position 27,968,592 of record CM056059.1, read on the forward strand.
CTGCAACCGAAAATCCTTGTTAGTCAGATCAGCACATTAGTCATATTTAGTCGCATCATCCTATGGAGTCACCAATGGGCTTAACATGTAATGCTATATATACCCCATTACACATGATATATAATATTGACATACTGTACATCTGCAACCTTTTATACAGATTAGCAAAATAATCCTAAATAAAATGCATATATATTAAAACGATTTAAAACTATTTTAATATATGGAAAAAATGGCTAGTTAAGTTAAACCAGGCAAAAGATTATATAATGACAAATTATTCCCTGGCTGTAAAAACAGTATGTATAGAGCAATATTACAGGGCCATACACAATCCTGTTGGAAATGAAACAATTTAGGTCTAACTCGACGTTCAACCCCCCAGGTACAAGAACCTGGCTTTAATGGATCCAAAATGACTCACTGAGTTGGAAGATGAAATTACCTCCTTCCTCCCCAATGTGGACTCTCTCAAGACCCCAAAATTTGAGACATTTCGGATTCCTATTATGAAAATGTCGAAAATGTTTGGATACATTATGGGTTCTCAGACCTTTAATAATGTTATTAACATGTTCTCCAATGCGTACATGCGGGGGTCTAGAAGTCCTCCCGATATACAGTAAACCACAGTCACACTGGAGAACATACACAACCCCTACAGTATTGCAGGTGATAAGGCTTTTTATAGGATAGGTATTCCCAGTAGTCGAGGCTACAAAATCCTTCCATTATTTTACCTTTTGTCTACATTTCTTACATGGTGGGCACCTCCCACATGCATAGAAACCAGTTAAAGGGGAAAAATCCCCCCTACTTTAACCACAGGAGGGTCAACAACACTCGGGGCAATAACATCCCTCAGCATGGGTGCCCTCCTATGAATAAACCTGGGACGTGGTGGTATATTAGTACCCAACACTTGATCTTTCTGCAAGATGTTCCAATGTTTCATAATGATTTTCTCAAACTTTTTGTGTTGGATATTGTAATCAAGAATGATCGGAAGTTCAGTATCATCTGCCTTTAATGGTGGTTTAGGCCGGGAGCCTGCCACCAAAGGGGCTCGATCCATATCATCAACCTTTTTAATTTCACCAGTAATCTCATCTTTATTGTATCCCTCCTGTAGAAAACGTTCAGCAAGGATATCTGACTGCGCAAAAAAATCAGACCCCAGAGTACAATTACGCTGCAGGTGAATGAACTGGTCTCTGGGAATGTTACATAGCCATGCTTTATGATGGCAGCTGTCCAAGGGTATATACCCATTTCTATCAGACTTTTTTTTTTAAATCTAGTTTTAAAACAGGAACCTACTATGAAGATTTCTGGATCCAAGAATGCTACGCAAGAAGCGTCAGAATTCCAGGTCAATCTAATATTTTTATAATTCCCATTTAGTTTGGACATATAAAGTTGTAAACTACTCAGATTACCCTCCCAAATAATAATGTCAGCGATGTAAATATTGTTTCAATTGAGCTGGTCTCTCACTAAAGATAACCTCTTCTTCCCATAATGCCATAAACAAATTGGCGACGCTCAGTGCAAACCATGTACCATAGCGATGCCAAGTGTTTGCAGGAAGAATCTGTGGTCATACCAAAAGTAGTTCCTAGACAGGCAGAAATCCAATGCATCCAAAAGAAAACCTTGTAATGAAATAGGCAAATCAGAAGAGTCCAATGTCCATTTAACCGATTTGATGGCCTCCTGGTGGCCTATGATGGTGTATAATGAGCCCACTTCAGCCGTGACAAGAAAGCTATTGTCACAGGCAGGCGTGGACTCAATGATCTGAATAGCATGTCTCATATCCTTAAGATAGGCAGTGGTGGTAGAGACCAAGGGCTTAAGGAAATGATCAATATATTGGCCCAGGCGTCTAGTGACAGAATCTATCCCATTTACAATGGGTCAGCCTGGCGGTGTCAAAGCGTTTTTAGGCAAAAAATAGATGATGCGCCTCCTACATGCACTGGGATCCAATTATGAAGATTCCTTTTTCGTTAAGTACACCTTTAGAGAGGCCCTGTTTGATGAGTGATTGAAGCTCATTCTTATAAGTGAAAACAGGGTCATTACTTAACAATTGGTAAGTGGACCGATCAGATAACAATCTATTAATTTCCTCATTATAATAAATGTTGCTCATTACCACCAAACCACCCCCTTATCAGCGGGTCTGACCACAACATTTTTATTTTTCTCTAAGGATGCAATCCCTGATTTAAGATAATGTGGAACCCTAACCTTTTTTAATTTTCAAGGATTCTAGGGGATTTACGTCTTGAACAACCCCTTGCCGATGAGACTGGACGTCACTGGACGTCCTGTCTTCACGGCGTTCTGTCACTCTTCTTTTGTTTATAGCGCAAAAAATAAAAACTGCAGAGATGATCAAATACCACCAAAAGAAAGCTCTATTTGTGTGGGGGGAAAAAACATAACAATTTAATTTGGGTACAGTGTTGCATGACCGCACAATTGTCATTCAACGTGCAACAGCGCTAAAAACTAAAAATTGGTCTGGGTTGGAAGGGGCTGAAAATGCCCTGTATGGAAGGGGTTAAACACCTCTATGTGTTTATGATCATGTTTTGGTGGGTTAAAAACTGACTTGTTAGATAAATTAGAGTGTACCACCTGAGGGACAATGGGGGCAGAGACAGACACAGGAACTGGACAGGGTGCTCCGGGTTTAGAAAGGAAATACTGTTTGATATTTAAAGTCCTGACAAATTTTTGTAAACTAATATAAGTTTGAAATGTATTAAAATTGTGGACTGGGGTAAACTTAAGACCTATATCTAGGACCTTAAGTTCATCCATTGATAATTCTAGACCACTGATGTTGAAAACACCAGCTCCTACTACCGTCTTTGCCTTTTGAGTTCTTCTTCCGGCTCTTCTTCCTCACTTAGCCTTCTTTTTCCACCTTGTTGGTTCCCCTTTGGGGTCTGTCCCCATTGATCTTGCCAATGGGGCTGGCGCTGTCCTAAAAAATCAACACGTACAGTAGAACATTATCATCATGAGACAGTGGTGCGAAGCGATTTTGACCTGGAACAGAGGGGGGCTCATAATATGGCTCATCTCCTCTTGAATATGCATTCCCTCTCCCACGTGTATCTTGATTTTGATATTGAAAGCTATCCCTATTAGGGGAGCAGGGAAATGCCTTGTTTACATAGGTATCAAACCATTCTGCTGCTCCGTGCCACGACTGCGGGACAACAGCGGTCATCAAGTCCGGGTGCCCTGCCGGCTATGCCACGATTTAAAGGGGACGTACAGGTACGCCCATTTGCCCAGCCATGCTATTGTGCGGACCTATATCATTGTGTGATGGTCGGCAAGGGGTTAAGTGGTAAGTACACATTTGTTATGTTAGATTTCTAATGTTAGGTGTATAGATACGACACACTTACTATATATATATATATATATATATATATATATATATATATATATATATACACATTAGGGCTGTGCAAATTAACTTTTAATTCATCGATTAATCTTAAAAATTTTTGATCGATCAAAATCTTTTTGATAGATTAAAATTCTTTTGATTGATACTCACCTCTCCGCCAGCTTCTGGGCCTTCAGAGAGTTTCGTTGGAGATCCGGTGACGTCACGGACACCGGCGGGGCTTGCCGTGTCCATCTGAAGGGCACCTTTGCTGTGCCTTCATATCTGCATGCTGGCAGGACCTTACTATTTGCCACACGCAAGGGCTGTTACACTTCCCTCTATAATTATGGACCAAGACCGACACAAGACCAGAGGGATAACAGACCACAACCTCAGAATCAACGAGATAATAGAGGTGGAGCATATGAGAACAAAGGTCGCCCATATGAAACCAGTTATAATCAGGGACGCCCCTATGAATATCATGATAACAGAGGATATATACAGAATATAGAAGAGCAAAGAAGGAGAAGCCCTGGTCGCTACGACGACCGGAGGGAGGGAGATGGCGGCTACCGCACTCATCATCCACATGAAAGGAGCCCTATTCCCACACGGAACTACTATGCACCTTTAGAACAGAGAACTGCGGAAGATAGAACAGGGAGACAGCAATACCCTAATTCCGATTATGAGAAATCTTTTTTAGAGAGAGGTCGAGAATACCATCCACCCCGTCAGATAGAGGAACTAAGAAACCCCAGAAGGAGCCCAGAAAGAAAAGGGGACAGCGAGGAGGAAGGAGAGCGCAAAAGAAAAAGAACAGAAAGGGCGAGGGAATCTTCAATCTAAGTGGACTTCCACTGACCCATGAAAAAAATCGGCGTCCTGGATAAGGGCCTAAAATATGCACCAGTAAAAAATCTGGACAAATTTCAGACGTATATAGGAATCCAAAAATATGTTCGGAAATTGAATATAAAAAAGTATATGCTTAGTAACCCTTATAAGACCAGGGCTGCCGATTCAGATGAAGATATCAAACACAGTACCCTAAGGAACAAATCGACATTCAATCCCGTTGTAAAAGACAATAAATGTATTGAGGTGTTTAAAAGATTAGTCATAGGAGAACTAAAAGACCTAAAATTGAAAAAACAGGAGGAACCGAAACACATCAGAAGTGGGATACGCAAACTCATGAAGAGGAAAGACCTAGTAGTCCGACCAGCCGATAAAGGCGGAGGTATTGTGGTACTCTCCAAGGAACAGTACAAAATAAGCATGGACCAGATGCTAGGAGATACCAATACTTATAATCGACTATTAGGCAATCCTATGTTTAAATGCAGAAAAGCTCTAGAACAGACTGTCCATTTAGGCCTAAAGAGAAAAATACTGGACAAAAAGGAAGCACAATATCTGAACCCCAATTCATGCCGTACACCTACTCTGTATTCACTTCCCAAGATACATAAAGATAGTGTGAATCCACCACCGAGACCGATAGTAAACGGCATTGATTCCCTAACAGCAAGGATGGGCCAATACATTGATTTCTTTCTACAGCCAGCAGTTCAAAGTACAAAAGCGTATGTGAGAGACACGAAACAGATGTTACAGTGTCTTGAAAATATACCTAAAGAAGATGGCCCTTTCTGGTTAGCAACAGCGGGTGTATCTTCACTTTACACGATTATATTACACCATCAAGCATGCAAAGCAGTCAAATGGGGGCTTAGGAACCACTCCCAGTTGCCCTGCAGTCAACGAAATTTTTTGGTAAAATGCCTGGACTTCTGTTTAAAAAATAGCTATTTCTGGTATGGCGGCAACTACTTCTTCCAGAAGACCGGAGTTGCCATGGGGGCCAAATTTGCCCCCAGTGTGGCAGGGCTGTTTATGGCCCAATGGGAAGAGGAAAAAATATTCTCCCAACCACCTGAAGAGCTTTGCACATACAGAAGATATATTGATGATGTCTTAATTTTGTGGAAAGGAGAGGAAAAAACACTAATTGACTTCCTTCAAGATCTGAATATCAATGATAGAAACATCAACCTGTCTTGGGAGGTTAGTAATAAAAAGATCACATTTTTGGATCTAGAGGTGGAACAAGAGAATAATATATTGCGTTCGAAAACTCATTTTAAAAACGTAGACCGGAACAGCTATTTGCCGCTCGAAAGTTGCCATCATAAAAACTGGCTCTTTAACATACCAAAGGGGCAATTAATGCGCCTCAGACGAAATTGCACAGAGAGAGATACTTTCTTGATCCAAGCAAATGACATGGGAGAACGGTTCATACAAAAAGGATATAACAACTCCTTCATTAACCAAAAAATTGCAGAAGTGGCAACAATGGACAGACAAGCCCTTATGGAAGACAAACCTAAGATAATAACACAGAAAGATGTAGTACCCATTATTTTTGACTATAGCATACAACATAAACAAATAGAAAGAGTCATCAAACGTCATTGGAATATCCTACTGGCAGACAAAGAATAAGGAAAAGTTCTCCCTCTGATTCCAAAGTTTGTGTATAAAAGGGCCCCTACGATTAGGGATAAAATTGTAAAAAGTGTGCCTGATCCGCCCACCAGGAGTTTTCTTTCTTTTTTCTCTGGTAAAGGTTTTTTTCCGTGTAAACGGTGTTTTGCATGTTTGAGAACACATAAACCCAACCAAAGGAAGGAGTTCACTGGAACAAGCACGGGAGAGACATATGAAATAAAAGAATTTATATGTTGTAATACAGAGGGAGTCGTATACGCACTTGAATGCAGTTGTGGACTTCAATATATAGGTCGGACAAAAAGAGCATTAAGAATACGGATAAAAGAACATGTCCAAAATATTCTCAAGGGATTTGACAAACATAGTGTCTCGAGACATTTTGCGAGCCACCACAATAAAGATCCCACACAGCTGCAATTTTGGGGCTTAGAGCGCTATGTGAGACATTGGCGTGGTAGTCATAAAGTCAGGACACTAAGCCAGCTAGAATCCCGTTGGATTTTCACGCTTGATACATTTGCTCCACAAGGTTTGAATATAGATTTTGACCTCAACTGTTTCCTTAGCGACTTTTAGGTCAGATCACCGTAGCCAATCATATAAAATTAGTCTGTCCTCTCTATTGGCTTTGATATTAGTTACCTTCGTTCCTCCAAGTTTCTCAAATTCTAGTATACATATGCTTAAACTGTCAATGATATGTGATTATGTCTGCATACGTCATATATGGTTTAACCTCAGGCGGTAATATATGTACCATAAGGGAATGTTTTGTTTATATTATTTATTTTTTTCCCATATAAACAATTTTTTGTAACATTGTAGTATGATCAGTTTTAGTAACTCCCTTTTTTTTTTTTTTTATAATTGTGAACATCCATCCACGGCCCGTTTTTCGGGATTCCCTGATTGTGGGGCTGGATGTACTCTGTTTTGGGTTGCTGCCCCGCCCCCCGAAGCCTAGTGTGGAGCGATCCAGCATGTTTTTGGGACATAACCTTCAGTAAGATGGCCGCAGCCCCATTTCCGGTGACTGCAAGATGGCCGCTGCCCCACTTCCGGCGGCGCCAGGTGTCTTGAAGCACTGCTGCTGCCCTACACCCCGTTCACGGCCCTGGTGAGCTGTGAATAGATCCACGGCCCGTTTTTCGGGATTTCCCCGACTGTGGGGTTGGACGTTCTCTGTTTTCGGGTAGCTGCCCCACCCCCCGAACCAAGTGTGGAGCGATTCTGCACGGTCCGGGACATAGCCTGTAGCAAGATGGCCGCAGCCCCACTTCCGGTGACTGCAAGATGGCTGCTGCCCCACTTCCGGCGGGGCCAGTTGTTTTGAAACACTGCCGCTGCCCTACATCCCGTTCACGGCCCTGGTGAGCTGTCAATAGATGAATGCAGTCACCGTGACCAACGCAGTACCCCCTGCGGTAGGATGGATGAATAATTCCATCCTTATAGCAAACGGTAGCACAATCTGAAAGATAGACTACAACAAAATTGCCGCTGTCCGACTTCCTGTGTAACTCTCACCAGATGAGAGACACAGAACTCGGACAGAAGATGTCCGTTTTTAGTGGTTTTTATATTTATTTTTATTAAACTTCTTTCTTGGCACCTGGTAGAGAGAGGGTGCCCTGAGTACACCATGCAACTTGTTTTTAAAAATGATTGGAATTGGAACCCCATTGTTTATTCCTATGAGGCTACAACAAAATGGTGGTTACCACACTTCCTGTTTATGAAAGTAGCTCAGTGCCTCACTTCCAGTTGCACTAACAAGCTACCCTATATAATAGTACCCTTATGCCACCTTAACTACTCCTGAGGAAGTCACGTGGAGTGACGAATGCGCGTATGAGGTACCAGAGGTGACGTTGGCGGACGCCCTGTGTTTTTATGCCTCTTTTTTATTTCAACCTTGTGAGTACCCAGTTATTGTTTTAATAAAACCCCCCTGTTTTAATGGTACTACACTATTGGCATTTTTTTGTTTTCCTGGATGTGAGCGACTATTATCGTTTGGAGGTGATTACCAGGAAGGATCCATTATCACCACATTTACCTATTTGGATGACACCACAAGTGGACTCAACCTGAAAAGTGCTCCTGGGCTTTGTTTTCTGCTGTTACCTTACAGCAGTAAGGTAAGGGGACATCTTTACTTATTTTGGAGACAGCATCTGCAACTGGTTATCACGGCATTTTGGCTTTTACATCAGCAATCTTTTTGAACTTTATTTCCATATTGCATTTATACATTGCATTGACCCATTGTTACCTGTTGTATGGACATTCACCCTGAATAACACTGTTGTGTGCTATTTCTGGCACTTTGTGCACCAGATTGTTATAAGGAAGTTACACTTTATATGTTATTTTGCACTATCATTGGTTTGGCAGCCGGCTTAGGCTGCATTTAGCACGTTTAATATATATTTCTTATATACACCACTGTCATTTTCTGACATTACTATGTATAATAGTTAGGTTATTCCTTTTTTCTTTTTTCCACATATCTAGTTTTTTGCCACACTTCCTCTTCATTTTATCCCATCCCCACTTTCTTCCTTACAGCGCAGCACTACACCCCCCCCCCCATTTTTAACTTCCCTCTATCACTTCCCTCTATCACTTCCCTCTATCAACCTGGGATTCTACAACCATCCACTGGGAGTTGTGATCGTTCCCTTCATGGGACATCTACATGCCGACGGACTGATGTTAACCTCTCCTCATCTGGATTCAGCAGTGGTATCATTGTACACATTTTTACACCAGTATCATACTTAGCTGCATGTTTTTATGACTGCTTTTGCTATCGTTTAGTGATACTCGCACCATTTTTAAAGGTTATGTAGCTACATCGATTTTATCTCCAGTGCAATGTTTATTTTGTTACCTACTTGAAGACTATAAAACTTTTAATGCTATTCCCATCGAGCGCTGCCTTTGTGTGTTTTTTGTATCCTGCTATCCATTTTTCCAGTGGTTGGTAGCTGCACTAGGAATCGGCCTGCAAGAAGATCAGCTAAAAGTAGTTGGATCTGTATGTGCGTTATAATTAATCAAAATTAGTAGATTAATCGATAAAAAAAAAAAAAATGATTAATCGAACACAGACATTTTGATCAGTTACAGCCCTAATACATATATATATATATATATATATATATATATACATTTACACCCTACCTGTGCATAAAAGGTGATTTTGATCCCTGTAAAATAATAAAAAAATAAAAATGCATGTGCACACTGGCAAATGACTTTGTTGCAATAGTACTTGGCACCCAACCTTCCTGGATGAGCAAACAGACATTGATGCAGCTTGCCAGCCCTTGCAGGTACAATTATATGTGCATTACCACTGTACAAGCATACAGCTAATGAGCACTTTGATGCTTCACTTTGCCAAACTATCAAGGTAAAATCCTGCATTGCTCTTCTGTATACTGTTGTGTAGTGCCAACTGCAGTCTGTGAAACTATTGTAGGATACTATTTCATTAAAAAAAAAAAAACAGTAAAACAGTGAGCATCTAAAGCTTTAAGTACACCTTACATTTTACATAAACAGTCTTCTTTTTATTTGCTTTTCAGTTATGCTTTTTTTATTTCAATGTAGGCATTATTCACTTTACCTTTTGTACCTTAAAAGGTTCATCCACTGGTGTCATCTATACTTCAGGGACTTCAGGAGGAAGAGTTTCTCTGTAGAGTTACTGGTTAGAGGGCCTTTCATCAGAGTCGGTAGAAAGAGGAAACATTTTTTTTTTTAAATAAAGTACTGTATAGGACACAATTCCAACAAACATCTGGTAGGTAGAGCTGGGAATCATGTAGCTTTTCACAGATAACCCTAAAAGACATCAGATGCTAATGAGCTAGCCGTAATCCAAGCTGAAATGCCTTTTATTTACATGGACACGGATAGTTTATTCTTAAATCTCACCTGACTCTTAATCTCATCTTTTAACATTAGTTTAATGTTACTTTACTCTCAATATCTAATACTCAATTTCATCAAACCTTTATCTATATTACACTACGTAGAATGGAGCAGAAGGAATTAAATGCACTTGCTTGCCCAGTGAAGACTAATGCTGCGTACACACGATCAAATTTTCCGCTGGAAAAAACATCCCTTGGGTGTTTTTTCTGAAGGAATTCCGCTCAAACTTGGCTTGCATACACACGGTCACACAAAAGTTCTCTGAACTTTCGACCGTCAAGATCGCGGTGATGTACAACACTACAACGAGCCGAGAAAATTAAGTTTAATGCTTCCGAGCATGCGTTGAATTGTTTATGAGCATGCGTCAGAAATTTGCGCCTCGGAATTGCTACAGATGATCGAAATTTCCAATTGGAATTTTTTCCATCTGAAAATTTGAGAACCAGCTCTCAAATTTTTGTTGGCGGAAATTCCAACCAAGTGTAGGCTCCTTTGGACTTTTCCTGTCGGAATTTCCACCAACAAATATTTGAGAGCTGGTTGTCAAATTTTCAGACGGAAAAAGCTCATATCTGACTTTTCCGATCATGTGTACGGGGCATAAGGGCCATTGTAGATGTGCTTTTGTTCACATTAGAACAACTTCTCTCCTCATACAAGTTGATGGGAATACAAAACGGCTTGAAGCATGTTGAAATAAGAAGGTCAACTGCTGGTCAGAAAGAGGACAACTGCAAGTCAGAAGGAGGACAACTGCAAGTCAGAAGGAGGGCAACTGCAAGTCAAGTGCACCTGTCAATAAACTGTGAATTATCTTAGACGTCTTGAACTGATCTCAAATGTAAGCTAAATATACATGAAAGCAAGCAGCATTTGCGCATCAACACAAGCCCAATGTTGGTCCAAAAAGTCCTAAGGAGGGGGCTAGAGTTAAAGAGGAATCGTAACAGGAGCCATCATAAAAAACGCAAATCATGCCAATTTAGGAGAAAGCGGGGAAGAAATAGAACTTGTTATTGCTGTCTGACCATACTGGGGAGATTTTTCTCACTATTTACTTGACTGGGGTCAGAATAAACAGGAAGTGAAGGAAAACTTTCCCAAATGTAAACACTATTAGCACCATTGTTGGGTTTTATATATGTGTCCCCAACAAATGTTATAACTCTTTCCCACTTCAGTAAAAAAAGGTTTGGCTAGAGTTGGGATAGTATAGGGGAGCTAACATTGATCTAGTCCATCAATGTCCGTAACAGAAATATCACTTTTGGGTTGACCATACCTTTAGTTATTTTTTAAAGTGTTTTCTTATACACCTTCTTAGAACCTGACGAAACCTAAGCTGTAGCTCATTTATTGATTTTCTAAAAGGCAGGTAGGTGAAGCCCTACCTTGATTGAGGCTTTGATTCAACAAATGCATCTAAGGGATAAGTCAACTAATTGCTTTTCAGGGGATGGTAGATTGATTTAAGTTTGCTGTTTCCCATTACCTCAACTGATGGCTGAAAGTTGAATTCCTGGCAAACCACAAAACACACAGGTGACACACATATTTGTTAGCAGTCTTACCTGTCAAAAGCCGTGCTTAAGATTTATCCACATCTGCCAGATAGCAGAACCAAGCTGACAACTTTATTTATTTTTTTCCACAGCAGTGGTAACCAACCCATTTCAGAGATGCTGATTGGACAATTAGGTTAAGCATAAAAGCACCACTGAGGTTATCATTCCACTTATACTGCCCTCTTCTCCTGCTGGTAAGTTCCTGGTGTTAGAATGGCAACACTGTCTAGGTTTCACTGCTGGCACTTCCTGTCCTAAGCTGCAGTGTAGGGTATTATAGGATGCTAATATTAAGACAGATTTAAATACTTATACTACTTACTATAAAATGCATGTTTAAAAAAAAAAAAAAAACTTCATCAAGATTTGAAGAATCCAAATGTAATCTTTCATGCATTTATTTTAAACTCCTATCCTAAGCAATTCTGTGTTCAATTGCCTAGTACTTCCTCTGCTTGGCAGAAGTTGTCCATATGCCTCTATGAATCTATGGTGCATTCAGTACATGTAAACCAAACAATTCAGATATAAAAGTGAATGATATTTATGCAGAAGTTTAACTTTTCTCCTTTCTCTCTCCACTAAGGGAAAATTTGTGGTATAACCCTTTAAATTTAAATGCAATAAAACATTTAAAGGGTAACAAAACCACTACACATCCACTAAAAGGCATTTAGTGAATTTCCCTCCTACATACTGTAGAGAAACAAATAGAAATTCAGCCACACACGATTGGCTACATGGATGGAGAGTCAAGAAAGTATTAACCATTTTCTTTACAGTGAACTTTTTCATTTTAGAGTATACTGTATATCCCCCTTTCTGGCTGAACTGACAGTTTAAGCTAGGACAGAAAAATAATAATTTTTGTAAAAAGTATCAATTAACTTTTTTTCCCCCTAACCACCTGTGCAATATTTAAACTTTATTCCTTTTAATTTTGTTGGCATTATTGAAAAAAAAAAAGCCATTGTCTCGTACTGTATTTTTTTCAATGTGTCTAGAGCTGGAAACCCAACATAGTGGTAGGGTTGGCATTTTCCTGGTGAGCACTATTGAGCACTCACAAGGTGAGCACTATTACTTTAATCCAAGTGTTCCTGTATAGTCTTTCTTTCTCATGTTTTTTTAAGTTTACTCCATTTGGGTATTTTCCATCTCCCTTCCAAACTCTAAGGCCGCGTACACACGAGGGGATATGTCCGCTGAAAACGGTCCGATGGACCGTTTCAGCAGACATCTCCGCTCGTGTGTATGGGCTAGCGGACAGATTTCTCCACCCGACAGATTTCAAAGCATGCTTTGAAATCTATCCGGTGGGGATCTGTCCGCCCGACATGTCTGCTGGTTAGTACACTTACCAGCAGACATGTCGGCCCCCACCGCCGCCGCGCCGCTGCCGAATGGATTCGGCGCATGCGCGGAAGTGTTTTACTTCCTGGTGCGGTGACGTTGCGGTGACGCGGCGGCGTCAACGTCACCGCCGCGTCACCGCCACGTCACCGCGCCTTCCGGCGGCGGGGAATTTGATCCGATGGTGTGTACACGCCATCGGATCAAACTCCCGATCGGACATATCCGATGGAAATGGTCCGCGGACCGTTTTCATCGGATATATCCGATCGTGTGTACGCCGCCTAAGGCCGGGTACACACGACCGGTTTTCTCGGCAGAATTCAGCAAGAAACTCGATGGGAGACGTATTCTGCTGAGAAAACCGGTCGTGTGTACACTTTTCGCCGAGAAACCCGCCGGGAAACTCGTCGAGCCAAAAAGAGAGCATGTTGGCGGCGTACACACGACCGAGAAACTTGTTGGGGGAAACACATTGTTTTCCCCGTCAAATTCCTAGTTCGGCAGTTAAAAAACTTGTTGAGCCAAATTTTCCCATTGCCCAACGAGGAAATAGAGAACATGCTCTCTTTCTGGCTCGAAGAGTTTCCCGACGGGTTTCTCGGCGAAAAGTGTACACACGACCGGTTTTCTCGGCAGAAAACGTCTCCCATCGATTTTCTTGCTGGATTCTGCCGAAAAAAACGGTCGTGTGTACGCCGCCGTTCTCTATTTCCTCATTGGGCAATAGGAAAATTTGTCTCGACGAGTTTTTTAACTGCCGAACTAGGAACTCGATAGGGAAAACGATGTGTTTCGCCTGACGAGTTTCTCGGTCGTGTGTACGCCACCTTAGTCCATTGCTCTGCATGGTTTCTACAGTTCGTCTTTACAATCATGATATATGATTTAGCATTCCCACTGAAAGTAATAACAGTAATGTCACTATACTTTTCCCTTTCAGCTCCTGTGGCCTCTTAACCACTTCCCTACTCTTTCATAGTCATATGAAGTCCACAGATGGGATCTTCCATCCTGGGTGGATGTCATATGACGTCCTGGACTTCCTGGCCATCTGGGGGGAACGCGCACCATCGCTTAGGACCCGGCGCGCCCGCAATCACGGCAATCGTGGTGAGAACGATGTGTGTTCCCAGTACAGAGGAACACACACCGGTCTCCTCCCCTTGCGAGTCCCCTTCCCCTACAGTTAGAAGCACACACTAGGGAACATATTAACCTCTTCAGTGCCCCCTAGTGTTAACCCCTTCCCTGCCAGTCACATTTATACAGTAATTAGTGCAGTTTTATAGCACTAATCGCTGTATAAATGTGATAGGTACCAAAAATGTGTCCAATATGTCCCTCGCAAAGTCACAGTCACAATAAAAATCACAGATCGAATTTAAATATATAAAAATGCAATAAATCTATCCCCTATTTTGTAGATGCTATAACTTTTGAGCAAACCAATCAATATATGCTTACACCATCGGATCAAAATCCCCGCCGGCAGACAGCGCGGTGACGTGGCGGTGACGTTGAAGCCGCCACGTCACCGCACCAGGAAGAAAACAACTTCCACGCATGCGTCGCATCCATACGACGCTTGCGCGGGAGGATATGTCCGCTGGTGAGTGTACTGACCAGCGGACATATGCGACGGCTAGCTCTCCGGAAAGCTTTGAAGCTTTTCCGCAGGAGAAATCCGGCCAAAACTGTCCGTTTGCCCCTACAGACGAGCGGATTTATCGGCTGAAATGCTCCGTCGGACCATTTTCAGCGGATAAATTCCCTCGTGTGTACGAGGCCTCAGTGTAATGAATCAAAGTTACAATTTCCTCTAGAGGTTAAGATAATTTCCTGCCCTGGGGACCAAGCATTTCCCCCCTGTTGTTATCTCTTTATGCACCATTCCTAACAGCCTCTGTGAGTTCTCCTGCCTCTACAGCCTATAAAAGAGGGTCCAGCAACTGGAAGTGTTGCCTCCACCAAAGGAAGTGTCCACATCACACAGTTATGTGGACAATAAACAAAAAACCCAAGGAAGAACACAGAGAAGGATCATCACGTGACTGCAGCTTCAGTAAGTAAAACAGGCATTTACATATGTTTTTTTTTCATACTGGCGGTTAGTTGAGGAGGAATGTGGGGGAGTGGTGGGAAAGTGGTAGTCAATTACCTGCAGTTGTGGCTTAAAATGGTTCTCTGTTGACCTAACATTTAGTTGTGTCACTGTGTTGTATCACATTTTTTAAACTATTGAGTTGAGTTGATCTTAATATAGCGCAGTCTTTCCCCGAAGGGTCCTCACACGCTTATTGGTCATTCTGAACATAATCTTCTTTCACTTACTCTCTTCTTTACTTTCCCTAACCCCCCCTAAACAAACCCACCTGCATATGCAGGAGTCATCATATTTAGATTTTCCCATTCTCTCTGCAATCTATTTTTTTTATGCTTTATTTCTTACTTCAGTGACTTGGAGACAGATCATGCAAACTGGTAGTTCTGGCACAGCAAATATCCTAAATTGTAGAGAAGGTATTCTTAGGTGGCTGAAGGGTGCTGGAGAACAATGCAGTGCCAACAAAGTTCTTCCAGTATTCCAATGCCCTACATTATCAAAAAAGCTTTCTTATCTACCAGCCAAGAAATAATACTTCTCCAAAATACCGTCATAGTCACAGAATCCAATGCATCTTTTCAACACCCTTTCCATTTACCTGCCAAACATCTAAAGACGTTGACTGTTTTTTTTTTAAAGAATAGTTGACTTAATTAGAAGTAGAGAAGTAGATTTACTCTGTAACTCACACTACCTGCACAGACTAGTTCCATGGCTTTATCTTTAAAAAGCGTAATTCCTTTATATGAACAAAGACCTTTGTCTTTACTATCCAAGTCTCACATTACTACCTGTTCTCTTGATCTTGTTCCTTACAATTTCAGACCGTGTCTATTATTCCTGCCATAATATCCATTTTTGAATGTCTTTTTGCTGGCAATGCCTCTTCCTAATTCACACATGAAATTGTAACATCAATTCTTGAAAAACCCTTTTCGAAAGCCTTCTCCAGCTACTACTCTGAGCCACTTTTCTTTGTCTCTCTGAAATGCCTTAAATGCCACATTCACATACTGTAGAATTGCTATACTCTTTCTCTGATTACTGTTCTTCAGTCTGGGTTTATCCTTAATCATTTCATAGAGAAGTCCCACTGTTTTCAATACCTAAAAGACAGTATTCCACACTTATTTTTTTAAACTGTCCTTGGTCTTCACCGATCTTGACCCCTCAGAGCTCCAGGCTCTCTTCTCTTTATGTAAGTAAGACCTTATACTTTTTTTCGATTGTCCGTCTCACTTTCTTCTTTTCCTCTGTTGATGCACCACAAGCTTGAGTCATTGGCCCATCAATCCTCTCCATCTCTATCTTCAAGTCTACTTATTATTTGATTTGGACTTCAATATCATAAACAATCACATGGCTAGTCACTATAAACATGTTACTTTGCTCGGTTGATAGCTCAAGTGTTCACCAGTATGGCTTCTAGAAGGGAGTTAAAACCAATAGGATACGAGCCGGCATTTCCTGAATGGTAAACTATAGCCAGCTTAGCAAATGCATAACATTACAATACATCAAAGCAGTAATTTTGTGTTCACTCAAAATTATTTATGCAGGTGATACTCAATTTATCTCTCAGCTCTCAGTCTCACTTTCTCATTATCCTTGGCCATGGACAGTCTAATGCCACGTACACATGGTCAGAAAATCCGACCGTGAGTATGCTCCATCAGACATTTGAGAGCTGGTTCTCAAATCTTCCGACAACAAAAGTTGTTGTCGGAAGTTCTGAACGTGTGTACACTATTTCACGCACAAAAATTCTATGCATGCTCGAAATCAATTCGACGCATGCTCAGAATCCTTGAACTTTTCTCGGCTCGTCGTAGTGTTGTACGTCACTGCGTTCTTGGCGTTCAGAATTTCCGACAATTGTGTGACCGTGTGTATGCAAGACAAGTTTGAGACAACATCCGTCAGAAATGTATCCACGGTTTTGTTGTCGGAATGTCCGATCATCTGTACACGGCGTTATAGTTGTGTCCATATTTCTCTTACGTCCTTAAAGATAAACTCTAGGTACCAAAAAAATAAAAAATCATCCTTGCAATGAGTTCCACTCGGCACTGGAAGGGTTAACTACTTTTGACTAGAGAATAATGAATAAGTGATATACTTATTATATTCCTTGCTCCATTGGCAGTCGGCACTCTCCTCCATTGTCTGAATTTCCAGACTTTGGGCAAGCACTGATTGTTCTGCATTGTTAGGGATGACATCAAAACTGCAACCAGTTGGGCAGACAATAGAAAAGGCTTTCAGTGACGGGTTGCACCAAGGAAGCCTACAGGAGTGAGGAATAAGGGAAATATGTCACCATATTCATCCACCCCTATGCAAAACGAGCCACTAACAGTTGCAGCCGCAAGGGGGACCAACTACAAGGGTAAATATTTTATGTCCTATTTAATATAAGTGAAAAATAATGTATTTTGTTCACTTCTCTGTCTTATATACTGTAATATTTCATTACTACAAACACAGGGGGCCAGATTCAGAAAGATCGGCGTATATTTGTGCGGGCATAGCGTATCTTCTTTACGCTACGCTGCCGCAACTTAGAGAGGCAAGTGCTGTATTCACAAAGCACTTGCTCCCTAAGTTACGGCGGCGTATCGTAAATAGGCCGGCGTAAGCCCGACTTATGCAAAGTAGGAAGGAGTCGGGCGTCATGTATTTAAATTATGGATTTTTGGAAGAGGCATGAAAACACGCCTCCAACTAGGAAAAATTGGACTTTATAGGCACAGAATTAAAAAAAAATATATATGTATTTAATAGAAAAAGACACAGCAATTACAACACGACATTTACACTGTACTGTACATTAGAGAAAAAGGAAGAAAAAAACATAAATAATAAGAACCACATAGGTCACTCTAAGAAACATTCACTTATTAGCCACAGGGCTATATGTAATTCAAAACAGTATATGCGCTGGGTAGAGAACTGCTTTCAGATGAGGACCCTTGGTTGGTTCTTAGACGATATAAGAGCTGCTCTTATATCGTCTAAGAACCAACCAAGGGTCCTCATGTGGTTCTTATTATTTATGTTTTTTTCTTCCTTTTTCTCTAATGTACAGTACAGTGTAAATGTCGTGTTGTAATTGCTGTGTCTTTTTCTATTAAATACATATATATATTTTTTAAATTCTGTGCCTATAAAGTCCAATTTTTCCTAGTTGGAGGCGTGTTTTCATGCCTCTTCCAAAAATCCATATTATCAAGGATGTGGCACATTCTCACTAATGGGTGATTGATTACCACCCCAGGGCAACCGTAATCAAATTAACTATGTATTTAAATTAAGCATGACCCCATGCTAATTAATGGCCGCTCGAACTGGGCATGTGCGAGCATGCTCAGAATCATGTCGAAAAAACTCCCTAAGTGCTGTCGGCGCGCAATGCCTACGACGTGTGAACGTATTCTACGCCCAGCCCTATTCCCGTACTAAGTAAACGGCGTAAAATTTGACGGCATCGATCCCTGGCCCATACCTTTGCATTAGCTGTGCCTCATATAGCAGGGGTAACTTTGCGGAAAGCCTTACACAAAGCGCATATATGAAGCGGCCGGGCGTATCTACGTTCGTGAAATCGGCGTATCTTACTCATTTGCATATTTTTAATGGGAACGTCTAATGCGTCCAGCGTAACTATGCGCCCACGATACGCCGGCGTAGGCAAGTTACGCTGGACGACTGAAGCCATGTTTTCCGTCGTAGCTTGCTTTCTGAATCGGCGTAAAGATGCGACAGCGCACATTTGTACTTACGACGACGCATCTTTTGATACGCCGGCGTAAAGCCTTACTGAATCTGGCCCAGTAACTCCAGCTACCTAAGCTTGTAACTTAGGGTTAATATTTAAATTTGCTTTCTGATTTAAACTTTTTATGTGTTCATTATATCCTCTGGAACTTAAAAACCTTTCCTACCTTCCTTTATGCTTCACACGATTAACATGTTAGTGCATGCCAGCACCATATCCCAGCTTGGCTATTGCACCAACCCAATAAACAGACTGGTCTCCCAACTCTTCCACAGACGCTACATTAATTCTTAACTACAGTCTCAAGCGTGATATGGAGAATTGAGAAGAGAAGATCATATGTAATCACCTTTCCATACTTTCTGTTTGAGAACAGCCTCTCTATTTCTAGCTATGCACTTCTCATCACTCTGCATTCCCAAGGCAAACCTATGCAGGGCAAAGCAACAGGTTTCTCTTAACGTCATTATCTCCAGTAGGACATGCAGCACAGTTCCTTCACTTATTTTTTTTAAGTTGTTAGTGAGATTTTCTATTTTTATTATGTTACACATTTTTTGATTCATATAATCAGTTACTTTTTAAGGGATAGCGGAGTTAGTTTATTTTAGAAGCATGTGCTACTGTAGAGAGCTTCATGAAAGGTAGTCTCTTTCTTTGCCCCACATAGTCTAAGCACAGGTTTACTTTAAAACTTATCAGGCAATCACAAAATTGGTCTAAATTATTCTCTAGAGCAGGGGTGGGTTCACAACTGGGTTTCCGCAGAACCCTAGGGCCCCCGTGAGAGGACCCTAGAGGTTCTGCTGCAATCTACTAGTCAGTTGCAAGCAGCTGAGTGTAGATTACATCCCCTCTGCCAGCACATACATAGGCAGGGAAGCAGCTGTGAAAGTGTTAGTAGTGGCGTGCCACTTCCCACCAGCCCCTCCGGTCCATCCCAGGTGTTTGTATGTGACATCACCTGGGATGGATGGGGGGGAGGGGTTGATGGGGAACAGAACACAACACACCAGAGGACTGATTGCAGCAGCTTCCCTGTCATGCTCTGCACATGAAGGAAACTAGTATGGTAATGTGACATGCTATGTGCCCCATAATATGTCCTGCCTTCATGCTATGTACCTTGTTCCCAATAAATGTGCCCTCCTCTCATGTAATGTGCCCTGCTCCCTCCTAATGTGCCCTGCTGTCATGTAATCTGTGCAGAAAAAGCAAGCATAAATTTCACATTAAATTGGCACGTTTAAATATTGATTCAATTTTTATTTATTTTTTACAAACAGAATTGCTCTTTATTGAAAAAAAATGTATGCCATATACTATTATTGATTCCTATATTTACTGTATTTATTGGCGTATAACACTCACCTTTTTACCCTGAAAATAGAGGGTAAACTGTGCCTGCGTTATACGCAAGGGGCTGTGGAATGTTTTTTTTTTTCCTGAAACTTCCCTCTTAAAGTAAGGGTGCGTGTTATACGCCTGTGCGTGTTCTACGCCGATAAATATGGTAATGTTATTTTGAAAACGAACTGTCAGCTTGCTAATCATACCAACGTTTCATGAACTGTAGATGTGAACCTTACTTCAGCGGTTCCCTGAGATCTCAAACGTCTTGCCAAGGGTTCCTCCAAGGTAAAATGTTGAGAAATCCTGCTCTAGAGATAATGGTCCCCTCCCTG
This sequence comes from Rana kukunoris, assembly GCA_029574335.1. Lineage (NCBI taxonomy): Eukaryota > Metazoa > Chordata > Amphibia > Anura > Ranidae > Rana > Rana kukunoris. The sequence goes on from CM056059.1 coordinate 27,988,975, forward strand.
CTTCTTCCTCCACTCTTACACATAGAACTCAATTTCACAACACGTATAGTTAATTTTTTTTATTTTTCTAACGGCAATCCTTTGGCCCACAACCCTCTATCTAGTAACCTGTTGACATTTCTTCGGTTTGTGGTATGTTGAGCCATTTAATTGTATGTGCTGATTGTTTGGAATGTTTTTATGTCATTTATTTTATGTAATACTCACCCTTGTTTGAATTACTTTGTAGTACTACAGGACATGGAGAAGCTAAGGTTATAATACTGAATTCTAGGTATGATTTTTATTGTATGGTTACACTGGACCAGCTTGGACCATTTTTAAGTATGAATATTTCATACCTGAGGGATCGCTGTGGAAGCATAAAGTTAGTGGAGTAGTTGGCCCTACTATAGTGATAGAAGCAATTTTTCAGGACCTGTGCCAAGCATCTTCCCTTCTGCATACTGACGGCAGTGGTATAGCATAGGGGGTGCGAGGGGAACCACCGCCCCGGGCGCAAAATTTTAGACGGGCGCTGTCACGAGTGTGGAGAGGGAGCGCCAACAACAGATGGGGCATATGAACATATGCATGATGTCACCACTCCAGGCTTTACCAGTCATTATCAAGCATGCTCTCCTCTCCCCTACAGCCACCGCTGTCTCACACAATGAATCATGTGACCAGACTGGAGCTAGCTGAAAATAGGTAAGTCCATGGACCAGGAGGGGCGGAAATTACTTGCCTCGCCCCAGGCGCTGACAACCCACACTACACACTGCGCAGAGGGTCACTTTCTTGGCCCTGAGCTATTCTCTGATTGGATGCTGTTAGAATTGTGTTGTCAGTACACAATCTCTCCATCTCATTCATCAGAGAACACATTGGGGTTGATTTACTAAAACGCGAGTGTGCAAAATCTGGTGCGGTTCTGAATAGCAACCAATCAGTTTTGAGGTTGTATTAATTGAACAAGCTAAAATTAGAAGCGGATTGGCTACCAGGAACAGCTGCGCCAGATTCTGTGTGCTCCAGTTTTAGTAAACTTTCCCCATTGTATCCATAAAAAAAGAAAAATGCATTCTGTAAATGGTGGCGGTGCCAAGCAAACGCCTCTGTCGTCAGTATGCAAGAAAAGGCTCTTACGCACAGGACCCAGAAGGTCACTGCTATTTTTGTAGTAGTGCCAACTACTAAAGTGATTGTCAGCTTCCACAGCGATAGCTCAGGTAGGAGAATGCATAATTACATATATTGACCAAAGCTGGCCCACTATGCAATAAAATTCATACCTACAGTTCAGCCTCAATAATATTAATAGTAATACTAATAAGAAGAAGAATAATAAAAACATATACTTTGAATTATTAACTGTATCCTTGAAGATGTTTTTCCAGCCACAGCAGTGGCATATCCATAGTTCTCTACAGTTAATTGCAGGTAACAAGTTTTCAAAATGTCAAGAAAGCATAAGAACATTCCATTTAGACTAAATGTGTACCTTGGGAGCTTCAAGAAGCTTTAGGTAACACCTGCTATTTAGAAAATAGTCTATTTTGCTTCACTGCCAAAAAAATGAAATATGTCAATAACATGGCCTTTGATTTTGACAACTATCTGTAAAAAAAAAAAAAAATTCTACTCACAGGAGAACCCAGCTCTGCAGGCAGTGCTGGGACAAGGCCATTTGGTGCCCAGGGCAAAGATGGCAAACTGCGCCCCCCCCCCCACGTTTTTTAAGAAGTAATCAATGTTGTTTTTGCGACAATTGATGGCACAGTGGCTGCGTGTGATGGCACAGTGGCTGCATGTGATGGCACAGTGGCTGCGTTTGGTGGCACAGTGGCTGCGTGTGATGGGCACAGTGGCAAAAATTGATGGCACTGTGGCTGCGTTTGATGTACCAGTGGCTGCATGTGATGGCACAGTGGCTGCGTTTGATGGGCACAGTGGCTGCATGTGATGGGACAATGGCTGCATTTGATGGGCACAGTGGCTGCATGTGATGGCACAGTGGCTGCATGTGATGGCACAGTGGCTGCGTTTGATGGGCACAGTGGCTGCGTTTGATGGGCACAGTGGCTGCATGTGATGGCACAGTGGCTGTGTTTGATGGGCACAGTGGCTGCGTGTTATGGAACAGTGGCTGCGTTTGATGGGCACAGTGGCTGCATTTGATGGGCACAGTGGCTGCGTTTGATGGGCACAGTGGCCGCATGTGATGGGCACAGTGGCCGCGTTTGATGGGCACAGTGGCTGCGTTTGATGGGCACAGTGGCTGCGTGTGATGGGCACAGTGGCTGCATTTGATGGGCACAGTGGCTGCATGTGATGGGCACAATGGCTGCGTTTGATGGGCACAGTGGCTGCATGTGATGGGCACAGTGGCTGCATTTGATGGGCACAGTGGCTGCATGTGATGGCACAGTGGCTGCGTTTGGTGGCACAGTGAGGCTGCAATTAAGTTTTTTTTTTTTAAATTCAGACAAGGCAAGCTCAAAATAACACAAAAACATTTTTTTCTGCCATTTTTTTTTATTAAAAAAATGATGGTCATCTCAGTGCAACCCCCCCCCCCCCCATACAGTAATTTAATTTGTTTCTTACTTTTTACAGAGAGTAGTGTTCTTCTTTTGCAGTCCACTCCAGACAGTAGCACTAGGAAGTAGGAACTGTAGGCACTAGGCAGGCGCAGGCTGAGGCTTCTCGTGTCTTGTCCTTCTTTCCTTGCCGACACAGCTCCCTGCGTGAGTCCTCCCTCTCTGTCTCACCTCTCACCTCCAGCGTGACATCACACGGCGCACGCCGGGAATCATCCAACTGAATCCTCCATGGGGGGGGCGAGGTAACGCACAGGAGGAAAGGGAGCCAGGAGCGCAGTCGGCACACAGTTTGTAAAGTCAAGTGCCACACAGCCGCTGCCCGCGCTGTCTGTCACTCAGTGACAGTGAGTGACAGACAATCCAACTTGGCTGGCGGCCGCGGCTGATTGCGCCCCCCTCCTGTTCAACATGGTAGCGCCAGGGGCACTAGACCCTCCCGCCCCTGCCTTGTACCGGCCCTGTCTGCAGGTAGCACTAAAGTAGGTAGTGCAAGAATGACATAGCATGTTGTAAGGTGGCGGTTCAAATTTGAATTTGTACGCCAAATCATATTTCTCTTTTGTTCATTAGAGGACACAGTTCTGTAGGTGGCACCATATCTGGAAGGTGACTATTCCCCTTCCCAACAGCATATACTCACCTTTCCATCAATCCTCACTGTTCCATTCAGCTGCAAAGAAATAATAAAATACCTAGTCCTTCTAGAACTAGAGAACTAGAGAAATATGTAACTCACACCATTTAAGAGCACTTGTATTAGTCCTGTCACATACGGTAGGTAGAGTTCATAGCTCTGTTAAAGCTAAGAGTTTATCAACTTGTAGCTTACAGAGGGGAGTGTACGGAAGGTGTCGCAAATAACATAAATGTATGAATTCTGACCATTCTCTGATTCCAGTCAAACAAGCCAGGATGCCCAAACCCCCCCCCCCCCCCCGCAGGAATGCAATATGTTACACTCGTCTCCAAGAAGTCTAGGAGAGGCAATCTCCACAAACAAACAAACAAACAAAAGACATTGATTACTACAAGGATCAAAAGAATTGGAGATAGTATGGTCAAGATTTCCCCCAGTGGCTAGGTAGGGAATGACAATTAGTAACAAGGAAATAGTGACGAAGGTGCAGTGATTGGGTGAGTGGCAAATGGGCGGTGATGGGTGTGTGCTTGAAGTGTGGATGGACAAAACTGAATTGCAGTGGGTAAAAATTCTCTTACCCCACCATGAGCCCGCCAAGAAGGACCAAAGTGTTGAGTATACCTCTATCTTATTTGCCAGTACTATATTAGGCCATTGTTAGAGCATTGTTTATTATGAAATAGACACTTCTGTTAAAATAAATATAACTGTTTGATTCAAATGTGTCTGTCTCATTAACTAACTCTTAGCCTCAGGCCGTACATGCTCTGGTGCTATACATTAGCAGTTAAGGGACTCATGCATGTTAATACAGATGCAATAGTTATATATATGTATTATAAGTTACAGTAAACGATAGATACTTATGGTTATAGTTAGTTTTGCATGATTGTGTTACTTCAGAAGGTGTTACATGTGGTGCTGGGGGTTGAACTGAACCTGTTGCTTTGTTCTGTATAGCAAGGTACTGGTACACTTTGAGAAGCAATAATTTTGCGGACGTTCTGAAAATATCATGCACAAAAGTAAATCTATGCTATAATATTAACAACATATCTGGCAATTGAAAAAGAAATAGATGCTCTAAAACAGGGGTCTTAAACTGGTGGTCATCCAGCTGTAGTTAGACTACAAGTCCCATGAGGCATTACAAGGCTGACAGTTACAAGTATGTCTCCCACAGGCAAAGGCATAATGGGACATGTAGTTTTGCAACAGCTGGAGGGCCACCAGTTTGAGACCCATGCTCTAAAAGATCTCTTCTAAACAGTTTATTGCAAACAGCAAGGCACCCATTGTGTGGTTGTTTGTTTTGCTTAGTGTATCCAGACTTCAAAAGCAAGTGAAGCATTGAGTAATAGTTGCACCTCATCAGATAAAGGAATCTCCAGGAAAATAATAGAAAAGTATAATTCTTGAGAACTCCTCTGTTTAAGAAAAATTAAGGACTGGTCCTCCAACAGGTCTTCCATGGACAGGCTGGAAATAGCAAATCTGTCCTACAGCATCACCCACTGGTAAAACATATTTAGGGCACAACATGGAAAAGGAAATGTGGTATTTGCCTGATATTTCAGTTCACTAAGCACTTTCTGGAAACTGTAGTAGGAGCGTAGCCCTCATGTTTACCTTTTAAAACACGGGTAGATTTAGAAGGTCCAGATATAGGGAGAACACTTTTATTCATGCTATAAAACCAATGTAGTATTTTAGCTTCAGTGCCGTGAAAAAAATAAAAAAGTATTCACTTTGATTAGATTACAATTGCAAATTACCAACAAAGCAATATTTGGCCACCTTAAAGCCAAGCTAAGATCAGCTAAATATATACCAGGTGCATCAAAATAAAGGGTGTGCAAAGTCTAAGGCCGCGTACACACGACCGGTTTCCTCGGCAGAATCCAGCAAGAAACCTGTTGGGAGACGTGTTTTGCCGAGGAAACCGGTCGTGTGTACATTTTTCGACAAGGAAACTGTCGAAACTCAACGAGCCAAAAAGAGAGCACGTTCTCTTTTTCCTCGACGGGAGTCGAATTTAGCTCTTCGAGTTTCTCGTCAGGCTGGTTTCCCGACGAGAAACTCGAGTGTGTGTATGCTAAGAAACCCGTGCACCTTCGGTAAAAGTAGCGTTTGTAATGGAAATAGCACATTTGTCACGCTGTAACAGACTGAAAAGTGCAAATGTCTCTTACCAAACTTTTCAGTAACATGAGATTAGCAAAAGCAGCCCCAAGGGTTGTGCCAGTGGAATCGAACTTCCCCTGCTGTTGTATGTGTTGAAGTCACCGCGTTTGAGAACCAGGAGATTTGGTCTATAACGTGTGTACGCAAAGCAAGCTTGTCGATATCCTCGACAAGCCTAACAAGGAACTCGATGAGGAAAACTATGTGTTTCGCCCGACGAGTTCCTCAGTCGTGTGTCTAAGGCCGCGTACACACGATCAGTCCATCTGATGAGAACGGTCCTAAGGACCGTTTTCATCGCTTAACCGATGAAGCTGACTAATGGTCTGATGTGCCTACACACCATCGGTTAAAAAAACGATCATGTTAGAACGCGGTGACGTTTACGTGTTTTAACACAAAGACGTGCTGAAAAAAGTTCAATGCTTCCAAGCATGCGTCGACTTGATTCTGAGCATGCACGGCCTTTTAACTGATGCTTTTGTATACTAATGATCGTTTTTGATCCATCGGTCAGGCGTCCATCGGTGAAATTTTAAAGCAAGTTCTGACCGAAGGATAACTGACCAATGGGGCCCACACACGATCGGTTTGGACTGATGAAACGGACCTTCAGTCCGTTTTCATTGGTTTTGACCGATCGTGTGTACGCGGCCTAATGATTGATTTTCTTTGGAAAGCAACCACAGCCACAGTAGAAAAGCTTGTCCACCAGCAACATGCTACTGAGAAGGCCTCTTGCATTTTGTGTAAGTAAAGGTCTGTAAAGCTTCCTATTGAGTCAGAGCTAGAGCTCTCCAAACAGTGGGGGCATGAGCTTTATTGGCTGCAGAGCTATAGGTCTGACTCAGCAGGGTTGAGTGTCAGACCTCTGCAAAAAGACCACTACTTCTGCAAAGAGAGCAAGGGTCTTTCTTTGTACCATGCTGGCAGGGGACATACTTTTCTACTCAAAATGTGGCTGCTTTTTGAAGAAAATTAACTGTCAAGCCGTGCACACGCAATCGGTTTGTCTGATGAAAACCGACCGATGGACGGACAAACCGATCCTGCGTGGGCCCCATCGTTTTATTTTTCATCGGTGAAAAAAAATAGAACATATTTTACATTTTTCCTATGGTTAAAAAACGAATAGAAAAATCTGATCGTGTGTGTGGAACTCCATCGAAAAAAATCTACGCATGCTCAGAATCAAGTTGATGCATGCTCGGAAGCATTGAACGTCATTTTTTTCGGCATTGTTGTAGTGTTGTACGTCACCGCGTTTTGGTGCGGTCGGATTTTTGACTGATAGTGTGTAGGCAAGACTGATGAAAGTCAGCTTCATCAGATATCCAATAAAAAAAATCCATCGGATTAGATTTGCACCTTTTGTTTTAAAGTGCCTGGAATGTATTCAGCTGATTTAAACTAAAAGTTCAACTGAGCTTCATCAAAGTAAGTGGCCCATGTTATTTTCTTGGTGATTTGTTATGGTAATCTAATCAAATGTTTTAGACTTTCTTTGTGTTTAAAACAATTCAAACAGAACCTAAAAAATGTAGTTTCAGAATTGCAAGTGTTGTCATACATAACCCACTGACATATTATCAACCTCTACCATCCAATTTATACAAACTGAACAACTAAACTTTATTTAGCATATGTAATCTTACATGATAATGGAGATTTCTGTATCAAAGCCAACATGCCACAGAACACAAAAGCTACGAGTTGGTCCATTTTGTTCTGCTGTTTATGGTTTCAGGACAGGCATGTTCCTTCTTAATAGGGGCTGGTTCCCACCAGGAGGCAAGCTGAAATCGTTGCCTTTAGGAGATGCTCTGTAGTGGCAGACTAAAACTGAACAAAATGTATAGTTTTTATTAGACATGTGCACACAGAAATATTTTGTTTTGTAATTTTGTTTTCGTCTGAAAAATTAATTTATTTAGTTACTCCCGAAATTCGTTTTTATTTATTTTGTTTTTCGTAAAAAAAATGCATTCATCCGAAAATCCAAATTAAGGTCGAATCTGTCATTGAGGGCTTATGGTGTCTGTTGAATGTTCTAATAAAAAAAAAAAAAAAAAAAAAAGAAGATTCGGCAGTCTTTAAAAAAAAAAAAATGGACTCTCTCTATGTCAAATATTCTTGTCTCTCTATGTCGAATCTGTCATTGTCCACGATAACGAAAATACCTGAAATTCGGACAAAAATGCATTCGGACGAAAACGAATGCACATGTCTAGTTTTTATTGCATAGTTACATTGCTCCAGCTTGGACCAATGTAAGTGTGCATATTTCATACATGTGGGACTGCTGTGGAAGTAGAAAAATTACTACTACAGTGATCACCGGGGTCTACCGGTCCTTTGCCAAGCAGCTGCCCTTCTGTATAGTAAAGGCATTCACTAAGTGACATAAACACCCCATCCCTCCACCAGGTCCAATGAGAGAAAATCCTGTATCCGATAAAAAAATACAAGGCATTCTATGAATGCTGGCCATGCCAAATGAGCAACCTCCTCTGTTCACTATGCAGAAGAGCAGCTGGAAGACTGTGGTGATTGTTGTAGTATTGGCGACTACTACAGTGATCCTCCGCTTTCAGAGTGGTCCCTCAGGTATGAGATACTGTATATATACTTATTGGTCCATTATAGAACAAAAACCATACCTGAATTTCAGATTTCAGAATCTCATCCTTCCTCCTGGACTTTAGCTGCCTTCTCCTTTGGACAGTGAGAACTTGTAAATTGATAACTGCACTGTTCCCAAGCTGTCATACAGGGGCAAGTAAAGCCATGAGGAGGTGTCACTTTTTACCAGGGGGTAGAGCATGTGATCTGCTACTTGCAGTACAGAAACCCTTACTTAGAGAATAATGTGAACCTGTCAATTACACGGTAAATGTACATTTAGCAGAAAACATAATTTTTTAGGCTAATGCCCCTACAGGTGTGTGCTGAATCTCATCCACCCATCAAAATAATGAGCCATATTAGAATACATAAGCTTCCCATAAGATGTATTTTCACAGACTGAGTATATATAGAGATATATATTTTAGAAAGGTACAAACATATAGTGAACTACATTCAGCACAGTCATTTAGACACGCATCCATATATATCGGAGTCTCCTCCCTGCAGGAAGCTCTTTAAACCCATAAAAGCGGCCATGTTTCTTTCTTCATCTACATACAAATATAGAACAGCAAATCAGACTGACTGGGAAGCACCTGGACCATATATATGTATATTATACTGTATATTTGCTGCATAACAAGAGCAAACATATTGTAAAAAGTTTGTGGAGTACAGGGTGGACAGGAAGTGGTTAGTTAACTCCAAAGCCCAAAGTAAAAGACAGAAAACTGGTTAAAACAAAACAGATTTCCCCATTTTGGATGGAAGTGGTACATTCAGTCAAATGCCAATCTGTGGAGGATTGGCGATCTTGGATAGTGGAACAGCTCTGCCCCCCCCCCCCCATTTCAATAGCATAAAACATTTCTCTAAGCCATAGGTGTCAAACACAAGGCCCGCGGGCCGAATCTGGCCCTCCAGGCCATTTCATGTGGCCCTCGCACCTCTCCTGCAGCTGCAGTAGAGCTCCAGCCCTTCTCTGGTCCCCCTCCAGAAACGTACTTTCTGCTTTAAAGCAATGCAACCATCTGCTTCCCAGCAGCAGCATAAGAAAAGGGGGGTGCACTGTGATGTAAGGGAGAGTGGGGGACTCAACTTCTGATGGTGGGGTGGCTCTTGAAATCTAATGTTAATGGGGGGGGGGGGGGGTGTGCTGGACATCTAATCTTAGATACAACCGTACAACCGGCCCTTTTGAGGGCAATCATAATGCTGATGCAGGCCCACAATGAAATTGAGTTTGACACCTCTGCTCTAAGCATTGAGCTAATGGTATGGTCACTCAGATTATTTTGTCTTCTCTGTTTATTCTCTGTAGAAAATCCAGAAAGTTGAGCATAGCCATATACGTCAAGTTGAACTCCAGTGGGACAGCTATGGGTTGGTCACTTTCTCCACACCAATAAGGTTCATCTCCCTGCTCTCCTCTCTTGTAGGCACGTTCCTAGTGCCTTCAAGCATTTTTAGACTGGTAACACTGTATCAGAACCTGATTAAGCTGCATTAAGCACTAATCTATAGTGCGAAACGCGTCAGTGTTTTACTCCCGTGTTGTCTGCTGTGACTTGTAGTGAAGTTTTCATTTTTTTAAATAAAGACAACCATCAAGGTTTTTTGGAATGCAGATGTCCATATTTTCTTTTTCCATTAGTTGACAGTTAGTGCTAAGTCACACTGGGGCGGGACGACTTGCCGCACGACTCGGCAAGGCGATCTGCAGGCGACTTTAGCGGCGACTTGCAAAATGACTTCTGTATTGAAGTCAATGGAAGTCGCCCCCAAAGTAGTACAGGAACCTTTTTCTAAGTCGGAGCGACTTGAGTCGCTCCTAGTAGAACGGTTCTATTGTACAGAACGGGACACGACCTGTGTGAACTGGCTCTTATGTAAACACATAAAAGCTCATATCCATATATTTGTTTGTGTCTCAACTGACCTTCTTTCTCATAGGGTGCATGGAGTGGGGAAAAAGTGGTCAGTCAATTACATTTTTCAGTTGCACTGTTTTTTTTGCTTGTTTTTTATCCATTAGGTCCCCATGCCTGCATAGGCAATTTTCTTAAAAATGTGAACTTAGCCTTTAAAATATTATTATATAGCTATCCAGAGTTCAACTTCCAGCAAAAAGCTGAATAAACTATTAGGACAAGAGGGGTGCAGAGCTTCGATCTTCCTTCCTGGATCTCTGACAGTATGACGATGATTGCGGAAGACTGAACACACTAAAGTCCATTCAAAACCAGAAAATCAATTTTGGATGTTCTTTCGTTTTAAGCAGGCCTGTACTGGAAGAGATAATACTGAGGTATAAGTTCTGTGAAAACAACAAATGTACATAGTGTATAGGCAGGAAAAGAATATATTGCTATGGTTTAACAACCATACCAAATGAACAGTCCAATTCATTTTATATACCAAAACGTATATATGGTTTTTAATGCAGCACTTCAGCGTCTGTAATTCACATTTACTTACTGAATATCATGGAACAAATGTTATGATCACTGTGATTTATGACAACCAATCTAATGTCAGGTTATAGATGGAAAATATTTAGTATGGTCATGCAAATGAAAAGCTAAATCTGACTGGTCTCCAAAAAGGTAGGGCAGTACTAAACTTCTGCTTACAGTTACCTTTTACAGTAAGGTTAGAGTGGTCACCCTATGTACAATGGCAGCCAGTCAGATTTTAGCTTATACATGAAATATGTAATTTCAATGGTTGTTACAAGCAACATTTCCCCTCTCCTTTGCCTGTAAATTCCTATGCTGAAAAACAGAGCAACCATTTTGTTTTAACTGTTATTAGTTAAAGCCAACCTAATGTTAAATAGCATCATTCAGCAGCCTTCAAGCATTTTCGTTTGGACACAAGAGGAGAAAAAAGTTCTAATCCTCCCCTTAGCTGCGAATGTAATGCTTAGGCGTTTGATTACATGACTGGTCATCACAGCAGCTGTTCCTCCAAGACATTCAAATACAATGGTCATGGAGTTTAGAAATACTGAATTTTACACTAGCAGGGTGGGCAGACTGTACTGAATGAGATTTTTCTTTACATAAACCTTAAGGGTAAAATAGGTTACTACTGTCACATGTTTTTATGAGATACATGGAATTTTTGGTATTAGCATCTTGTTATGGAAGGGGTTGTGAGGTGGGACACAGGACTAGGAGTGGAACCATGTGGATGCGGAGCCGAATAAGCATATGGATCTTGTGAAGAAGTATCTAATTTGAGTTCATGTAACTAATTCAAACAAATTCAGATGGGAAAAACCTGCCTAACAAAAAGTGTCTGTTTTGACACTGACAACTAGTAATTTCCCAACTGATTTAATGCAGAACGGGTTAGAGCATGAACAACGGATATCCAACTGATGGCTCTAGTCAACAATAGCACTTTTCATTTCCACCAGTCGTTTTCAATCCTGTTTTTTTTCTCAGTGGAATGGTGTACAATGGTTGAGTTACAAGTGTCAATGATGTCCTTGGTTGGGACCATATTTAAATATATATGTATAACCAAAGCATTTCCTTTTAATTTTGGATAGCGTAGGGAAAGCTATTATTTTGCTATGTCCAGGGGAGATCTCCCTTTACTTCCCATCTTAAAGATGCATAAAATAAAATATCCCCAAAGTGAAGTCTCAAAGTTGGAATATTTCCCTTTGTCTCGAGTTCTATAGACAGCCCTAAACATTTTGGATTTCCCCTCACGTTCTGTGTTAATGGCAATGGTCATCAGGGCGAATAGCAGAAATACAGCTATAACCACTTCATAGGGTTCAAACTCTTCCCTGTGCAAAACTATTAGGCCACCTAGGCAATGCAGTGTGAACAGGCAATGCAGTTGCAAGAGAACCTGTCAGGATGGCTGTTACCTTACTAAAATTAGACTCTCTTCTGAAGCCAAAGACTGCAATGTTGACATTTGTTATCTGTGCTAGCTCTGAGGTGGGTAAATCACATAGCAAAGCATCAGAGATATCCTTGTTCCTAGAACAGCTTTACAGAGCCTTCTGTGTTGGAAGAAGCCTCAGCTGTGACAGGTAACTTTGGTCCTTTGAAACTTTCAGGTAGTGGTGACAGGAGCAACACGATAGGAATTGCCAATATAACCCATACAGACCACTTTCCCTTGAACTTTTTGAAGCAATTAACAGTTTATTGTGCCCGTAAGTTGGTGGCTTTTGTTTAGATTAGTACATTTTAGATCCAAGAGGATCTAAGAGGAGCTAACAAGAACCTACAGGGATACTGAATGGGAAGGCTGGAGCATACAAAGCTAGTGATAACAGTCCTTTAAGTTCTGGAAGTTTAACTACTGTGCCAACAACAGTCTGTTAGAAGTAAATATGACCCCGCCTCAGGCTAACGGTGGACTTCTATGGTTTTATTCAATAAACAGCCAAATATGAAAGTGCTAATTGCAAAGTATCACATAGCAGGCCATCAGAATGAATAATTCTGACTGGTTGCTATACTATGCTGTACTGCAATCTACTTCTTGCACTGTTACTTGTTAAACCCAATAATCAACAGTAAGTCTTACAGGGCTCGAGGTGAGATGATTGTGTTTGAAAGCAGGATAGGTTCCAGTTATCATGCGATGATTGGATAATGGTCAACCACGATACATGCAATACAAAGACGCAAGAAAGGAACATATGGTAAGCCACAGCAACCAATTTACTTTCAGAAATAATTTCCTTTCCAGCTTACACTAGTACATTTGCTAATAAGCAAAGCCCTTTTGCTGGATAATATCAATGAGATCTGGCTTATAACTTTTCTCATAACATGTATAGACACTTGTATAGTGAATAAGAGTCTGATGTAAATAAGCCTTTATTTAGTATGGCAGAGAGCAATATGCAAAGTGCAGAATTCACAGCAACCGATCAGAAATCAGCTTTCACTAGTCTTAACTGTATTCTTCTAAGCGCTGAAATCAGTTGCTATTAATTACTACACATCATTGCTTTCCGTGCCATGTTATTAAATAAAGATCTTTGTGAATGAAGCAACATTATAAAAGGATGGACAATGCAACAGCGACATAGCAAAAAGAAAAACAATTAAAATAATAGTAATTTATGCCAAGCCTGGTACATACAGAGTATGACATTATACAGAGATTTATTGGTTAATATCAGTAACTCTTCCAGATGAATAATGCAGTCAGTTTTGTGAAAAATGGAGTCCACGCTGCTAAAACAACAAATGAGGCATTTATGTGGTAAATATGGCCAAGGGTACCACTTCTCTCCTTTTTTTTTACTGACTGGCCAATCAAAATGTTCCAATAAACTCAACCAGCACTTATGATGGTAGCTCATTTGCCATCGCATTCCAGTATGGAATATTTCGATTGGCCGATCATTAGCGTTACCATACAAAAATGTTCCATTAAGACCTGTTTTCAGACTGGGCTAATGCCAAAAAAAATTTAAACAGAGCAAAAACATTTATGACACTAAACAAATAACACTGTGCCTTTTCATTTTCCTGTGCGAAACCGAGACCCTGATTAGCATAAGCAAACTCGGTTAGGGACACTTACCCCCCCCCCCCCCACTATGACGGGAGCAGGGGGACTTAACTGGGAGCTACACCTTTCTTCCCTCGACATAGCTTCCCACAATCCAGTGTTTCACTTAACTTCTCATTCTTCAAGTGCCAACACGGTCATTTAACCTTTTTCTCGAGCCAAAACCTTAAAGCCGCCACCGACTGCAAAAAAGGGATCATCATGAGAGCCGTAGCTATTACAGGTCTTTAAATGGAAGCTTTAATTGTGGCACCTTAAAAATTGCTCTTCAAGTATTCCTGACGTATAACACTCTTTTCTAAAAAATGCCTATCCTACCTGTTTAAATTACCCTGAAAAAAGAACAAAAAACACTAAATATATTTAAATATGCTTTCTCCCGCTGACCCGCCCACCCCACCCAATTCCCAACATTCCAAAGTAAAAAATAAAAACATAAAACTTTGTACACATCGTAAATTAAAATAAACGAAAAATATTTGAACTCACGATTATTATTTGTTTTGTTAGAATAGTGCGTTCACTGAAGATATGTAGATTTAAGCAAGCAATTTTTTAACCTTTTAAAGAGTTTTTAGTAATAACTTTTGTACAAGTTTGTTTAAGAAGCACAATTTCTCAGTCGACTGTCCCTTTCTCTCCCCTCCATCCTGTTTTTGGCCCTGCGTTAGAGAAAGAGAGTCATCCAAGTCACATGTTGCCGAACATTGGTATCAATTTGTTCTTCCTAATCCTGTTTTTTTTTTTCTCCGGTGTTAACTTATTTGTTGATCTTGTTGCCGTTGTTCATTATCAGGAAGAGGAGTTGGACTTATATGAAATATTCCTTTTTGTCGTCGGTTCCGCCTTGTCCACCCTCTGCGTTGATGATGGCTGTGTCAGCATCGGGTGCGTCATCTGATCCCTTGGCTTCATGAGTAAGATAGGTACCTGAAAACGGACAAATAGACAATACTGCAACATCATCATTATCATCCTCGACTTTTCCTAGCAAAAGATAGGAGATTATAGCATATACAGTAAGGCTTTTATTTGTTCTCTAAATAACATACGTTATCTTAGAGCTTGACCACATGGCATGCTGTAATATGTGGTTGAAATCTCACTTTAATGCATGGTACTGCAACACACAGAAACACAATAGGGTTGATTTCCTAAAACTGGAGAGTACAAAATCTGGTGCAGCCGTGCATGTTAGCTAATCAGCTTCCAAATTCAGCTTGTTTAACTCCTTCACGCCGACCGTACATAATTATATGGCCTCACTGGACTGAGTTTTTTTCTGATGGGGCCACTTATTTGCGTATAATCCTTTGTGCTGGGATTGCAACACACTTCAGGCTCCCAGCACAGAGACCGGGGAAGGAAAAAATATTAATAATAATAATAAAAATACCTAGATCAAGGTTTGATCTAGGTCAGCCCCAGGGTTAATGTAAGGCCGCTTACACGCGATCAGTCAAAATTTGACCGATGGACGCCTGACCGATGGGTCAAAACCGATGGGTCAAAACCGATCATTAGTATTAGGGTTGTCCCGATACCACTTTTTTTAAGACCGAGTACAAGTACCGATACTTTTTTTTCAAGTACTCGCCGATACCGAATATCGATAAATTTTTTTAATCTTTAACAATTTGTTTTTAATTAAATTTTTTTTTTTACATTTTTTTTTATTTATAATGCTTTCTTTTTTTTAAGGGGGGGGGTGTGTTTTTTCTTTATTTTTTTTATTTTCTACAATCATTTTTTTTATTCTTTTGTTTTTTTATTCCTTTATTTATTTATTTATTTTTTCAGCCCTGTTGGGGGGGGGGGGGCTTTGGTGAGATATCAGGGGTCTTAACAGATCTCTGACATCTTCCCTTTGAGACAGAGAAAGGGACTAGGGACACATGTTCCCCTGTCCCTTTCTCAGGAGCATCATGTGAATGGACAGTCAGTGATCACTGATTGTCCATTCGGAGCTGTAAGGAGCCGGATTTACCGGCTCCTACCCCGCCCTCCATCCTGACAATTTCAGGGGGGAGGAGAGACACAGAAGGGGAGAGATACACGGCATACATGGTGGCATACACGGCGGGATACACGGCAGCATACACGGGATACACGGCGGGATGCACGGCGGGATGCACGGGATACACGGTGGCTTTCAGCTGCTTTAAAATCAGCGGTGATCAGTGCTTCGAACTTCCCCACGCACTGATCACCTCCGACAGTACAAGTATCGGGTGAAGCATCGGGAGCATTTGCCCGAGTACAAGTACTTGGGCAAATGCAAATGTTTGGTATCGGTCCCGATACTGATACTAGTATCAGTATCGGGACAACCCTATTTAGTATGCAAAAGCATTGGTTAAAAGGCCGCGCATGCTCAGAATCAAGTCGATGCATGCTTGGAAGCATTGAACTTCGTTTTTTTCAGCACGTCGTTGTGTTAAATTATGTAAAGGTCACCGCGTTCTGACACGATCGTTTTTTTAACCGATGATGTGTAGGCACATCAGACCATCAGTAAGCTTCATCGGTTAACCGATAAAAACCATCCTTCGGACTGTTCTCATCGGATAGACTGATCGTGTGTACGCGGCCTTAGGGTCAAATGTTGGGGTCGGTATTTTTTAGACAGAATTTTTTTTTTTCTAATTAGTATCAGCGTCATTTAGTGTCAGGGTCAGTGTGTTTTAGGTAGGATAAAAAAAAGAAAAATGTGCATTATTGTTTCTGGGCTGTACTACAGGTACAGAGAACAACTAACATACACATATGTGGTATCACTGCTATCATCAGGAGCAGGAGAATTTATTTGGGGTCTTTCTTTGGTTTTAGGAAGAAATATACAGTTAAATAAAAAAAGTTTTCTTTTACTATTTTGGGCCAGTTTTTCTTAGATAACAAGACAATTATGGGAATCCGTTTTTCCTAAATTACCTAAATATTGTTGCTGACCAATGGTTAGGTACTCCCTGATGGCAGTGGCCTCTTTCAGAAGAATAATGTGCCCTGCTACACTGCAAACAAGGTATCAAGAATAGCTTGAGGAACACAACAAGTTCAAAGTCTTGAGTTGGCCTCCAAATTCTCCAGATCTCAATCCAATACAGCATCTGTGGCATGTGCTGAAAATACAAGTCTGATCTGTGGAGGCTCCACCTCACAACTTACAGGACTTAAAGGATCTGCTACTGATGACTTAGCACCAGACACCACAGCATACCTTCAGAGCTCTAATGGAGTCCATGCCTTGATGGGTCAGGGTTGTTCTGGTAGCAAAAGGGGGACCTACTTAATATTAGGTGGGTAGTAATAAAGTTAAGGCTGATCGATGCAAGTGTGTTGTGGTAACCCAATGCACATACACAGAAAAACGAAAACACAAAAAATCAAACATGAAAAAAATGCACTTCACTAAAAACATAACACTGCCAAAAATATGAAATGTTTTATGAGATGAGGTGTCATAACAGCCCATTCAAAATGTATGGGTTGCCTTGACGCTGTGTGCGTCAATGCATGGAAATGTATAAGCAGTAGGGTGTGAACCAACAGACAAATAGGCAATACTACAGTATCATCATTATGTTCCTTGACATTTCATAATGAAAGCTGGCCATACAACAGTAGAATTTGGTTAGACAAAATGGCTTTTGAAACATTCTTTCATTTTTCTCATAGTTGATGGTGTAAAGTTGATGACGGTCTTTAACCATAGCTATAACAATCCAGTATAAAATAATTGTAACTGATTGCAGCTCTGTGCACACAATAATTTATTTATACTGTAAAATATAATCTAATTAATATTTATATATAACACACCAGCTGGGTAAGTAAAAATATTGCATATAAAAAATATGCATGAATAAACTGCAAATCTACAAATCCCCCACATGTTCTTAATAAAATCTATTTGTGCAATAAATTAATTAAAAAAGTCCATAAAATCCACTTGAATCTCTAGAGGTGCTCTCAAGATAATCCACTTGAAAATGTCTCTCACTGGACGAAACTCGTTGGGACTTGGCCTAGGATTGGACGTGTACAGGCTGTCTTGCTGACCTGAGATCTTTAGGTAGAGTGATACATCCAGCTATGGCATCAGACGCTGCAAGCTGAGAGGTACTGAGAGACTGTTACATGTGATTCAATCCTTTTTATCTTGTGTGTAATATTGCTTTAAAACCTTTTTTGTTATACGAAATTACACTATTGTGGCTGCTTCCTTTTGTTTTCATACTTACCCAGTGGATGAGAACTGGAGTAGCAATCCAAGAGTCAGAGAGTGACCTGGACCTTAATGTGCTTAATGCTGATCTTTAAATATAGAGGCAAAAAGGTCTGCCGAGTTACAATCTCAAGGGATGTGAATCACTAAACACTGAGCGAACACTGGAATATCAAAATTGCACTTTGAAAGATTTCATATACAGTGAGGGAAAAATGTATTTGATCCTCTGCTGATTTTGTATGTTTGCCCACTGACAAAGAAATGATCGGTCTAGGTTTATTTTAACAGTGAGAGCTAGAATAACAACAAAAATATCCAGAAAAATGCATTTAAAAAAAAGTTATAAATTGATTTGCATTTTAATGAGTGAAATAAGTATTTAATCCCTATCAATCAGATAGATTTCTGGCTCCCATGTGCCTTCTATACACGTAATGAGCTGATATTAGGGGCACTTTCTTAAAGGGAGTGCTCCTATTCTTAGCTTGTTAGCTTTATAAAAGGAACCTGTTCACAGAAGCAATCAATTCGATTCCAATCTCTCCACCATGGCCAAAACCAAAGAGCTGTCCATGGATGTCAGAAACAAGATTGTAGACATACACAAGGCTGGAATGGGCTACAAGACCATCAGCAAGCAGCTTGGTGAGAGGGTGACAACAGTTATGCCGCGTACACACGATTATTTTTTTGTGATGAAAAAAAACGACGTTTTCTGTGAAGTAAAAAACGACGTTTTTGAAACGTCACTTTTCAAAGACGATGTTGCATACACACCATCGTTTTTTTCACAAAAAGCGAGGTTACGTTCACCACTCTTTTCCATTGAAGCTCACTTCATAACTAGCTTCTGGGCATGCGCGGGTTGAAAAACGTCGTTTTAAACAACGTTTTTGCTACACACGGTGACTTTTTGTGAAACAAAAAACGACGTTTTGAAAAACGACACAAAAAATTCAAGCATGTTGGAATTTTTTTTGGGTCGTTTTTTTGAAGACAAAAAACGACGTTTTGCCCACACACAATCAATTTAAATGATGTTTTAAAAAACAAAGTTTTTTTTCATCGCAAAAAACGACCGTGTGTACGTGGCATTAATGTGATTATTCGCAAAAAGAAGAAACACAAAATAACTAATACATCTCCCTTGGTCTGGGGCTCTATGCAGGATCTCACCTTGTGGTGTGTCAATGATCATGAGAACGATGAGGAATCAGCCCAGAACTACATGGGAGAATCTTGTCAATGATCTCAAGGCAATTGGTCCATAGTCACCAATAAAAAAATTGGTAACACACTACACCATCAAGGACTGAAATCCTGCAGCACCTGCAAGGTCCCCCTGCTCAAGAAAGCACATGTACAGGGACGTCTGAAGTTTGGTAATGAACATCTGAATGATTCAGAGGAGAAGTGGGTGAAAGTGCTGTGGTCAGATGAGACCAAAATCAAGCTCTTTGGCATCAACTCAACTCACCATGTTTGGAGGAGGAGGAATGCTGCCTATGAACCCCAAGAACACCATCCCCACCATCAAACATGGAGATGGAAACAGCTTCACCGCATCAATGGGACGATGGATGGTGTCACATACCATCAAATCTTGGGTGAGAACCTCCTTCCCTCAGCCATTTTTCTTTATTTTCCTGTTGTTATTCTGTCTCTGTATATTTTTTCCCTCAGTGAGCACTTTTGGAGATTTAAGTGAATTTTATGGACTTTTATGAGTTAGAAATTGTATTTATTGCACACATAGATTGTAATAAGAACACTTAAGGGATTTGGAGTTTATATATACATATTTTTCACATGCAATATTTTTACTTAACTGAATGGTGTGTGATATGAATTTATGAAATAGATATATATTTTGAAGTATGAATTATTGTGTGCACAGCACTGCAATCACTTCCAATTATTTTAAGTGGGATTGTTATAGATTGGTGTGGGTTTTCAAAAAAATGTTTTTTGTGTATAGCACACATTCATTTTTTGAAACAAGAGAGGTATGTTAACTTTTTTTTTAACCATAGCAACGAGAAATTGGACCAGGTAATGGTATGGTGGCGGCTGCTAGTACCGCCTAAACCAATAACAATCACCCAGGAAAGGAGGAGTATTTTGATGGACTTTCTCTGCACTGATGACAAACAATTAATTAAGTAAAAAAAATATTTATTACACATAAAATAATACAGGATTAAACACACATAAGCCAGACCCCACAATGAATACAGCAGTTGTTACTAACGGGTAGGGGTGCAACGTATCGTGACCAATCCGCGATTCGAACGGGTCGAACCTGTTCGAATCTGCACAGTATGCGATCCGCAGACCGCACCGCTGCCGGGGGCCTTAGGAAAGGCTGCGGCTTGGTCCTAGCTCCAAGCTAGGCCATCTTGGTACACCCGGCGGCGGTGCGCGCTGATGTCATCAAACCTCCCTCTGCTCGTGGATTTTCTATTCTGCAAGAGCGCGCACCGCAACAAGTACAGTGAGTTGGATGTTGGACTGGCAGTGGCTATTATATATTAGTGATTATGGGGGCGATGTTGGACTGGCTATAATTACTAGTGTGGGGGCAATGTTGGACTGGCTATAATTACTAGTGTGGGGGCAATGTTGGACTGGCTATAATTACTAGTGTGGGGGGCTGGGGCAATGTTGGACTGGCTAATATTACTAGTGTGGGGGCAATGTTGGACTGGAACAGTGATGGTGATGACGAGTGGGGGGACAATGGTGGACATTACAGTGACAGGTGGGGGGCAAGTTATGTTTGTCTTGTGTGTGTGTTTTTTTTTTTTACTGATCCGAAAAATGATCCGATCTGTGACTCCTGATCCGAGGAACGATCCGAACCGTGAGTTTTTTGATCCGTTGCACCCCTACTAACGGGTAACCCCGTGAGGTGTCTTTTGTGGTGGAGAATGGCCAAGAAAACCTCTACTGTTTTCGCGGAAAAAACGATTCTTCAGAAGGAATATCGGTGTAGTGGATAATACAATACATTGACTAACAGAACATGAATTACAATAAATACATAAAGATACGTAATATATAAACAGATTGTATAAAGTCATTGTCAGTAGCACACAAGTCTGCTCACCAATTTGATTCTTCTGGTGAGCCCTCAGATTGTCCATGGCTTCAAATTGGTGAGCAGACTTGTGTGCTACTGACAATGACTTTATACAATCTGTTTATATATTACGTATCTTTATGTATTTATTGTAATTCATGTTCTGTTAGTCACTGTATTGTTATATCCACTACACCGATATTCCTCCTGAAGAAGCGGTTTTCCCGCGAAACCGGTAGAGGTTTTCTTGGCCATTCTCAACCACAACAGACACCTCACGGGGTTACCCGTTAGCAACAACTGCTGTATTCATTGTGGGGTCTAGCTTATGTGTTTTTAATCCTGTATTATTTTATGTGTAATAAATATATTTTTTACTTAATTAATTGTTTGTTATCAGTACAGAGAAGGTCCGTAAATATACTCCTCCTTTCCTGGGTGATTGTTGTTGGTTTAGGCGGTACTAGCAGCCGCCACCATACCATTACCTGGTCCAATTTCTCTATATGTTATTTGGATGATGGTACGTTTTATTTTAAATTTTAACTAATCTCACTTGAGGCTATACTCAAATTTGACCATAGCAATGAGGAAAATCATATGATAAGAAAGGGAAATTTTTCTTGGATAAACAAAACTGTAATCGTGAATGTGTTTTTTGTTAAAAATACAATTTACTTACTGTGATGTGTATGGAATCCCAAAATTGAGCATAGGATTCAAAACACTGGCATTGTAATTGAAAGAACATTTTCAGGTTTTCATATGAAATATGTAGAGCCCATAATGGCACTACTGAATGCTCTGACAGCTATGCTCTTTGCTATTTCTGACTGGTGGACACGGTGAACCTTCTTCCCTACTACTGATCTTTACATAATATTGCTGGCCTATTGTGCCATCATCTATACACACAAGCTATTGATTCTCCTTATTATTAGTGTTGCTCACGAATATTGCATATTCGAGTATTCGCGAATAAATCGAATATCGCGGTGAATATTCGCTATTGCGAATATTCGTATTTTTTCAAATTTATTTTTAAAACAGATCACATCCTAGTGATCTCCATCGACGTCTAAAAGCATTGCTGGTATGATTAGAGACCCTGGGCCGAGTAGCTGAGGCGATCCTTTTATGTTGCCGAATATTCGCAATGCGAATATTCGTATTACGAATATTCGCAAATGCGTTCTCTGCCCTTCTGTGTTTTGTGTATAAAAAAAAAAAAAAAATAGCTTTAGTTTAGTCATATAAGTTTGTGTAAGTAGAGTTAGTGTTTAGTGCATATTAGTTTAGTAATCCAGGAAATGATCTCCGTTTTTGCGTGTTGACGAGAATTTCGCAATCAATTTCGCATTAGCGAAATGTCGCAAAAAAAAATTTTTGATAACATATCACGAATTTTCGCGAATATTCTTCTATATATTCGTGAAATATCGCGAAATCGAATATGGCGTATTCCGCTCATCACTACTTATTATGAAACCTTGGTCCGCCCTCTGTTTTGTCCTTGAGGTCTGTGTGGGTCACTATGCCACAGCCCCCGGGGAAGACATTCCTTGGTTATCCCCCACAGGACTGCTAGGCTCTTTCTCTCTCCCCCTTCCCTTGAAGCTGACCTATAACGTTTTGCATCTAAAATTAATCCACAAAACGTGTAGAGTTATAGGATGTCAAGAAATTTTGGATCGTTGTGAATTTTGAACTTATGCATTCCCATCTGTCAAAATCATGTATCTATCAAACATTATGTATACGAATGTTAACAACTTTTGTAAATTTACTATGTTTATTATGACTACTTATTATGGATCAGCTCAATATATCTTTTTTTTGTTGTTGGTATTTTATTATGTCTATCAAATCGTCAATATGAATTTTATTATTATGCAATAAATTTGTAATCATACAACTGTTTATAAGTGTTTAGCCTCATTTAAAGTCACATGACCATGTCTTGTTTTTGTGTGAATGCTCTAACAGAATTTTTCTGAACTGCCACGCAAATGTTAAAATAATATTCTACTGGTGTATGGCCAGCTGGTGTGTGAGGAATTCAAGCATGAGAGTGACAACAAGATTACTGCTAAAGCCTCGTACACACGATCAGAATTTCCGATGGAAAAAGTCAGATAGACTTTCCGACCATGCGTATGCTCCATCGGACTTTTTTCCAAGGAATTCCATCAGAGTTTAGATAGAGAACATGTTCTCTTTTACTCTGATGGAATTCCATCAAAACTCCGATGTTAGTTTGGCCTGGCAAAAGCCTGATCGTGTGTATGGGGCATAACAGTGATGGCTTGAATGGACAATGGACAGAAAATGAAAGACAATCTCCCCAATGGGGACACAGACAAAAATAGAAAGCAGACAGAGAATATAACCCTTCCTCACTATCCAAATCCAAAGAAAACTTTTGGATGGCACATTAAAGTAGTTGTAAGCCCTCTATAAATCACATGTAGTTTGCTAAAGCACTGTCTGTGTATCCCAAACAACTGTTATGCGTACTTGTTTTGATCATTCATTGCTGATCTCCTGCAGCTTCTTTGCAGATACAGTATATCCACATACTCTATTGGAAGCCATTACAGCAAAGTGACAATGCAGGGGCACAGTTAGGAGAAAGAGACAGAACATTGTACTTATTTGCCAGCACATCACAGATTTTTTAATTGTTTCCAAAAGATTTTTGTTGAAGAATGATCACATCACAGCTTGAAATTGCAGAAGAAACATTTCAGAACTGTGCCGGACCCCCTGATGATGACATGTCAGATGAAATGGTCCTGTGTGGCTCCGAAATGTTGCACTTCCTTGCTGCGATGTGATTATTCTTCAATAAAAAAAAATTGGACAATATTTGAAGTAATGCAGTGTGGGGGCAAATATGTCAAAAAGTCTCCATCCGATTGTTGATGCAGTGCTGGCTATCCTCTAAGCCCTTTCCAAGAACATGTGTGATGGGAATATTGACATTTGTCAAAAACAGAGCATTGTCACCCTAAAACAGAAAGTGCCTGATCAAAGACCTTAAAAGGGATCTTCACTGTGTTTAAAAAAAAGCTAAAAGTCAGCAGCTACAAATACTGTAGCTGCTGACTATTAAAAAAAGGATACTTACCTGTCTAGGGATCAAGTACTGTCCTTATCTAGGTCGGTCTTTCGCCAGTCTTTGGGTCCCTGGCCCCGGCATGTTAACTGTGGGAAGTCAGGTGTGAATCCGTGCAGCTTTACAGCTGACTTCCACGCAGTGCTTTTTGAATGGTCCCACAACGTTATCGGGCCTTTACCATGTAAACGTTGGTTGTGGGTGGGAAAGGGTGACTTCCGGTAGAATCGCCTAGGCAATCTGATCAAAAGTCTGAGCGGGTACCTGTCAAAACTAGGTTCTTGCTCCCCCAGAAGAAAAATAAGAGGAGGGGATGGAGGGCATAACGTTGAACTTTCTAAAGGTTCCACTTTAATGGCAGAATCATCAGATATTATTTAAACTATTATTTGAAAGCTTCGCTTTTGAAAAAATTTAATATGACTTTTGAAATTACGTTTACATTTTTAAACATAGAGGAGACTTAGGAGTTTGGGCTTACATCTACTTTAGGCAGATCTCATTTATACCTCCAATGAAGACCCTGATATATTGGACTGATGAGATGGAGAGGTCTAGGATGGATCTTACCTTTGTGTCTGATCAAGTAGCGTGCCAAGACAATGAGCAGACAGAACAGCAGAAAGGCAATCACGGCTACCACTCCTCCAACGACAGCGTGGTCCAGACCTGAATGGGTGGGATAGGGGCTGGGGTCTGGTGGAATGGAGGAAAGAGGAGAAAAGGAACGGGAAGGAAATAACCACAAATGGGACAAAAGGAGGGAGTTGGGAGGTGAAAGAAGAAAAATTAAAAAAGAAGTGAAAATACAGAATAGAAGCAGAACAATTGTCCAGAAGGAAACTGCTGTTACCCACACAGTATACAGAACCTTGCAGAAAATAAAACCTTAATTATAAGAAGCTTTGCACACAGATAAGGCATGTAATATATGGATCTGCAGGGAAGCAAGTGAGTGGGTCTTACATGCAGCTGTGAGGAAACAGAAAGTTCATGCAAGAACAATGGCAGACTACTGTGAGAGGCTCCTATATCCATTGACACTGTTAATAGAACATGATGTCAGTGTTAAAGGACAAAACAGTAGAACTACCTAGAGCTCCCATCTAAATGTTGTTTCCAAAATGATTATTATTGTTAAAGTGTATCCCAAGACACAACATTTTTTTTTTCAGTTTTGGACAGACTAGGGAAAAATTTGAGACCTTTCCTGCTTTGTCCATTGAGAGATTTTCCTCCACCTTCTGTTCTGGTGACAACGTTGTCACTGTGGCAGGAAGTGAGAAAACTCAGGTGGAGTCTCGGACAGCAGTGGAAAGCTTGCTCTATTGATAGGTCATGTTTGTATTGGCAATATGCTGCTTTTAAAGAAACATCCCCTAATTTCCTGTACTGTTGACAATGTTTTCAGGAGGACAGGAGGGTAAGGGAAATTTTTCAAAAAGGTGCCGCAGACACAAAAAGGAAAAAAAAAACTGTCAGGAACTCTAACTGTCCAAGCTATTCTGGGCTAGATATAAACTTTAAAGGCTAAGTTTACCAGTCCGAAAAAAGTTCCATGTATTCTTGGGTCTTCTGTAAATTAAAAATCATTGTGCAGGTTTTAAGGGCATACCTGTAGGCCATGTACGGCCTCTCCTAAACTTCCGCTCTGATCTGACCGGACGTGGGGAAGCGGGTACCTGTGTAAACCAGGTACCCACTCCTCTCCAAAAAACTCATGTGTCAAATGTTGAGGAGGGAGGGGAGTGTCTAAGGCAGTCTTTAGAATTCCAATGTGCCTCCACACAACAAAAGTTGGTGCAGGTGAGATTCATGTGCCTGTTGACAGGTCAGACTAGTGTTGTAGCTTCCCAATCAGGCTCTGCCCACCCAGCGTCCTGTCACAACCAGTGACAGGGAGAGGCTACTAGCAACATATCTGTCACTCTGCTACACTGCGTACAAGGACAGACACTCTGCCTATCTCTGTATGCCAGCTTACTCTAAGTCCTAATTACCACCAGTTTCATTATCAATGAACTGGAGGTAATTATTTTTTTTTAATGTATAAAAGTGGCCCTATTAAGAGCTACCTTTGGTCCCCACATGGGGCAAATTCCATTTTGATCAGCAGGGGATCTGGGAGCTAATCGGAGCAGAGCAGGCTGATGACACATCCATGCTCTGTGGGCAGTTGGGGAAAAACGGACTGTGTTGTCCATTTACACCTGACTACCTTTGATCCACTCTGCCTAAACAGAAAAGGATGGAGTCCTCCCCTGTTTTTTTAGTAGACCCAGAGTTGTGTGTTGACTCA
Source organism: Rana kukunoris (assembly GCA_029574335.1). NCBI lineage: Eukaryota > Metazoa > Chordata > Amphibia > Anura > Ranidae > Rana > Rana kukunoris. Next base: position 28,015,298 of record CM056059.1, read on the forward strand.
AGTTCATTTATACCTGCCACCCCACCATAGGGATAAATAGACCGTCCAATTAGGTCTCCTTGAAAAACTGACAGGTGGACCTCTTTGAAACACCTGTGTGAAAGGGGATGCAATCTTCTGCACGTGTCCAGTGCAGGTCATTTTAACCACTTGCCAACCAGCCACTGTGACGGTGGCAGGTTGGCTCCCCTGCACGAATCACCGTAGCTCTACTGCTGGCACTTTAAGGGGCAAAGGGGGCGCACGCAAGCATGCCATATCATGTAGGAGCTACTGCACGTGCCTGGCGGCCACAATGACCTGGCCGCTTCTGACAGAGACAGAACAGAGATCTGTCAATGTAAACATACAGATCTCCGTTCTGTCAGGCCTGAGGAGACAGATCTGTAGTTACTAATGCTTAGGAACAGCAATCGGTCTCCTCCTCCAGGCAGTCCCATCCCTCCCAGTTAGAAATACTCCCAAAGGAACACAATTAACACTTTAAATGCTCCCTAGTGTTAACCCCTTTCCTGCCAGTAACATATACACAGTAATCTGTGCATTTGTATAGCACTAATCACTGTATAGATGTCACTGATCCCAAAAAAGTGTCAAAAGTGTCCGATCTGTCTGCCACAACGTCGCAATCCCGCTCAGATAAAGCAACGCAGTGCTGCATCGCAAAAAGATGGACTGGTCAAGAAGTGGGTAAATCCTTCTGGGGCTGAAGTGGTTAAAGGGCCAGATTGTCCAAAAAAAGTGTTGGTAGAGATTTATTGAGCTCCTTCCTGGAAAAGTGAACTTAGCCTATAAGTGCTCATTCTTAGGTACATTGACCCATAGCAGCCAACAAAAATAGACCTTGCACTTGTTTGAATTCTGATAGTACAAAAGAAAAAGCAAGGGATTGTGTAGATGGGACAATGCAGCATGCTTTCAGATGCATTAGGTTCCTTCACAGGGAAATTTGACCTCCTTATGAATTGCATCAACTTGCTTCAAGCTTTTACATTCCTATTTATTATATGTGGAGAAAATCAATTTTGACATAAACAAGAGACTGTATAAACAAGAACTAATGTAACAACTGATCTAATGCAAAATTAATAAAATCTCTTTTTTTTTTTACAAGTTACTGCATATCACTTGCTTTGATTGAAACACTGGTGCAATTTGTGTAACAGGAAATAGCAAAAATACTATATGTAAGGTACTAATACTTTTTAACGATGACCTCTGCAGAGAACGATATGGTCGCTTTGAAATGATATAGTTGGCTTTTATTTGTCAAAGGTACAGTCATTGTCATTCATATATCAACTAGTATACAGACAGAAGACCGTGGCAATAATAATCCACTTACATAGAAGTAGTAAATAGTGGCAACAGTTTTGGGAAGACACCCTCCAGCCAGCCAACGCTACATCCAACTCAATATAATGTATCAAGCATTAATATATGGGCTGATTTACTAAAGGCAGGTAGGCTATTCACGTTGGAAGGGAATTTTTCCCATACTTTTGTGAATGTGGTGAATCTCTGTTGACTTGAATCTCTATTGACTCGATCCAATCACGTGAGTGAGTAAGTGAAAAACGTATAAAGCGCAACACATGTGAACTGAATCGCCTCTGGGCGCTCTTTCCATTACTTGGGTAAGGAAACCCCTTGACCTCAGAAGAGATGGGTTTTAAGAAAAGTATAATTTTTAAACATTTTCCTTGCGCATGGTTGGTTATTTTACACCACATTTACTAAGCTATGGGGAAATTCCCTTCCAATTTGAAGAGTCTAATATTTGTACAGTAAATACAGTGGAAATTACATAATTTTAAGCTAACCAATCACATTTGGAAAAAAATGATAAGGCATCATCATATGTAAACATGCCGAACTACAAACACATGTAAGCCTGGATCATCTACAATAATAATAATAATACTAATAATAATAATAATAATAATTAAAAAAAAAGCACAATTCTGTAAGAAAGGAAAAACAATCATAACCTACAAAAACAAAAATAAATCTCTATTAGGATTTCAATAAAAAAGGATTATAGATCCATTAGGCCTGTTTTTATTTATGTCCTAGTTCTCTATCGCCGCCTCATTTTATTTAAAACAGTTGTAAACCACTTTAAAGTGGATGTAAACCCTCCATACACCCAGTGAAGTGAACAGCCTCAGATGATACACAGGGATGAAAAAAATCTCCCTACATAGTTATACATGTATATCTGCCGTCTTCACATTTATACACTGTTTAGAAAGTTCAGATCCTGTTAGGAAATTGGCTCTTCCTGTTTAATGAGTGTGATGTCTGGGCCTACAGCCAAGGCAGCTAAAATTGCTGATTGGAGGAAAGGCACACGCCCCTTCTCATTATAGGCAGAGACTCTCAGAGGTGTTTTGCAATAGGGCCTGCTCCCTGCTAATCTATTTTAGCAAACTCCCCTGACAGAAATTTCAGGCTGCTTTTTTCTAAAGTGCCAGAGAATTTGTCGGGAGTTATCAGGTTGATAACAGAGGAACGGTTCAGGAGAGAGCTACGGGACTTAGCTCATTGAAGAGAGATAACAAACTACTGCAGATATATGTGCCCAGTTCAAATTTCATGAATCGGGTTTACATCCACTTAAAGCGGATGTCCGCTCAAAAAAAAATATTAAAAGCCAGCAGCTACAAATACTGCAGCTGCTGACTTTTAATATTGGGACATTTACCTGTCCTGGAGTCCAGCGTCGTCCGCAGCAGAGGACAAGCGATCGCTCATCACTCTGCTGCTCCACAGTGAGGGAACCAGGAAGTGAAGCGCTCCGGCTTCACTGCCCGGTTCCCTACGACGCATGCGCGAGTCGCACTGTGCCTGCCGATTGGCTCCCGCTATGTGCTGGGAGTCGAGTGTTCCCTGCACACAACGGGGGCCGACGGGAGGTGACGACATGCCTGCATTCTGCCTGAGACTGCGGGCCAGGAGTGGGTGCAAATACCTGTCTTTAGACAGGTATCTGCACCCCCCTGAAAGGTGTCAAATGTGACACTGGTGGGGGGAGGGTTCCGATCAGCGTGAATTCCACTTTAGGGTGGAGCTCCGCTTTAAAGACTACATCCACACTATTCGATTTTCTGCAGATTTTTGTCTTCAGATTTACCAAAACCATTTTGTGCAAGAGCCTGCCTGGTTGCATATAAATTGAAACTCTTATGCCACGTACACACAACCGTTTTTCATGACGAGAAAAATGCAATTTTTTTAATTGGTAGTGTGTAGGCTCCAGAGCATTTTTCTCAACAAGAAAAATGGCGGTTAAAAATTTAGAACCTGCTCGTCTTTTTTTTCTCGTTTCGAAAAACGGTCGTGTGTACGCTTTAACGAGGGGGAAAAAACGTGCATGCTCAGAAGCAAGTTATGAGACGGGGAAATTAGCATAAGAAGCCCAAACGGTGGTTCCATTAAATTGGAACTTCCCCTTTATAGTGGCGGCGTACGTGTTGTACGTCACCGTGCTTTGCTCAAGCATTTTTTTTCACGATCGTGTGTATGCAAGGCAGGCTTCAGTGGAACCACGTTGAGAAAAACATTGTTTTTTCAATGACATGAATAACGGTCATGTGTACGCGGCATAAAGGTTTGGCCTCATATTGTATGGTTTCGGTAAATCTGAAGAAAAAAAAAACGTCAGAAAATCTAATATTGTGTATGGGGTCTTAGGCGCAACATTGATATTCTTGTAATAGTGAAACGGTGACGTTTAGATGTGAGCATTTTCACACCATAAATTGTGTGAAGATTCACATCAATTATCCAATCATGTACAGATGAAAAAAATTAAACAGGGATTTGCTTTTTACATGATTGGATATGAAGTGGATCTTTACACATTTTATTGCATTAACATTCTCAAAACTGTTTGTTGATTAGCCTCAGTGTGTGCATATTCTATGAAATGTCTTCTCAGTGGTAATTCGCATTGTTTATAATTGTGTCCTGCAATATGTTCTTTTGCGTTCTGGTTTCTCCCATGTATACTACAAGGCAGGGGCGGACTGACAACTCATGGGGCCCCCGGGCAATAGGAGATTATGGGGCCCCCGGGCAATAGGATATTATGGGCCCCCCCGGGCAATAGGAGATTATGGGCCCCCCCGGGCAATAGGAGATTATGGGCCCCCCCGGGCAATAGGTTATGGGGCCACACAATATAGACACATACAGTATACATACACAGTATATACACAGACACATAATATACACACACACACATACAGTATACATACACAATATACACACACACAGACAAACAATATACACACACAGGGCTAGATTCAGGAAAGAGATACTACGGGGTATCTCCAGATACGTCATCGTATCTCTGCCTCTGAGCCCTCCTATCTATGCGCCTGATTCATACAATCAGTTACGCATAGATTTCTATTAGATCCGACTGGAGTAAGTCTCTTATGCCGTTGTATCTAACTTGCATATTTACGCTGGCCGCTGGGTGGCTTTCCCATGTAAAATATGCAAATGAGTGTAATACGCCGATTCCCGAACGTACGCCCGGCCTGCGCATTTGTTTTACGCCGTTTGCGCTAGCGTAGGTCCAGCGTAATGTTACCCTTGCTGTATGAGGCGCAGCCAATGTTAAGTATGGATGGCGTGCCGGTGTAATTTTTCCCGTCGTTTGCGCCGTTTGCGTAAAACGTTCACGAATAGGGCTTTGCGTAAGTGACGTGCACGTCATTTTCATTGACTATTTCCGACGTGATTTAGAGCATGCGCACTGGGCTACGTTCAGGCCCGGCGCATGCGCAGTTCGTTCGGCGCGGGGACGCGCTTCATTTAAATGATACACGCCCCCTACCCGCCAAATTTGAATTAGGCCGGGACATTAACGCTACGCCGCCGCAACTTTACAGCCAAGTGCTTTGTGAATACAGCACTTGCCCGTAAAAGTTGCGGAGGCGTAGCGTAAATGGGATACGCTACGCCAGCATACTTTTACGCCCATCTACCTGAATCTAGCCCACAGTATACATACACACACTGAACAGGTACTGGAGAGGCAGGGCAGCTATAATCTTGGGCTTTTAAAAAAAACACAGATTTTTACATAGTGGGCCAGATTCAGGAACAGTTACGCTGGCGGATCGAGTGATCCGCCAGCCTAACTGTGACTTTGAGCCGGCGTTTCTGTTTTCTGTAACCAGAAAACAAGAAACGCCGGGTTGAAGTTCCGATGCGAGCAGCGTAACTGAGTTTCGCCATCGCATCGTTACTTCAACTTAAAAATGGCGCCGGGGGCGTTCCCGCCGATTTACGCTCAAAAAATATGTTAATGAGCGGAAATCGGCAATTCACGATCGAAATCCGGCGCGACGCAATGACGATACGACGTTTCCGGACGGGATACGCGGCGCATAGATATACCTACATGGGGTTGGAGTATCCTATGTTAGGTATAGGCGTCGTCATCGCGTCGGGAAAAAAAAAAAAAAACGTCGCTTGCGTAAAACGGTCATGAATGGGAATGTGACGTCATTGACGTTCATTCACAGATTTTGGAGCATGCGCACGGGGATGTTTTGACACTCGACGCATGCGCAGTACGTTGGCGGCGGGATCGCGCGTAGTTAGCATACTACACGCCCCGTACCCGCTAAATTTGAATTCCGCCGGCTCATTTGTGATGCGCTGCCGCAACTTTAGGAGCAAGTGCTTCGTGAATGACAGCACTTGCTCCTAAAATTTCGACAGCGCAACGCAAATGAGAAGCGTTACTCCAGAGCAAAGATGCTCTGGACTACCTGAATCTGGCCCACTGTCTCTGGTTTTATTGAGGCTGGCAACCCTGATGGGGGCCCCCTAGTGGTCAGTCCGTCCCTGCTCTAAGGCCAAACGTTGGAGGACACCTGACCACCACACAAATACGAGTTTGTTGGACATCCAATTCCAAAACCATGGGCATTAATATGGAGTTGGCCCCACTTGATAGCAACAATAACCTCCACTCTTCGGCGGGGACAGCTTTCCTCAAGATTTTGGAGTTTATGAAAATGTTGTACCCATTGAGCCAAAAGGACATTTGTGAGGTCAGATATAGATGTTGGATGAGTAGATGTGTCTCACAATTGGTGTTGTGGTTCATTCCTAAGTTATTTATTAGGGTTGAGTTTCTCAAACTCATAAAACGGTATCTTTATGGAGCTGGCCTTGCGCACTGGGGCATAGTCATGCTGGAACAGAAAAGGTTTTTGCCCAAATTGTTGCAACAAGGTTGGAAGCTCACAGTTGTCTAAAATATGTCTTTGTATGATGAAGCAACAACAGTACCCTTTACTGGAGACACCACGTAATAACTCTTAGGCGGCGTACACACGACCGGTTTCCTCGGCAGAATTCAGCAAGAAACTCGATGGGAGACGTATTCTGCCGAGGAAACCGGTCGTGTGTACACTTTTCGCCAAGAAACCCGTTGAGGAACTCGTCGAGCCAAAAAGAGAGCATGTTCTCTATTTCCTCGATGGGCAATGGGAAAATTTGGCTCGATGAGTTTTTTGACTGCTGAACAAGGAACTCGACGGGGAAAACGGTGTGTTTCGCCCGACGAGTTTCTCGGTCGTGTGTACGTCGCCTTAAGCCCTGTACACACGGGCCAGAATCTCCTCAGGAAAAAAAAACCTTGTTTTTCCTGACGAGATTCTTGGCAAGAATCTTTTGCTGTCCGAGTGTACAGACACTCCTTTCAAAAGAACCGCGGTTCTTTTGAAAAGGCAAAAACGCAGTGACATCATCACGTACGATGAGCATGCGCTCATCACATTCGATGCCGTCGCCACCATCTTGCTACACCCTACCTATGCCCAGAAAGCTACTGCGCATGCGTCAAAGTCATTTCGAGCATTCATTCCACGGCGACAGGTAAGTATACACAATCTCGGGTTTCTCAACAGGAAAACACTGCCGAGAATCATGACGAGAAAATAGAGATCAGGTTCTCTATTTTTCTCGCCAAGATTTTAGCCAGTTTTCTTGGCGAGAAACCTGAAAGCCTCGTACAAGCGCTCGGTTTACTCTGCAAGATAGCTCTTCCAGCAGTTTTCTTGCTGGTTCTTGCTGAGAAAACCGAGCGCATGTATGAGGCTTAACCCCAATATTTTGTTATAATAATGCTTGATATATTATAGTGATTTAGATGTAGTTCTGGATTGATGAAGAGCTTCTCTGGATAAAACTGTTGCCACTTGTCACTACTTCTTTGTAACTAGATCTATCCAATACATTCTTCAAGAATGCTGAAATCTTCTGTCTGTATATTTGCTTGTATATGACTTAAGATGAGGCTATATATGTATATACCGGACGTCCAAAAAACGGACGAACGGAACGGACGTGTGAAAGAGCCCTAAATGGTTGTGGAACAAATCACTTGAGCTTCCATTATTTTTTTATGGTGAAATTTGCTTTGATATACACGTGCTTTGGATTACAAGCATTTTTCTGGAACAAATTATGCTTGCAATCAAAGGTTTTACTGTATATATATATATATATATATATATATATATATATATATATATATTATATATATATAATATGTATTACGGCATGACTATATTTAAAGTAATCCCATAACTTTAACCATTTGATAAAGTCAATAATAGAAACACATTAGGGCGGACTGAAGTGAGGTCAGGGGCCCCACCAGAAGTGATGTGATGGAAGTTACTACATGAGTAGTACCGGAGGGAGGATGATGCTATTTGTGTACTGTCTATATTTTGCTTGTGAGTAGTTTTTAAAGGGCTGGAATAAACTTATTTTATTGAATGGGATTACACTATGTGGAGCATTTTCTTTTCAGTTAATTAAGGGAAAGGTGAAGACTAAATGAGCTTGTCCACTGGGAAATAGCTGGATTGATTAACACAAGCGTATTTGCCGATCAATTGTTTGAGAGGCAAATCCATCTGGTGTGTGAGATGGAGTGCCTGAGAGCAGATACAGTACACAGTGAGTGTCACAGGAGAGTGGTGGTGGATTCTGCGTGAGCAGTGCCACTGTGGAACAAGATTCTGTTTCCTATTACTGGTGTGGTGTTCCTTGGACTTAAAGTGGATGTATACCCAACATTTTATTTTTATTTTTTTGATGTTACAATGTAGAGTATACGATTTCCTATCATCTGTGCCCAGTCTTGCCACACAGAGTTAATCCAGCTTTGATCAATCCTCTTTTATTGTTCATTGAAAATTAATAGACTTCCAGATAAAAACTGAGGGTTTGATCTCTTGAATTGCATGCTTGTTTCAGGTGAAAGTGTTAGAAAGAATTAAAGCCAATGGATCAGGCTGGCATCCAGGGAGCTTTTTAGAAGGAGCCTAGGCAGCTAATTTTAAAGGGATTTTCCAGATGATATCGGTTGTGGCCCCTATCTCGGCTTACTGGATTAAATAACATAAGGACAACAAACATATCTGCATGTACACACACAAAAAAAGTTAAGGAGGTGTAAAATGTCTACAAGGGGAAGAAACAATTTCATTCTACAACAATGAAGCTGCAAAAAAAAAAAACAAGAAAAGAAAAAGAACATTCCCTTTAATTTATAATTTCAGAAACACATACACAGAACAGCACAACAGGACCCAACACATATTTTAGTCCTGAACTAATTGCCAGCTAGTGAGACACCTTAGATGAAAAGAAATGATTGGCATCTATGAGTTACATGCAGAGCTACTGGCATACACAGGGCAACTAGTAAGTGGCGGATACCTTGATTAAATGTCTGTGAGTCTGCAGGTGGGAGAGGATGTCAATGTGGTTGACGTCAGACAGTGGGCAGAAAAATGAAGGTGACAAAATGGAGGTAGCATGGGGAGGGAAAACGAGACACGGTAAAATTACAGGCAATGGATCAGCAGCAAATGACAAATGGACAGCAGCCATTACAAACACAAACATAACATGGCTATAGTAGAATACATTACAACTTTGCAATTTAACATTTAGCACAGAGGCTTTTATATAAACCTTTTCAAGCAGTTGCAATCCATACTGTGTAACCAGACTTTCTTTTAGGCCCCTTAATGCTGTATAATTGACTTTTAAGACCAACTGAACCATAGTTTAAATAGCTAAATGCATTCCAGGTAGGGCTGTCTTAATGCATGGGCACCCTTGGGCACTGCATAGGTGCCCCAGGTGCAAGGGGACCCCATGATAATCTTGTATTACATCATACTTGTCCCGGATCTGCTGGGATGGGCATGCTTTTTACTAAGCTTTCCTGGGATGGCTAGCATCCCGAGACTTGGACTTTACTTAGTTACAAAGTAGGTGAGGTTGAAATAAAGACACAAATCCATCAATTCCAACCCAGGTGTGTGATTATATATCAGTATTACATAGTACTTTGCCCTCCTGATCCCAGTATCTTGCCTGCTTAACCCCCTCCTGTACTTTGACCTTCTGCCTCCCCCAGTACAGTGCCCTTTGTGTTGATTTAGTCTTTGATTTATAGCGTGTTTCATTCTATCAACTAATTATACTTTAAATCTGGAGAATAGGTGCATATATTTGGGGAAGGCTGGTAGGTGCCCAAGTGCATTACTTTGCCCAGGGGCCCATGATGCTATTAAGATGACCCTAATTCCAGGTGCATCACAGCCTGGAGTTAAGAGGCCTGTCCTATGCTGGTCAGCATGCTGCAGAAAAAAGGCCTTGCTCCCTGTGTGAAACAAAGTTCTGAGTTATCTTTGCAATGGATGGGTTCAAATGGGTCTTCACATTAAACCTGCTCATTAAAAGGCGGACAGGGATAATAATGCTATATAAATACCTGTAATAATATATTTGTAGGTTACCTGACAGAATGTTCATCCACCCATGCACCTTATGATACAGTCAGAAGGTAACACCATCTTTAAAAGAGACGTTTGAGGTATATAAAAAATAAATAATCAATACTTGCCTCACTGGTGTGATGGTGCAGCTGTCCCACGTCGGCTCTAATCCCGAGAACTGAGAGATCACCTCTGATTGCTCAGTTCTCAGTCTGTATAGAGCAGACAGTCACTGCTCTCTGCTCTGCTCCTCTTGTGCTCATTGGAGTGACAAGCTGAAGAGGGGGCATAGGTAAAGCTGGCTTTGGCTCTTAGCTTCACCGTGAGAACCAAAATCATCGGTCAATGAGGCAGCTGGGTGTATCCCACCAATAAGTTCAGGATCCTCCCAGTGCCACGTCTGCCGACAGCCTGCTATAAGTTCACTCTAGGTCACACAAAACCAAAAGAAAGTGCACTCCTGTGACTTAGAAGAAAAGTACAGACACAAAGCTTACCCCATACTTCTCTTTTAAGATCTGCAACTAGTTGTGTCACTTCACCACTCCCAAGTTTTTTTATGGGGCTCTGAATAAGCAATGCTCCCCTGCTGAGGTCCAAAAAGCTCTCTCTGCCTTCTGTACATTATCTAAAACATTTGCAATGGTATTCCACTAAACGGCCCTGATCGTTCCCTTCTTGGGGTTGCCGCCCAGCACTCTAGGCTCCTCCTTTTCTCCGTATGACACTGTAGGAAGTTCCTATCTCTGGTGGCACAGGTGTGAGGTCGATCCTGAGTGTGTCTGTGTGTGTCTATTGACACAAATAGTGCAGCTCGGCCCTGCCCCAATGTCACTGGATTTTATTGAAAGCAGCAAGTGTCAATGACTCCTGCTGTTCTCACCGAGTTCCCATGAGAAGGCACAGTGCTTAATCTAGATCCGGCCCAGGTAACTGTATAGAGGGGGCTGGGGGCAGCTGATGCTAAAAGGGGTTTAACCTTAGCCTTTACAACCACTTAAAAAAAAATGTTTGGGTGACAGTCCTGTGCAATGAAATCTAACCTAATAGACTTGTTTCCCATGCTCGTGTAATGCAATGGATCCTAATTGGATTGCAGTACTGGTACTTCCACTCTCAGCCCAATTTCTGGTGCACATGGGCACCATTCAAAGTTAATATAAATCAGATTTTAGGTTATTATACTAAAAACACATACTATTTGACTATTTAATTTGAACTAAAGTATCCATTTCCCTAGAGTTGAGTTTTCTATAGAAAGGGATTGCACATAACTACCTACGACACTGGTCAAAAGCTATAAAAGGGAAACTGATTTACCTATATTCCTTTGGAGTTCTTCTTTAATGCATGATAACTTTACGAATAATAAACAACCATAATACAAATCATCAAATTAAGACACAACAGACAAAAAAGATAATGTTTATATCAATAACAACGTACAGTCATTTTCCTAAAAGAAAATAGCTGTTGGAAGCTTTTTGTGTTTGCAAGTCGAGAACAAAAATGACTCTCGATCAGCCATTGTTACACAAATTGAGGCCCTTTGAACCGGTCTATCAAAATGGCCGACCTCTTGTTCCCCTCTGAGTAGACGTTTCCATGGAGACAACAGTTGGCAAAACCATTTTCTGGGTCTTTGTTCTAGACCTCGACAAAGGCTTCAAAGACCACGCAAGGTACATATAAAGCACGGCTCATTTCATTTTAGATTTTAATTTATTTTGCGGCGGGTGTTTTCATCTGCCTTTTTCTCTCCAGTTGACAAACAAGAAGGAAGTCAATAGAGATGGCAGAGCGGAGAGAGCTAGCGGAAGGAGTTAACACAATTTCTCCTCTGGCACACACATTTATGAATGAGAAATCAACAAGACACAAGCCTTTGAATAGGTGTGTTCAATTACATTAGAAATTCACTTTTTTTTTTAAATGTATGCAGTTATAAATAGAAATATACTTCGCTCCCACGTAATCCATGTATTTGTGCGCAGTGGGGAGTCAGAAAAGCTGATAAGACTCAAGAACCTTTTTATATAGAAGCTGTGAAGTTTAAGCAAGTGCTGAGTAAAAATGAGCCATTGTTAAATTGAGTTACAAAAGGAGGAGAAGCAGATTTGTGTAAATGATTATAGACAAAATAGGCAATACTATACAAAAAATAAGGATGGCTCTGGCACAGCCGTCCTGGTTGGTAGACCTTTTACCCTTGTATTTCATAAGCCTATGAAACCTTGTGTGCCTCTGAATTTTTAGCTTTAACATAAAATGAATCGGATTATTCCCATTGAAGACTAAGCTCTGTCTATTTGATTCACATGCTTTCGAAGGGTGCGATAATGGCGCTGGAGCCCTATGGCTTACTTAAATGATAGTAAAATGGGTAATTCCTATAGACAACTAAGTTCTGTCTATTTGATTCACATGCTTTCGAAGGGTGAACTAATGGCACTGGAGCCCTAAGGTTTAGTTGAATGATAGTTTTGTATTGTTATCTTCATCCAACAGTATGATGGTAGTGGGATTGAATGGATATGAATACCAGGTTGGCAATCTCAGCACACCAAGAGAATTCCACAATCATCTTGGGTTGTTGGGTTGCGGTAGAATTCGGATAGATCTAAAACTGAAGTGCCAAATAAAATATTTTTATCCCAAACATAAATTGAATATAAAAGCCAACACATTTAAAGGGCTAAACTCTGCACCCTTCATCAGTGCTGAAATGTAACATAAAAGATGAAATACTAATTATTATTCTTTTTTTTAATGCCCCGTACACACGTCCTGGTTTTCCGATGGAAAAACTGCGAGGAGAGCTTTTGGCTGGGAATCCTGGCCATGTGTATGCTCCCTTGCAGATTTTCCAATGGGAAAACTGCCAAACCAGCCGGGATTCCCAACTGACTTTTTTCCGTCAGAAAACCCGGCCATGTGGAGCAGAAACTGGGCATTTTTGGCAGTTTTCCTGTGGGGAAAAACTCAGTTGTTGCTTCCACCAACTGGTGCATCTTGTTACCTACGTTTATCCTTTTTCTTCTCCTTTTTGTGCTCTGCCCTACCTTCCCTTGACCTTGTTTTGCTTTGCTGTTTCTGCATTGTTTTGATTAACTACGTATAAAGTGATAATGATGTCAGGTGGTGTGCTGTCCCCCCTCCCGGGCACAGATTGATCCCATTGGGGTGTCTGGGCGGGAGCAGATAGCACATGTATCTGGTATTTTACTAACGTATTTCCCAACATTCACTATATTGCTACAGAAGTCTGTCAGCGCTACTCAATTGATTACTCCTATGTTTTTGGCAGACGTTGTCTACATATATCCTGTTTCTGTCTTTCTGTTCTGTTCTGTTTTTGTTTTTATGACAAAAGTCAATAAAGAATATTGAAATAAAAAAATAAAAAAGTAGAGAGCAGGTTCTTGGTTTTCCCCTCTGGATTTCCGATGGACCTATTCCCGTCGGGAATACCGGTCGTGTATACAAGGCATTTATCTTTTTGCGCTCAAGAAGGGGGGGCTAGTCCACAACATGTGTTGGCTTTTGTGCTCAAATTATGTTTGGAATAAACCTACTTTTTTGGATTTAAATATTATGATCCAGTGCTTCATTTCTAAATCTGTCATCTGTTGACTCACATGACTCTTGACCCTTTTGGTTAATCACCCTTTTTCTGTTGATATGTGACTATTGGTGGATGTTTAACTGCAGTTGTAATACACACTGATATGTGGTGGTCTCCAAACTGTTGCCCTTTGCTCGGCATTGTCCGTCCCTGGGGGCACTATATCTTCCACTGATACAAGTCACGATTCCTCCCACTGACAGCAACAATGGGGTACTCTTTCTCCCAATGAAACCAACGATAAGACAATCTTCCTTCCACTGACACCAATGATGGGGCACAATTTATCCCACTGATACGAGGAACTATTCTTCAAACTGACACCAGTGATGGACTCTTTCTCCCACAGACACCAGCAATGGGGCCCTATTTCTCCCACTGAGTTATACCAACGATAAGTCACTATTGCTCACACTAATACCAAAGATGGGGTACTATTCATCCCACTAATACCAACGATGGGAAACTATTCCTCCCACTGATATCAAAGATGGGGAACTATTCCTCCCACTGATACCAAAGATGGGGAACTATTTCTCCCACTAATAACAAATGATGGGGCATTGGTTATATCCACTGACATTGCCCCATTTTATACTCCCACTGGGCAAAGTCCTGTCCCCCTAAAGTCTGAAGGACAGTAAACTGGCCCTTTGTAAGATTTGAGACTCCTATCCTAAAGAAATTAAGCCTATGCTTGTCAAATATGGAAGATTTACTTAGGTGATGGCCAACCGTGGGTAACTAAGAAGGGACTTAAAAAGAAACAGTAAGGTAACTTGGTTTATTCAAAGATATGAATAGTCTTACATATTATGTGCGTGGGCTTACTTAAAGCTTAACTTCAGGCAAACAACTTAATACACAGTTGAAATACCAATTTGGAAAAGGTTTTACCTGTCAAAAGATTGTAATTTTGTTCATCCAGTCCTGAGATGTACTTAGCACACCTAAGTAGCAGAGCCAAAATAGTGGCCTGACCTTTCTCTGCTAAAGTTAAAGAATGCTCTCTTGTTGCAATAGACTTCTATTATATTCTGCAGGTTATGTGCACTTTCGGAAAGCTCACCAAACTCGCAGGTAATAACAGAAGTCTTTGGCTTAGTGCAGGTAACCTGCAGGTAAACTGCTCTGCATCTGCGGATCAGCTTGAAAGCAGCCCAGTACCCAATACAGAAAATATATGCCCATATATACACTGATTTTAGTAATAAACTGACCTTTAATAACCTTTTATATTCTTTCTATTCTGTCCCAGAGCAGGAGGTCGTGGGCCACATCAATGGGTTCCGTAGGCCACATGTGGCCCCTGGGCCACTGGTTGGGCACCCCTGTCCTATGCTATATGTCTGTAATGGTTCTCATTTATCCAGGCCATGGTATATCTAGTAGTAGGTATTCACATTCAGCTGAACCTTTTGTTGATTATCCAAGCCACTTCTTCAGTCCCACTGAGGTTCAGGAAGATACCCAGCATTTAAATTCACACCTTAATTCAATCACAATGGAATGTGTAGATGACGAAGCCCCGTACACACGGCCGGGTTTCCCGTAGGGAAAACTGCGGGGAGAGCTTTTGGCCGGGAATCCCAGCTGTGTGTATGCTTCCTTGCAGTTTTCCCGACAGAAAAACTGCCAAGAATCCCGGTAGGAAAATAGAGGACCTGCTCTCTATTTCCCGGCGGTTTAAACCCGGCAGTTTTTCTATGGGGAAACACTGTGAGGGAGTATACACATGGTCGGGATTCCCGGTCAAAAGCTCTCCCCGCAGTTTTCCCGATTGGAAACCCGGCTGTGTGTACATGGGGAAAATTACCGAGCAGGTTCTCGGGTTTCCCCTCGGTTTTCTCTGCAGACTTTGTACCACCAAGAAAACCGAGCGTGTGTACAGGGCTTGATTGTCCAGGAACAGGATAGGAGATGTGAAAGCTGTGGAACAACCATGTTCTAGTTAAACATTCCCATTGTTAATGATAGGAATAATGCCGGGTACACACGGTCGTTTTTTGCGATGAAAAAAAACGTCGTTTTTTAAAACGTCATTTAAATTGATTGTGTGTGTGCAAAACGTTGTTTTTTGTCTTAAAAAAAACTACCAAAAAAAAATTCCATCGTGCTTGAATTTTTTGTGTCGTTTTTCAAAACGTCGTTTTTTGTTTCACAAAAAGTCACCGTGTGTAGCAAAAACATCGTTTAAAACAACGTTTTTCAACCCGCGCATGCCCAGAAGCTAGTTATGAAGTGAGCTTTAATGGAAAAGAGTGGTGAACGTAACCTCGCTTTTTGTGAAAAAAACGATGGTGTGTAGGCAACATCGTCTTTGAAAAGTGACGTTTCAAAAACGTCGTTTTTTACTTCACAGAAAACATAGTTTTTTTTCATCACAAAAAATGATCGTGTGTACGCGGCATTAGACATAGGTTATAATTACATGGCTAAAGATGTGAATTGTTGTCAAATCACCAGGGTAGAGGTGTTTTAACAGCATTATATGTCACCTGTGCAGGATTCCTGACACCAACAATTAACACCTACAGATTTCATGGTGATTAGATTAAGGTGCATATAAACTGATATTTAGGTATGAACTTCACCGTTACATTGCTCCAGCTTGGAGGGCCCAAGATAACCAGCAAATTGCTTAGGCAAACACAAATCGCTATATTACGCAAAATTAAAAAGCAACAGTTCTTGATACCAGTTAATCCTGGTATCAAGAAAACCATGGCTCACTGCCAGACTCTTAGGCCTCGTACACACGACCGAGAGGAACTCATCGGGCGAAACACATAGTTTTCCTCGTCGAGTTCCTTGTTAGGCTTGTCGAGGAACTCGACAAGCTTGCTTTGCGTACACACGTTAAAGACCAAATCTCCTCGTTCTCAAACGCGGTGACTTCAACACATACACATACACATACAACAGCAGGGGAAGTTCAATTCCACTGGCACAACCCTTGGGGCTGCTTTTGCTAATCTCATGTTACTGAAAAGAGACATTTTCACTTTTCAGTCTGTTACAGCGTGACAAATGTGCTATTTCCATTACAAACACTACTTTTACAGAAGGTGCGTGGGTTTCTTAGAATACACACGCTCGAGTTTCTTGTCGGAAAGCAGCCCAACGAGAATCTCGACGAGCCAAATTCGACTCACGTCGAGAAAAAAGAGAACATGCTCTCTTTTTGGCTCGTCGAGTTCCTCAACAGTTTCCTCGATGAAAAACGTACACACAACGGCCGTGTACACACGGCAGAGAACCTCGACGGGCAGAACACATCGTTCCGCCCGTCGAGGTTCCCTGCCGGCCGTCGAAATCGGCGACCCGCCCGTCGGGAATGGCAACCAGCCATTCTTCCAGGTGGGCCGTCGAGCAAATAGAGAGCGTGCTCTCTATTTCTGCTCGACGGGCTTCCCGACGGGAAGCTCGCCGAGAGCGTACACACGGCCGAGGTCCTCGCTGGAATGCAGCTTCCAGCGAGGTTCTCGCTGGTTTCCAGCGAGAACCTCGGTCGTGTGTACACGGCCAACCGGTTTCCTCGGCAAAACACGGCTCCCAACAAGTTTCTTGCTGGATTCTGCCGAGGAAACCGGTCACGTGTATGCGGCCTTAGTCCCACACTGGGTTAAGAGTAATCACTTGTCTCAGGGTGCTGCAGGGCTTCAACAACATACACCTCAGTTGCCAGAGAGTTCACACTAATGCCTTGTACACATGATTGGGTTTCTTGGTGGTCAAACGCGGTGACTTCAACACATACACATACACATACAACAGCAGGGGAAGTTAAATTCCACTGGCACAACCCTTGGGGCTGCTTTTGCTAATCTCATGTTACTGAAAAGAGACATGTTCACTTTTCAGTCTGTTACAGCGTGACAAATGTGCTATTTCCATTACAAACACTACTTTTACAGAAGGTGCGTGGGTTTCTTAGAATACACACGCTCGAGTTTCTTTTCGGAAAGCAGCCCAACAAGAATCTCGACGAGCCAAATTCGACTCACGTCGAGAAAAAAGAGAACATGCTCTCTTTTTGGCTCGTCGAGTTCCTCAACAGTTTCCTCGATGAAAAACGTACACACAACGGCCGTGTACACACGGCAGAGAACCTCGACGGGCAGAACACATCGTTCCGCCCGTCGAGGTTCCCTGCCGGCCGTCGAAATCGGCGACCCGCCCGTCGGGAATGGCAACCAGCCATTCTTCCAGGTGGGCCGTCGAGCAAATAGAGAGTGTGCTCTCTATTTCTGCTCGACGGGCTTCCCGACGGGAAGCTCGCCAAGAGCTTACACACGGCCGAGGTCCTCGCTGGAATGCAGCTTCCAGCGAGGTTCTCGCTGGTTTCCAGCGAGAACCTCGGTCGTGTGTACACGGCCAACCGGTTTCCTCGGCAAAACACGGCTCCCAACAAGTTTCTTGCTGGATTCTGCCGAGGAAACCGGTCATGTGTATGCGGCCTTAGTCCCACACTGGGTTAAGAGTAATCACTTGTCTCAGGGTGTTGCAGGGCTTCAACAACATACACCTCAGTTGCCAGAGAGTTCACACTAATGCCTTGTACACATGATTGGGTTTCTTGGTGGTCAAAAGACCACCGGGAAACCAGAGGCGAAAACTGATAACCGGCTCGGACACTTTTCCCGGTGTACACACGGCCAGTTTTCCTGACAGGAAAACTGCCTGATAGCTTTGGTCAGGAAAACTGGCCATGTGTATGCTCCACAGAAGTGTTTCTATATAGGAAAACTGCGGGAAAAAATGCTGCGATTCACGATGACAAAAAATTGAACACGTTCCAATTTTTTCCCCCACAGTTTTTCTGTCGGGAAACATGCTAGGGAGCATACACACGGCCGGTTTTCCCGACCAAAAAAAAACATGACAGTTTTCCCGTCAGGAAAACCGGTCGTGTGTACGAGGCATTACTCATAGCTAGTGAGCCACTACACTTAATGCAGGTGCCGATTACATCCTCCTGCTTTTCAAAAGTCCATTGTTGCTTAAAACCTTCAGGACCAGAGTCCTTGTAATCACGGTTTGGAGACTCTTCTCTCCCGATACACTTTGAACCTCTGACATTCTGTGTCCCTAATAAGACCTTATAAATCCACAAAGTACTGAAAGTCAGTCCTCTCCTCTCTAACTAAACTGCCCAAGTCCCCCTCAGCCTGCATAAGTAAGAATCCTAAGTACTCAACAATGTCTTCAAACTGCACCCCTTAAAGGGATCACAACTCGAATACAGGGGAAATCCACCTGCTGTCCATGGTACATTCATGGTATACAGTACAGATGTGCAATACCTGGTGATTCTCTGATTGTCATCTCCCTGTTTCTCCACCTTGTTCAATCAGAGAACTAATTGTAGTCATTGAGAAAATGTAAAGTATTTTCTGAAAGGCGCCAGTTCTGTGTGAGCAACATTCTATGTTCACTATACACCAGAAAAGCAGCTCAGCACAGACCTGGAAGCTAACTGCGATCACTGTAGTAGCGGTGCCTACTACAGTGATTTACGGCTTCTATGGGGATCCCAAAAGGTATGGAACATGTATAGTTATATCGGCCCAACCTGGACCAATGTAACTCTGTAAAACAGTCTATACTGGACCAATGTAACTATGCACAATATGACAGTCCATACCTAAACTTTATTTTTAACCACATAAGCCCCGGACCATTTGGCTGTCCAAAGACCAGGCCACTTTTTGCGATTCGGCACTGCATTGTTTTAACTGACAATTGCGTGGTCATGTGACGTGACTCCTAAATAAAATTGACGTCCTTTTTTTCCCCACAAATAAAGCTTTCTCTTGGTGGTATTTGATCACCTCTGCAGTTTTTATTTTTTGTACTATAAACCAAAATAGACCGAAATAAAAAAAAAAAAAAAAACACAATATTTATTACTTTTTGCTATAATAAATATCCACGTTTAAAAAAAAAAAAAAGTTTAGCCCGAAAAAAATGTAAAATTTTGAAAAAAATACTTTTTGCTATAATAAATATCCCCCAAAAATATATAAAGAAACACATTTTTTTCCTCAGTTTAGGCCAATACGTATTATTCTACATATTTTTGGTAATTTTTTTTCGCAATAAGTGTTTATTGATTGGTTTGCGCAAAAGTTATAGGGGCAGATTCACAGAGAAATCGATTATCGTAGCGTATCAGAAATACACTACGCCGCCGTTTTTTACCTTGATCTACGTGGAATTCAGGTAGATTTTCTACGGTAAACGACGGCGGCGTAGTGTATTTCTCCCGTCGTAATCCATCTGCGCGAGTAGGGGGCGTGAAACATTTAAATTAGGCGCGTTCCCGCGGCGATCGATCTGCGCATGCTCCGTTCGCAAATTTCCCGCCGTGCATTGCGCGAAATCACGTCGTGACGTCATTCGTTGTTTATGTAGCGTACTTTACGGGCGATCCACGTCCCGACGAGTTACGTAAACAAAATAAAAAATTAAATAAATTCGAAGCGGGAACGGCGGCCATACTTAACATGGGCTACGTAAAGTTAGAGCAGCAAAAAGCTGCTCTAACTTTACGTATAAAAAAATAGACGAAAACGATTGCGACGCTCGCTCGTTTGTTCGTGAATCCCCGTAAAAACACATTTGCATATCCCGACGCATTAAAACGACGCGAACTCCTCCCAGCGGCCGCAAATAGATGGCAGCGTAGATCCGAAGGCTTACGAAGACGTAAGCCTCTCGGATCGAAGCCCGAAGCCGGCGTATCATGGTTTGAGAATTCAAACTAGTGATACGCCGCGGGAAATTTGAAATTACTCCTGTCTAACCCCAGTTAGACAGGCGTAATTGTTTTGTGAATCTGCCCCATGGTGTCTACAAAATAGGGGATAGTTTTATGGCATTTTTAGTAATGGCGGCGATCTGCGATTTTTATTGTGAGTGCGACATTATGGCTGAGGCCGCGCACACACGGACGGACATATCCGATGGAAACGGATAGCAAAATTTGACGGACGGAAACGGAAAGCAAAATTTGTCCGCCGGTCAGACATGTCCGCTAGCCCATACACACGATCGGATTTGTCAGCTGAACTGGTCCGTCGGACCAGTTTCAGTGGACAAATTCGATTGTGTGTACGCGGCCTTACACATGGGATACTTTTGACACCATTTTGGGACCATTGTCATTTTTACAGTGAGCAGTGCTATAAAAATGCCCAGATTGGTGTAAAAATTACACTGGCAGTGAAGGGGTTAACCTGTAGGGGGCAGTGAAGGGGTTAAGTTTGTCCTAGGGAGTGATTCTATTAGGGGGCGTAGCTACGAGTGACACGTCACTGCCCGTTGTTCCCGATGATCTCCCCGTTCTTAAGTTCCGTGACACAATCGCGAGAACCTGAGCCAACAGGTCCTGCCCCCTTCCCAGCCCAGCGCTCCAGTGAGCGCTAGAGGGGCAAAGCAGAGAGTCGGTGACTTTCAGTCTCCAACTTTCTGCTCACTGAAGACCGAGAATTGAGCGATCAGTCGTCTTTGATCGCTCAGTTCTTGGCGTACAAGTGGCGGGGGAAAGATGCTGGACCCCCCTAGGTGAGTATGAATGTTTTTTTGTTTGTTTTTTAATTCTGAACTTCTCTTTAACTTTGATTTAAATATGTCACTGATCACTGCTCCTGATGAGAGGGGGCATTTGGTCAGTGATATGTCACTAGGAAGAACGGGGAGATGTTGTGTTTACACTGACATCTCCCCAGTCTTCAGCTTCGTGACACAATCACGGGACACCAGTGGGCACGGTCACGGAGCTTGCGACATGGTGACCACACGTGGCAAATTAAAGGGGTCGTACCTGTCCGCCCATCTGCCTGTCCGTGCCATTCTGTTGACGTAAATGTTTGTGCGGCGGTCCTTAAACGGGTTGTAAAGGTAAATGTTTTTTCACCTTAATGCATCCTATGCATTAAGGTAAAAAAAAAAAAACATCTGACGGTACCGCCCCGCCCCTAAACCCTCGTTTTACTTACCTGACCCCTCGAAAGTCCCGCGCGCGTCCATGTGATCCTCTTCGGTTCCCAGTCTGCTCGTTGATTGGCTAGGCTGGACGAATTGATAGCAGCGCAGCCGTTGGCTGGCGCTGCTGTCAATCACAGCGGATGACTCGGCACGCCTGGGGCGGGCCGAGTGATACAGTCGGTGGCTATGCCCGCCGCTGTATCACGGGAGCGCGCTCGCAAAAGCTTTCCACCAAGTGAGCTCGCATGAAGGTGGAAAGCTTTTGCGAGGAGGAGCCGAGACAGCCGCAGAGGGACCCCAGAAGACATGGATCGGGGACACTCTGTGCAAAACAAGCTGCACAGTGGAGGTAAGTATAACGGGCCAGATTCTCAAAAGAGATACGACGGTGTATCTCAGTTACATCTCGAGTATCTCGCAGTTTTTTTCAAAAGGTATCTATGCGAGTGATTCTTAGAATCACTTACGCATAGATACACTAAAGATCTGACAGGTGTAAAGCAATTACACCATCGGATCTTAGATGTAATGACAACGCCGGCCGCTAGGTGGCCTTTATGTTGTTTTCTCATTTGCCTATGCAAATGAGCCTAATACGCCGATTCCCAAACGTTTTTACGCCGCCCCGTCGTCGTTTACGTAGGTTGCATACGCGTAAGGTTACCCCTGCTGTATGAGGGGTATGTTTCCGAAGTGCCGTCGTTGCCATGTTAAGTATGGCGTCGGGTCAGCTTCGTCTTTTTCCGTTGGTTAAGTCGTTCGCAAATAGGGAATTGCGTAAGTGTCGATCACGTCGTTTTGACGTCGGTTTCAACGACGCTTTCCGACGTGAGCTGGAGCATGCGCACTGGGCTTTTTTCCCGGCCGGCGCATGCGCACTTCGTTTGAAGCGGGGGCGCGCTTAATTTAAATACAGCACGCCCCCTCCTTCAGTATTTGAATTACGCGGCCTTACGACGCCACATTTACGCTACGCCGCCGAAAATTACGGAGCAAGTGCTTCGAGAATACGGCACTTGCTCCAGTAATTTGCGTAGACGTAGTGTAAATGCGATACGATACGCTACGCCGCCAGATACGCCATTTTTTGAGAATCTGGCCCAACATGTTTGTTATTTAAAAAAAAAAACGTTGCCTTTAGTGTTCCTTTAAGCGCTTAAGGTGAGGATATAAATGTGGGGTATCTTCCTGGCACTCAATGGAACTGAAGACATTACGACATTTCTTCAACGTTACAGGATAAGTCCAGTTGAACACGACTAGCTACTACCAGATAGTCCTCTCCTGTGTTCTTCAGATATAGGAGTACTATGATGATGTGTAAGTGGCATGACTGCTTAAGGATCTATTCCATGTTGTGAGCAGATACAGAGAGATCCTATGGAGTCAGAGAGTTATCTCTAAAAATTGAATTGCTAAACTGCAGATCATAAATGCACTAACTGGATTAAGATAACTGCGAGATATCATAACTATGTTATACATAAGTGGGAATAGCTGAGCGCTCATCTTATCTGAAAAAAAAGCAGCGCTTTAAAGATGGATGCATTTTTTGCTAAGAAAGCGGTTACCCTGGAAACAGAGAATTAATTTTTTGGGAAGTACATAGGCTGCTCTGCAAGGTGAATGAACGGCAGAGATCTCTTCATGAATGAAGGGCTAGAAGATATTTGTCCATCCTCGAATGAGTCTTCTGAATGCCGGAAGCTGCTGTAAAGATAGTGCAAAATAAGTACTTTGCGCTTTCCCTCTTTCATAGCAGAAGAAATGAACGGGCCCGTTTATGTCGGGATTTTCTAAAAAGGTTAAAAAAAAAATCATCTCAACATTCATTAAAGCAAAACTCCGTACTGGAGGACCTCACCCTGCATTCCTTTTTTAAATATTTATTTTTATCTTTTGCTGCAGGGGTTCTAGTCCCAGGGCCCTCTTTTTCCCACAGGGGAAGTGTGGCCGTGTTGTCGGATTATTTATTTTCAACAAAGATCTTCTTGTAGGATTATGGATGTATTTAAAAAAAAAAAAATTGCGGATCTATTCATCTTGCATGTACATTTGTTCTGCGCAAGCAGCGGCAAAAAGATAGGATAGAGAATCAGGGAAATGCAATTTCTCAGGATGAAAAGCTCTGCGTTTTTTTTTTTAACCACTTGCCTATTTCCATCTTTCAGCTCCGTCACACTGCGAATGGCAATTGCGTGATCATGCAGCACTTTACCCCTATGACATTATTATCATTATTTTGCACACAAATAGAGCTTTTTTTTGGTGGTATTTAATCACCACTGGCTTTTTTACTTTTTGCTAAATAAACTAAAATACATGTTTGAAAAAAATAAATAAAAATGTCATAGTTTGTTATAAAATTTTGCAAACAGGTAATTTTTCTCCTTCATTGATGTGCACTGGTGAGGCTGCTCTGATGGCCACTAATAGGCTGTACTGATGGGCACTGATGAGGTGGCACTGATAGACATTGGTAGACTGCGCTGATAGGCACTGAGTGGCAGCACTGATGAGGCAGCCCTGATGAGACTGCACTGATTGGCATTGATGGCACTGATGAGCACTGGTAGGCGGCACTGATGGGCATTGATTGGCAACACTGGTTGGCATGGATTGGCAGCACTGGTGGGCACTGTTGCGACTGCACTGTTAATCAGGACACTTATTATCACATGCCGATGTTTCTAACACATTGGTGCTCTTTTCCCCTACTTACCCTGTCAGAGTGAAGAAAGAAAAGCCAATAACCGGCTTGTGTTTACTTCCGTGATCAACCGTCATTGGACACAGATGATCACATGGTAAAGGGTAACTGTGATTGGACCTTTACTCCAAAGGACTCTGTGATCACAGAGTGCACCCTCTGCGGCATGCGGGCAGCTAAATCGCAGTAGGGCGTCCATGTACGCCCTCCCAGTAAATTAAAGAGGAACTGCAGTCTACTCACATAATTTGTAATAAAAACATCTTTGCTCCCCTGAAGCTTCCCTCCAACCACTTTGCATATTATTTTATATATACTGTGATTCTGTACTTGCCAAATATGCTTCAGAAATCTCCCTCCACTGAGTCTGGCTGCATCCATTTTAACTGTGGGCAGCCTTTTCATTTCCTGGATTTACGCAGACACACAGAAGCACACCACCAGCTCTGCAGCTCTCATTGGCCCTCTTATGACTCATAGCCCCCTCCCTTCCTGGCAAACTCTAACGAGAGTGAGAAAGAGAGCTGTGCATGATGTCATAATCCTAGGCTTTTTACCAGACAAGAAACAGGAAGTGGGCTGTATAAGGTATTTACTGGCAGAACTTTTTTTTTTATTAACCAAAGTTAAAACAACAAGGGGCAGAAGATTTATTAGATGTAAAAATGAAAAAAAAATGACTAAAAGTCAAAGATCTGTGGAAACACTCAATACTGTCTAAGTACAACCCATCCATTCCAGCATGGTCCTCGGGTTCCAATGAACTAGCTCTAGGGCAAGGAATCCCCACCCACAGCTCATTGGCCAGGAATGAAATCTGAGAAACACAGGCTGTATCCTAGTAGCTACACTCACTTCTTCACTGTATCTAATGCCGCGTACACACGGTCGTTTTTTGCGATGAAAAAAAACGACGTTTTTTAAAACGTCATTTAAATTGATCGTGTGTGGGCAAAACGTCAAAAAAAATTCCAACATGCTTGAATTTTTTGTGTCGTTTTTCAAAACGTCGTTTTTTGTTTCACAAAAAGTCACCGTGTGTAGCAAAAACGTCTTTTAAAACGACGTTTTTCAACCCGCGCATGCCCAGAAGCTAGTTATGAAGCGAGCTTCAATGGAAAAGAGTGGTGAACGTAACCTCGCTTTTTGTGAAAAAACGATGGTGTGTAGGCAACATCGTCTTTGAAAGTGACGTTTCAAAAACGTCGTTTTTTACTTCACAGAAAACGTCGTTTTTTTTTCATCGCAAAAAACGACCGTGTGTACGCGGCATAAGAAGTGAGCCATGGTGTCACCAAAGCTGGATTACAAACATGTTGCCTTTGTTCATCTTCATTGAATGGGGGATGAGGAGATTAGCAGTTTACAAAACATAAATAAGAGTATTTTTTGCATTCAGTTTAGCTTACAGAAGAGCACGACCAACAGCAATTGTTTATGCTTGCTGAAAATGTTCTTAGCCTGATCTATGAAATCTAATGCAGACATCAGATTTAAGGACTCAAAAGCTAAAAGGTAATCTATGCTTTGTTTTTGATCTTCGTTATTCTTTAACTGAGAGTATTGCATGACTCAAGCTAGTAACCCGTAGCAGCTTATACAAGACCATGCAGGCCTATTCCCACGACCGTGCTGGGGTAATGCATGTTACCTGTGTTTGTGCAGTGTGGTGCCAATCATTCTGCATGGGCACCCCAAGTCATCATGTCAGGGGAAGTGTGATACAGCCAGAGCATGGTCAATCTCTCAAAGTGGTTCTAAAGCCTTAAAGAGGAAGTAAAGTCTTATTTGTTAATTGTACCTACAGGTAAGCCTATAATAAGGCTTACCTGTACAGTAGGTACTGTGAATATCTCCTAAACTTGCACAGTTTAGGAAGTCTCCAGAGTGCATGCAGCCAATGACATCATGGGCATGTGCGCTCTGAAGGTCCAGCTTACTGTGCCGGACCTTCAGAGCCAGTGCCGTAAACAGCGGCTCATGCGCGCATTTGTGCAGGAGTGATGTCATTGCATCCTGGAGCCTGCAAACCCGGGGCAGATTTCAGCTGTCTCAGTGGTGTGCGGGTGTAAGGTAAGTATTTCATAAAGAGCTAGTATGTGATGCATACTAGCTCATTATTAGTGTTGAGCAGAATATGCCATATTCGATTTTGCGATATATCTCGAATATATAGTCGAATATTCGAGATATATTCGCTAAATACGAATATTCGTGATATATTTTGGAAATGAAATCATTGCGAATTTTCGCTATCGCGAATGCCAATGCGAATTGCGAATTGCGAATGCGAATGCGAAATTTCGAGAAATGCGGAATGGAGCACTCTGATTGGCTCAGAATATTTGTGATATATTACAATATAAAATAATTGCGAATATTCGAGAAATGCGGAAGGAGCACTCTGATTGGCTCAGAATATTCGTGATATATTACAATACACAATAATTGCGAATATTCGAGAAATGCGGAAGGAGCACTCTGATTGGCTCAGAACATTTGTGATATATTACAATATAAAATAATTGCGAAATTTCGAGAAATGCGGAATGGAGCACTCTGATTGGCTCAGAATATTCGTGATATATTACAATACAAAATAATCGCGCGATATCGCTATTGCCGAATAATCGCATTGCGATTTTTCGGGAATATAAAATGAGCGCTGCAGCTACTCGGCCCAAGGTCTCTAATCATACCAGCAATGCTTTTAGACGTCGATGGGGATCTCTAGGATGTGATCTGTTCTAAAAAAAAATTGAAAAAATACAAATATTCGAAATAGCGAATATTCGCCGCGATATTCGCGTTATTCGCGAATACTCGAATATGCAATATTCGTAGCGAATATTCGCAATGCGAATATTCGTGAGCAACACTACTCATTATGCCTTTGTCTTAGGCCGCGTACACACGATCAAATTTATCTGCTGGAAACGGTCCGACAGACCGTTTCAGCAGACAAATTCGATCACGTGTACGGGCGGACAGACAGGTTTTTCCAGCAGACAAATTTTAAAGCATGCTTTAAAATCTGTCTGCTGGGAACCCGTCCGTCCGACATGTCTGCTGGTTAGTACACTAACCAGCGGACATATCTGCCCGCACATGTGTAGAATGGATTTGACGCATGCGTGGAAGTGATTTACTTCCTGGTGCGGTGACGTGGCGGCGTCAACGTCACCGCCACGTCACCGCGCTGTCTGCCGGCGGGGATTTTGGTTTGATCATGTGTACACGATCAAACCAAAATAGCCCAGCAGACAAATCCAATCAAATCGGTCTATCAGACCGATTTGAGCGGATTTATTTAGTCGTGTGTACGCGGCCTTACAGTTTTTTTTTTGCTTTCTCTGGGTTTACAACTTCTTTAACCACTTAAGGACCCCCGCACGCACATATACGGCCACAGAATGGCTCGTACAGGCACAAGGGCGTAAATTTACGTCCCCGCCTAAGTGCGGTTCGGGGGTCCCATCGGGTCCCCCTGGCTCCGGGAGCGATCCGGGACGAGCGGGCGGATGTCGGCGTTTACCCGCCCCCCCGCGATCGCTCCCAGCCAATGGGAGCGCTCCCCCTTCGTGTAACTTCCTCCTCCTGTTTTTACACAGGAAGGAGGAAATGATGTCACCTCTCATCGCAGCGGTGTTTCCCACCGCTGCTGATGAGAGAAGACATCACAAGTAAGTGTGCACCAACACAACACTGACACACACTCACATAGGCACATTAACCCCTTGTGATCGCCCCCCCCCACCCCCCTGTCACAGTGTCACTGAATGCAGTGATCTAATCACTGCATTTAGTGTCAGTGTGACAGGCAGTGTAAAATCAGTTAGTGTTAGGTTCAGGATAGCCCCCCCACCCCCCCTAATAAAGTTTTAACCCCCTGATCACCGCCCTAGTTAACCCTTTCACTCCCTATTGCCAGCGTCACTAAGCGATCATTTTTCTGATCGCTGTATTAGTGTCGCTGTTCCCGCTAGGTAGCTATTTTTTTTTTATTGCGATTTTTTTTTTTACTAAAGACATGTGGCTAAATACATTTTGGCCTAAATGTTTGACTAAAATTTAGTTTATTTGATTTTTTTTTAACAAAAAGTAAAAAATAGTGTTTTTTTTTTCAAAAATGTCGCTCTATTTTTGTATATAGCGCAAAAAATAAAAATCGCAGAGGTGATCAAATACCACCAAAAGAAAGCTCTATTTGTGGGAAGAAAAGGACGCAAATTTTGTTTGGGAGCCACGTCGCACGACCGCGCAATTGTCTGTTAAAGCGACGCAGTGCCGAATCGCAAAAACACCTTGGGTCATTTACCAGCGTATTGGTCCGGGTCTTAAGTGGTTAAGGTGTTTTAAGGTGGCACACCTTCTGTGCTGCTGCTCTCCTCCAGACACCCCCCCCTTTCTTTACCTGAACCTGATCCAATCCAACAATGTGCACGAGCGCAGCGGCTCCCGCTACTGTCGCTCTCTTCATTGGACAGACTGATAGCAGCTGGAGCCACTAGCTCCTGCTTCTGTCAATCAAAACCAGTGACAAGGTAGCAGAGGGTGGGGCCCAATCCCACTGTCTGTGTAAATGGACGCAGCAACGGGAAGAGGAGCGAGCCCGCATGGTCCAGGCTCCTCTCCTCCTTATGCACTGCCCCCACGGAATGCCTCTTTTTCTGGTGGCACCCGATAAGGAGAAGCTTCCTGGAGTTCCGGCGGCAGACCCCAGAAGAAGAGTATCAGGGTTGCTTTGTGCAAAACCATTACACAGACCAGGCAAGTATAGGCATGCTTGTTATTTTTATAAAAAAAAAAAAAAAAAAGGTTCACAACCACATTAACATGTGTGAAGATGCAGTGCGCTGCAACCTTTCCTGGGCTGCCTTAACACAACATACGCACAACGCACTGCATAACACTCAATATTCTGAGCACTAATGAGCACTGTAATTGTGTGAATGAGCCTCCAATCTTTGTTAGGATTGCCAGCCAAGCCTTCCCTACTATTCTCAGAAGTGGGTTGAAAATGATGTTGAAGAAAATGTTGAGTTATGAATACATATTCAGAGCGCAACTCCATGTAACAAGATCTAATAAATATGAAATTCTAATACGATCCAGGGAACATTGGAACTAGTCAGAAAATTACAGCTTATTTTTTTTTTAAGTCATCATTTCTCAGCATTAGATTCAGGAGGTTTTGCTGTTCTAAGATGAGATAGAAGTTTCCTGCATCTTCTTCACGCCTTTTTATGCAGTGCAACTTACCTCTCATGCTGCAAGGTGTTTTAGTGAAGCTACAGTAGACTTACTGGGTAGATTTATGTTTTTTTAAGGACACCAGTAACTGTACAGGTTTAGCAGATGGTGTCTTGTTCTCCAATCAGTTGAAATGCAAAACGTTCCTAATGGACTGGCACGCTGCGTGTTTTTCATCAAACAGCAGAGGGTTAATGCAGAGTTGCTATAAATTCCAACGTAATAACTAACACAATTCATTCCCATTAAAAAGCCATTTTCCTGTGGAGCCCTCCCTTACATTTCTGGCATTGATTTTCTAGAGGGGGCAGAAATAACTCTTTAAATTAAACAATTGTTGGACAAATTAAATTCTGAAAGCACTCGCAGGGAAGTGCTATTAATCGATGCCAACTTCTCGCTGTTTAATACACAAACGTATTCAAAGAAAAGAGGTTTTATTCTCTTGATTAGCAGCGAAACGGAAAACTGAGCCGGAGGAAATTGATTAGGTCCGTATGATGATCGTGGCACTGTTTGTAATTAGCGGAATCAGGGAGATAGGACGAAGGAGCCTGGGCCTGATCTAATGGGATTTTTGTTTTGGTTTGATAACCCAAATGGGTTCCTTTATCAAGCCAGAACACAATGGGGTAGCAGCGATACACATATTATTGGCCTGAGATTCGGATTTGAAAGTCTGTGGCTTGGACACGAATGCTTAAAGGAAGGCAGTTTTAGTTCTTGACATCTCACACTCAGTACAAGAAGCAAAAGAAAGATGGAGGCTAATTAGTTATAATTCCTTATATTACCCAATTACAAGCCACATTAAGCACCCCATCAACTGCCTTTCTAGTTTCATTTACTGTTCATTAAAATGTACTATTTTAATTACTGTGATCTTTAAAACGCTTCATTATTATATTATTTGTCATTAATATTTTGATATCTCCCTTTAACCACACCACTTTATACATTATTTTTATCGTTTTTGGTTTTCCTATAGCCAAGTGTGGACGAAACCAATTTTCTAAGCTGGTAATGTTACACCTAAAGTCTGATGTCTGGCCCGGGAACATCTTTCTCCACAATGAATCACCCCCATCACCCTCAAGCTAATCACCTTGGCCATTAAATAGATAAAAAAAAGAAATACCCCAAATCCAGTCACATGATGTGCTGGTCCTGAGTCTTCCTCACTACTAAGTGGGAACATCGTTCTTTGGGTGCCTACCTCCCTGCTTAATGAAGTGGAAATTTCAAATTGGATCCTAAAAGTGCAGCAGAAGCTTGGTGATTTACAGTTGAATGATGGTGACAAGACTTTTCGGCACAAGTCCGTAATGTGCTTGTATCGTCGTGGAAGAGGTGTCATGGAGTGTCACATGATTAAGGGATCCAGGTGAGTAAAAATGGGAATCGGGTCTGTGGCCCAGGAGTTGAGAATCTCAGATCGTGTCACCTTCTCTTCTAATACCCCCCTGTGGAGGAATCCAAACCTGCCACATTTTCTTGACTATCCCGACCCAGTAGTGTGGACTGACTTTGGAGTCAAGTTCCTGAGACACGTAGTCGCCAATGGCACTGTTATGCCATTTGATGACTTGAAAATACGTTACGGTCTACCCAACACACATTTCTTCAGGTACCTGCAATTGAGAAATGCGTTTCAGGCCCAATTCAGGGAGGACCCTCTTGTCCTTGAGCTTAGTGATTTGGAACTGCTGACTCATAGCGAATCGCTGCCTAAAGCAGTTTCTAGCATATACAGAGATCTATTTCAGGAGACGACTAGATTGCTGGCGCCATGTAGGGGGGCCTGGGAGGCTGTAACCTCGGGACTGGATAGGGACAATTCAGACGGTGTCTGGGGGGCAGCTTTCCAGGCTCTGGTTTCTACCAGGGATAGACTCATTCATTATAAATTTATGCATAGGGTTTACCTGACTCCTGCTAGACTGGCCAAAATGTTTGGGGATCAGAGATCTGTGTGCTGGAGGTGTGCCATGCCCTCTGCGGGCTTTATGCATGTTTTTTGGGACTGTCCCCGGGTTAAGCCATACTGGCAAGATGTGGTGGACTGCATACGATCGGTCACCTCTATTTCGATTACCATGACTGTGGAGGTGTGTCTACTGCATCTGGTGGAGCCCCTGGCTACGACCAGGGCAATTAGAACGCTCCTTATCCTACTGTTCTTTTATGCTAAGAAACGGATCATTCTTTCCTAGAAAAGATCCTCAGCCCCAACGGTGGCATCTTGGAAAGAACTAGTCAATAAGGCCATCCCATTCTACAAGGCTACCTACCTGAGTAGGAGGGCGTTGACAAAATTTGATAAAGTGTTGGGAGTATGGATGGTCTCAGTGGATACAGTGTCAGATTGAGCCTGGTTCATTGCAGTCATTGCTTGTATACATGATATTGTTCGCAGGGGGTAGACTGTAGATCACTTTATGGTGGGGTAACTTGAAAGGGAGATGTGTTAATTTTTTCCCAATGTATGTGGATTTCATTGGAGGGAGGAGGGCCAGCATGCTATACTTTATCCTGTGTCATGGTCCGAGGGCTGTACCATTCAACATCTGCCTTCAGGTTGTGCTGGGGGGGGGGGGTTATTTTGTTTGACCTGATTTATCTTGATTTCACTTATCTTAGTTTGGACTGTGAATATTATATGTCTAGTATTGCTGTCCCAGTTTTCCTTTCTTTTTTTCCCTCTTGTGGGGTTCCCCCCCCCTTTTTTTTATGTATGCTGGTCGCTGTGTTTTGACCAGTACTTGTTGGTCGCATGTTGCAACCTGTTAATTGTATCTATGTTGCAAAAAATTCAATAAAAATAATTTTACAAAAAAAAATGGGAATCGGAAAGGTTTGTTCTTTTAAAATAATAGTGGGTTAGAGTGGTGTGTGTGGCAGGGATGGGGGTTCCCAGTTTAGCTCAGAGATTGGCTAAAGTCTAATAAAAGACTGAAATCTACTAGCATCAGAAATATGGTTGTGCATCTTGTTCCATATACAATAGATGTTCTGGAATCTAGTATAAAAAAACAGACCACAAACCTAAATGGGCCTTGTCCCACTTTCTTGTGTATGACCAAACAGTAACGGGGGAGCACTACCCAGTGGGGAGACAATTTTTTTTTTTTAAATGTTCTCATCCTTTACCGTATTAAAAAAAAGTTGTATTACTGTCTGTGCCCTTGTTGGAGAGACTCTTCTTGTTTTAATGATCACATAGGAAGTAAGACTAAAGTGGTGTACAAACTATAAGAAATTTGGTCAGAAAATTCTGTAATCTGAATAATCGTTTGATTTTCTTATAGTGTGTACGCTACTTTCTGGTCGTACAAAAATCCTTGAAGGAACAAGCTCCAAAACTTTAATGTAAGTTAACCACTTTAGCCCCGGACCATATTGCTGTCCAATGACCAGAGCACTTTTTGTGATTCGGCACTGCGTCGCTTTAACTGACAATTGCGCGGTCGTGCGACGTGGCTCCCAAACAAAATTGGCGTCCTTTTTTTCCCACAAATAGAGCTTTCTTTTGGTGGTATTTGATCATCTCTGCGTTTTTTTTTTTGCGCTATAAACAAAAATAGTGCGACTATTTTGAAAAAAATGCAATATTTTTTACTTTTTGCTATAATAAATATCCCCCAAAAATATATAAAAAAATTTTTTTTTCCTCAGTTTAGGCCGATACGTATTCTTCTACATATTTTTCTTTAAAAAAAAAATCACAATAAGCGTTTATTGATTGGTTTGCGCAAAAGTTATAGCGTTTACAAAAAAGGGGGTCGTTTTATGGCATTTTTATTAATATTGTTTTTTACTAGTAATGGCGGCGATCAGCATTTTTTTTCAGTACTGCAACATTATGGCGGGCACTTCGGACACTTTTGACGCATTTTTGGGATCATTGGCATTTTTATAGCGATCAATGCTATAAAAATGCATTGTATTACTATAAAAATGCCATCGGCAGTGAAGGGGTTAACACTAGGGGGCAGGGAAGGGGTTAAGTGTGTTCCTGGGTGTGTTCTAACTGTAAGGGGGTGTGACCTTACTAGGGGAAATCACTGATCTTCTGTTCATACATTGTATGAACAGAAAATCAGCATTTCCCCCGCTGACAGGAAAGAGAGCTATGTGTTTACACACAAAGCTCCCGTTCCCCGCTCTGTAACGAGCGATCCCGTGTGCCCGGCGGCGATCGTACCCACCGGGCACGCGCACGGGACTCGGGGGCGAGCGGGGGGCGCACGCGCCGGTGGAGCGCAAGCACCCCCTAGCGGCCGCTAAAGAGGGGACGTATAGCTACGTGCTCTCGCGTAGCAGTGCCACCGTCCCGCAGTAATATGAATGCGGGCGGTCGGCAAGTAGTTAACAGAACTAAAGGTTTTTGTTTAATCCATACTGTATTTGTCTCCTAAAATTCGTAATGTGAAAGACCACATGTGACTGGAAACAAATAACGACCAGAATCAGTCATTCTTAAATAATTTCAAAAATCATTAGGGTTATTCTCCTGTAATTCTCTCAATGTTACATATGGAAGTACTGGTCATGGTTCAGTAGCCATTTTCAAAACCAGGTTTTCCTTTTTCATAGTTAGTTCCGTATGGCCAAAACTCCAACTATGGTAATAGCTGAAGTTTACAAGTCATCTGAAATGGAATCTTTTAAATCTAAACGTATCAACAATTACATAAGATCCATAGATGGATAAAGAACAGAGAATCCACTCCGAACAAACGGCACAGAAAGACGTGACTAAAGAGTCGCATGTACAATACATCACTTTCTAATCTATGCTACAATGGACCTAAGTATAGTATAGTTATCATTCAAGAATTTTCATTTTAGTACGGTCCTTGGGTTTATTATGTTGCAAAGAATCAAGATAAACCAGGCGATCATTCGTCCGGCTTTCTTATAGTGCATACCCAGCTTAAGGTCACAGACACAGTGATAAAAATCTGACCTAGGGTCCCTGCTTTGTTTTATTGTTTTATTGTGTTTTGAACACATGAGGAAGGGTTAGGCCGCATACACACGATCGAGGACCGTTTCAGCAGACAAATTCGAACGCGTGTACGGGCGATCAGACAGGTTTTTCCAGCAGACAAATTTTAAAGCATGTTTTAAAATCTGTCTGCTGGAAACCCGTCTGTCCGTCATGTCCGCTGGTTAGTACACTAACCAGCGGACATATCTGTCCACACATGCATCGAATGGATTCGACGCATGTGTGGAAGTATTTTACTTCCTGATTCGGTGACGTGGCTGCGTAAACGTCACAGCCACGTCACCGCACTGTCTGCCGGCGGGGATTTTGGTTTGAGCGTGTGTACACGATCAAACCAACATATCCCAGGAGACAAATCCGATCAAAACAGTCTGTCAGACCGATTTGATCGGATTTATTTAGTCGTGTGTACGCGGCCTTAGGCCGCGTACACACAAGCGGATATGTCCGCTGAAAACGGTCCGATGGACCGTTTCAGCAGACATCTCCGATCGTGTGTATGGGCTAGCGGACAGATTTGTCCACCCGACAGATTTCAAAGCATGCTTTGAAATCTATCGGGTGGGAATGTGTCCGCCCGACATGTCTGCTGGTTAGTACACTTACCAGCAGACATGTCGTCCCGCACCGCCGCCGCGCTACCGCCGAATGGATTCGGCGCATGCGCGGAAGTGTTTTACTTCCTGGTGCGGTGACGTGGCGGCGTCAACGTCACCGCCACGTCACGTCACCGCGCCGTCCGCCGGCGGGGAATTTGATCCGATGGTGTGTACACGCCATCGGACCAAACTCCAGATCGGACATATCCGATGGAAAC
Source organism: Rana kukunoris (assembly GCA_029574335.1). Classification (NCBI taxonomy): domain Eukaryota; kingdom Metazoa; phylum Chordata; class Amphibia; order Anura; family Ranidae; genus Rana; species Rana kukunoris. The sequence goes on from CM056059.1 coordinate 28,050,542, forward strand.
GGTCCGCGGACCGTTTTCATCGGATATGTCCGATCGTGTGTACAAGGCCTCAGGCCTCGTACACACGAGGGGATATGTCCGCTGAAAACGATCCGATGGACCGTTTCAGCAGACATCTCCGCTTGTGTGTATTGGCTAGCGGACAGATTTCTCCACCCGACAGATTTCAAAGCATGCTTTGAAATCCATCCGGTGGAATCTGTCCGCCCGACATGTCTGCTGGTTAGTACACTTACCAGCAGACATGTCGTCCCCCACCGCCGCCGCGCCGCCGCCGAATGGATTTGGCGCATGCGCGGAAGTGTTTAACTTCCTGGTGCGGTGACGTGGCGGCGTCAACGTCACCGCCGCGTCACCGCGCCGTCCGGCGGCGGGGAATTTGATCCGATGGTGTGTACACGCCATCGGATCAAACTCCCGATCGGACATATCCGATGGAAATGGTCCGCGGACCGTTTTCATCGGATATGTCCGATCGTGTGTACAAGGCCTTAGAGTCTTGGGCCAGATTCTCAGAAGTGATACGACGGTGTATCTCCAGATACACCGTCGTATCTCTGTTTCTGAGCCCGGGTATCTATGCGACTGATTCTTAGATTCAGTTACGCATAGATACGGAATAGATCCGACTGGCGTAAGTCACTTACACCATCTGATCTTAAATGCAATAATACGCCGGCCACTAGGTGGCGTTCCCGTAGATTTCAGCGTCAAATATGCAAATGAGCATGATACGCCGATTCCCGAACGAATTTGCGCGCCGTCGACGTAGTTTACGTAGTTTGCGTACGCGTAAGGTTACCCCTGCTATATGGGGGGTAACCTTGCGTAGGTCCGGCGTAAGCCATGTTAAGTATGGATGTCAGGACAGCATCGTGTTTTTCCGTCGTTTGAGCAACTCATCGCGAATAGGCCTGTACGTTAATTACATTGCCGTCATAATCACTGTATTTGCGGCATACTATGGAGCATGCGCAGTGGCCTACGTTTTAGGCCGGCGCATGCGCAGTTCATTCGGCGCGGGGGCGCGCTTAATTTAAATACAGCACACCCCCTCCTTCCCTATTTGAATTACGCGGCCTTACGCCATCCCATTTACGCTACGCCCACGCAAATTACGGAGCAAGTGCTTTGAGAATACAGCACTTGCCCGTAAAAACTGCGCAGGCGTAGCGTAAATGGGATACACTGCGCTATGCGGAAAATACACAATTCTATGAGAATCTGGCCCTTGGTTTATTGCTGTCCATCTTAATTGGGTGCTGTCCTGTCAAGAGAGGTTAGAACATCGCCAATGTTTTTATTGCTTCCTGTGCCTTCCTTTTGCAGTTACAACTGCTCCCTCAATTACGTGTTTTGGTGCCAAAGGGAAAGGAAGTTTGAAAAAAAATCTCTAGTAGGGTCCTAAAAGGAAATGAGAACCAGCAGGAATTTTACCTCTTGACCACTCTATCATAAACTAAAAAAAAAATTGACTGAAGTTAGGGATCCATTGGGAAAATCTCAGAACATGGCTAGCTATGTATCGGGCAGCAGGTGGGTAGTTCTGAGCACCAGAAGGGCCTATTCATGTTGAATATGGCTTTGAGGGATCCATTCACTGACTTTGTAAGACTGTCCTTCGGCAGCACTGATTAGGATCCATCTTACCTAACATCACATCACCCTATTCAACAGGAAATTCTTTATAGCGTCACCTTGGTCTACTTTGACCAAAAAATTTGAACTTAGACGCTATATACTGTTTTTTTGCTTGGTGTTTTATAATTTATAGGACAGGGCCAGGGCACCAAAGGCTTTATTTTAACTACTTTCCACCCCGTATTATAAATCGTGTATAATAATAATAATAATAGCCTTGTGGCACTCTGGAAATCCCATGAATTACGTAACTTTAAATTGCTTAGCTACAACTTATATTCCAAAGTACCTGGATAACTAAAAAAAAAAATGTACAGAAAATAATACGTGACATTTTTTCAGACACTTTTTACATAACAATTTAAATTGATCTTTCAGTGAAACAACATAACACTTATAAGCCATTTCATAAACGGAAATTGTTTTATTGTGCAAGACAGGCAGCCTTTTTTGAATACAATTTGGAAAGTACATTTTAAAAAGTAAAAATTTGTATAAGTTCTTATTTAAAGAAAACTTGTCTCCATCCTGTGCAATTCAAATTGAGTCTGTGCACCCTGGCCATGTGTAGTATAGACAATCAGTGCTGAATAGATTTCATCAGAAGGGAAGAAATCTTTAGCACTATAACAAAGGTAAATAAGCAGCTACATGGGTGGAAGGAGAGAGGATTAGCAAAGCGTAGTTCAGAAAGGTACTATAAAAGTAATATTAAACCCTCTGTTATTGTTTAATCCACTGAGCACAATAAAATAAACTTTGCCCAGTAAACTATTTGTTGCAGTTTCTATTTCCGACGACTTGTAAACTTTACAACTTTTGGGGATTCCATTCCTTACAACTTGTAAACTTTACAACTTTCAATGCTGCTTCTCTAAACTTCTGGTCTTCACCGAAAAATGTTAACAGTGGACAGTGCAGTCTCTAGTCAGTCTGTTAGCTTGGAAAGGGGAGGGAAATAAGATGAGGTGAGTGCCTTGCAATCCTGGGGTACGGAGCTGTGTTCTTCTATTGATGCACACAGTGTAGGGAGACACAACTCAAGTTCCTACATGCCGGGCTTGCTCCATATGACACTGCTAGAGAAAGGAGTCAGCCTGAAACACGAAACCTGGGGAAGTGATCATGGCACCAGCTTGGAGCATAGGCAAGGATTAAAATATATAGATGCTGCATACTTAGTAAGGGATTAAACCATCTCCTGGAAGTGCTTAACCACTTGCCTACTGGACACTTTCACCTTCTTCTTGACCAGGCCAATTTTCAGCTTTCTGTGCTGTCGCACTTTGAATGTCAATTGTGCGGTCATGCAACGCATATGAAGTTTTTATCATTTTTTTACACACAAATAGCATTTCCTTTTTGTAGCATTTAAAAGAGAAGTATGTTTTTTTATATTTATACTTACCTAGGTGGATGCACCATCAGACCAATGCTGAAGATGTCCCCCGGAGAATCGAGCCACCGAACACCTGCTTTGAGTGGCCCCAAACCTCCTCTTCTCGGGTCGTCTGCTGGGGATCTTGGCACCTCCTCTTCTGTGTCTGCCCCCATATTTATCCATAGACTGTGGTTCGGCCCCCCCCCCCCCCACACACTCTTTGCTCACAGAATTTGATTGATAGGAGCAGGAGCCAGCGGCTCAGCGTACTGTAATGAGAGCAGGGAGAGACCAGCAGCCAAGCACAGGCCTAGGGGGGATTTAGAGGGGCACAGCAAGTGGCAACACATTTTTTTTTACCTTTGGAACCACTTTAAAAATGGATAGTTTATCATCACTGTGAGATAAAGGTACAGGTGACCTTTGAACATTTACAACAGTGAAATTCACAGCAAAAATTACTTTTGGGTAAATCAGCAATAATAACTCAAATTAAGTGCTCATTTTAAATATGCTCTAATTTTACTTTAATTCAGAGCAGCACAAGCTAGATTTTTGATCCCCTGCCTAGGACTACTACACTTAGTGCTGTGCTCCTTACCCTGGTGTATTTAATTGGGCCATTTACACATATATTTCTGGATGACATTGCTTGCTGTGTACTATAACACAGTTGTATTTTAAGCTTAGCACATTATATTTCGTACAGCCTTTCCTCCGTTCTCTTCAAAATATTAAAACATATAAATTTTCACAGCACTAAGCGTACAAGATGTAAAAATTGATTTATTTTTACGAGCATTGATAAACAAATGACGATATCTCAGAACGTTCTGCAGTGGGTTTTGCAGGTTATAATCCACATTGCACCTTAGTGGAAAAAGTCCATGATTATTTGGCACGAAAACACAATTATTCTAAGTCTCTGATCAATCGCCTAATTTTATTTCTACAGTTGTATTTTTCCACCGCTGTAGCATTTTTGTTTATCTAGCTGATTCCTGGAATCATGCTGTATTAGAAGTACCGCCAGAGGGGAAATCAATTGTGTATTACAGAATTATTGAACAAAAAACTTTGACAAGCGTTAGCTGTATTTAACACAGCCGCATAACACAACCCTAGTGCAATTTCAATAACACCCCGACCCTTTCTGGGAAGAACCGCCTTGGCCTTAACATTAGAAGATAAGTGGACTTTTGAAACAAATCACACTTACACCACCCCTCTCAACCTCTTTATCAAAATTGGCGTGGGATATAAAGTTGGCCACACACTGTTGGGCTGCGTACACACGATCGAACATGTCCACTGAAACTGGTCCGCAGACCAGTTTCAGCTGACATTTTCGATCGTGTGTACGTCCTATCGGACCGTTTTCCAGCAGACAAAATTTTCCAAACATGCCTGAAAACATGTCCGCTGGAAACCTGTCCGTCGGACAGGTTCGATGGTTAGTACACAAACCATTGGACCAAAAACCCCTGCATGCGCAGAATCAAGTCGACTCATGCTTGGAAGCACTGAACTTTGTATTTTCATCATGTCGTTGTGTTCTACGCCACCGCGTTCTGGTCTGAGGAGATTTTTGTCCGATGGTGTGTACGCACATCAGACCAACAGACAATTCAGCGTGGTCCGATGAAAACGGTTTCCTCGGACATGTCTGATCGTGTGTACAGGGCCTTAGAATTCCATGGAATTGGAAACAGAGGGTGGCCCTGCCGACTCAACAAAAGTCAATTACTCAAACTACTTTTTGTTTAGCAAGCCAGGCCAAAAATTGTAGGCAAAAGAGCAGCTGCATGTACTGTATGAGGACCTGGATCACCTGCTGGTGGCACTGTAGTTCACAGAGTGGAAAAGCGTAGTTCTGGTGTCCATCACCGGGTGTTTCCCAGCAACCAGCAGATCCCAGTAATCAGGCTTCACTTGACACTGGCTCTTGGGAGGGTATTTTTTTCCCCCTTTACACTTCCCTATGATTCAGTTATTTGTTTTGCTAGTCAGACACTGCTTGCTAATGTAGCCGCTGCTTTAAATTTAGAGGGTAGTCTGAGAGTTAGTTGACTCAGACTGTATTATTTTTCACAAAATTTGGGCTTTACCGTGAGCAACCACTATTGTTGTCTAGGGTGTTGTTACCACACCAGGCCGAGGGTGGCAGCAGTCAGGTCAAGGTGTTTTGGGTGTTCCCTTTCGGCAGCCAATCAGAGGGAGTTGATTGTCCCACTGTGCACTCTGGGGTGGAGTACTTAAGGGATAGACGTCACTAGTCCTTGGTCGTCGTCGATCCTGGGTCTGTTGTCCCACCACCCCCTGTGTGTGGCCCTCATGGCCAGGTGCGTGTTCAAGTGTTCCTGGCTCCGGGACCACGTTGGTCCAGGGATGTGATCTACTAACTAGGCCTGGTAGTCAGACTGGGTCTACGTTTGCAGAGTGGTCCTGTGCTGTCCATCCTGAGGGAGAAAGCCACTCGATTAAGAACCTGTCTTGGAGAGCACCGAGCGAGAGGCTGGTATCTCAGGAGAGGCCTAGAACTTAATCGAAGCACACACTATTACTGAAAGGCTGAATGATGGTTGCCTGTCAGTTCTAAGTTCACAAGAAGTTATTTGGGAGAGATCCGGGTGCTTAATCCTGTGCTGAGAGGATTTTGGACCGAAGATCTTTGGGAAGGTCTGTGGCAGAGACTTTTCCAAGTTTCCGTGGGACATTCTGGCTGCTACGTTAGTGAGAGAGGCCTATCCAGGTGCACTATATCCGCTCTGGCTAGAGTGTCGACCAAAGCTGCGTTGCTGGAGTGTTTCCGAACAGAATTTATACACCTGAACCTATTACCCTTCCACCTCTTCAACTATTTATTTTAATCTTTTACCAAGCTTGGCAAATAAAGCAAAGAAAAAGAAGTCTAAAGTGTGGACATTGAACTTTTTAGAGGTAACATGCCGCCCAAAACAAACTAGCAGCTCTTCCGGGGGTAGTGCTACACTAACTTATACTGGTTCCTGCCTAAGCCTGCTCTTGCCTTGTACCTCATTTTGTACATATTGTATTATAGTTAGGTATTTTGTCACTCAGCTTATGATTCACTTATATCATGTTTGCTGTATATTCTTCTGTTGGATGGTGTTTGGATGGATTTTGTTTCAACTTGCTTAAATTATATGTTTAGTTTGGTTTTTAGTTTCTTAAGAAGAGCTACACAAATCTGGCCATTCCTGCAGTCAGTATCTGTGTGGATGGAAAAATCGGTTAGATTTAGGACAACAGGTTAAAACAAAAGAACACCATTAGCATATGGACAGCTTTAGTCCTTTGATGAAGACATCATGCTTCACTCATTTCTGTGGTCTACACATTGGCTGGGCAGGGTTTATAGGATGTATTGGACCCAGCCAGAAAACATTGCTTTAAAAAAAAATGTCAGCCTAAAGTGGTTGTAAAGGCACAAGGTTTCTTACCGTCATGCATTCTATGCATGAAGGTAAAAAACTTTCTGTGTGTAGCATCCCCCCCAGGAGCCATTGGCTCCCGCTGCTGTCAATTGCAGCCAGTGAGCCAATAAGGAGATGGACGGGGGTGGAGCTGTGGCTCAGTGTGTGAATGGGTGCCCCCTGAGCAAGCTGCTTGCTGTGGAGTCACCCAGCAGGAGGAAGGGGTCAGGAGTGCCAACGTGGGACCTGAGAAGCGGAGGATCGGGGCTGCTCTGTACACAACCACTAGACAGAGGAGGCAAGTATAATATGTTTGTTATTTTAATGTAAAAAAGAAAATGAGGGTTTAGTAATCATGCCCTTTTTAAGCCCTTCTGCATGAGATTTTTACATTCCACCGTCCAGCCCTGCTGTGGGTGACATGTAAATACTCTAGGACTCTAAGAAAACAGATCATTTTTTTTTCTGTTCTTCTTGTATATGCTTATATGTACAACTGATACGCATTAGCACACAACTGATTATTATTAAAAAAAAGTACTGTCCCTTGTTCTGATTTTTCTTTTCAATTAAGAAAAAACTTGGATATAGAAAGGGAGGGTCATAACCCCTGTCAGACTTTTTTCCACCATCTGTGTCACATTGCGGAGATTTCCCTTCACTTTCTGTTCCATAGGCAAACAGAAAGTGAGAGGAAATCCCTGAAAATTAAGGGAATTCCTTGGAGACCCCCAGGTCCCCATAGCTAGAGTCCCCAATAGAAAATTTCCCCTCCATTACATTTCTAGGGACAACCCAAAATGTGTGATTTTCTTTTATCTTCACATTCAATGATAATGGAATACAGGACACATAGAGAGGGATAATCTCCTTAATGGGTGGCAAAGACAGCAATATAAACCTAATAGGTGTTCTCTCTCCACTCTATCCAAAAACTAAAGAAAAAGTTTGGCCTTTAGTTATACTTTAATTTCTCCACACTGGCTCTACAATTCAACATCTAGTCCTCTAAGTACACTGTCAGGCTGATATGGATACTTTTCTTTGCATGGTGGGGACATACTCCTCTGATTCAACCGTTCTGGAAGCAAGTAGTAGACATTATTAATAAAGTTTGTGACTTGACCCTGGAATTGGACCCCATACTGATGCTTTTGGGTTAATGTTCGAATTATCTGGCTGCAGCAGGAACTAGTTTGTTCGTTGAAGGGCTATGGAGCAGTACAATAATGAGTGTCTGAAGGCAACAGTGAAGCATGGTGGAGGTTCCTGGAAGGTTTGGGGCTACATTACTGCAAATGGAGTTGGAGATATGGTCAGGATCAATAGTGTCCTCAATGCTAAGAGATCCAGGCAGATACTTATCCATCATGCCATACCATCAGAAAGGCGTTTCATTCGCACAAATTTATTGTTCAGCAGGACAACAACCCAAAACATACAGCCGATGTCATTAAAAACTATCTTCATCATAAAGAAGAACAAGGAGTCCTGAAAATGTGCTCACCTCAACTCAAAGTCCCAGGGTGATATATATATTTTTTTTTATATGAGTCCTGGAAATGATTGTTTGGCCCCCACAGAGCCCTGATCTGAACATCATGGAGTCTTTCTGGGATTACATGAAAAAAATGAAAGATTTGAGGCAGCCTACATCCACAGAAGATCTGTGGTTAGTTCTCCAAGATGTTTAGAACAACCTACCTGCCGAGTTCCTTCAAAAACGATATGCAAGTATACCTAAGAGAATTAATGTTTTGACTGCAAATCGTGGTCACAACAAATATTTACTTGATTTGAATTTCTCTTCTGTTTATTTTTTATCAATTAAAATGGAAAGTAAATAAACAGTTAAAGAGGAAGTAAACCCCCCCCCGTGAAAAAAAAACAATGAAAAAAAACTTGCAAGACAAAAGGCATACTCAACTAGTATGCATACTAGCTGATTATGTATTACTTACCTCAGAACGAAGCCCCGCAGCAGTCCACGTCTCCCCCTCCGGCTGCCGACATGTTGTTCCGGAGTGACTTCCGGGTATTGCTCCTCTGGCGCTGTGATTGGCCGGAGCGGCGTTGACGTCACTCCGCGCATGTGCACAAAAAACGACATATGCTGGGGAAGAAACGGCACCAAGTTTTGCTTCTTCCCGGCGCATGCGCCGTTTGCATTTCCGACAGACTACAAGTGAAATATCTTCTAAACAGCCAACTGCCTATAGTTAAGCCTTATTCTAGACTTACCTATAGGTAGAAGTCCAAAAAGTGGGTTTACAACCACTTTAACACTTCTATTTCTGAAAGTATTCTTCATTTACAGCATTTTTCACACCTGCCTAAAACTTCTGGGCAGTAGTGTCTAAATATATTTTTTTACCCGGTGCTATATATATTTGGAGTCAGGTGCCAACCTGCACACATGCACAGGAGTTACAAAAGCAGCTGCCCAATGGCCAAAGAAGATGCCATACTCAAGGAGGCCATGATCAGGGCTTTCTTAATGAGAGGGCACACCGGGGCACTGCTGGTTCTTGAGCCCACGCTGCCCCAAAATTGGGGGCCCATGATGGCACTAAGAGTGATAGATACACAGGGGAGGCAGTCTGCCTCTTACCTACTTGATGTCGGTTTATCTGCACTGTCATCATTGTAGGTGCCCCAGAGTATTACTTTGCCCAGGGGCCCATGATGCTATTAAGACGGCACTGGCCACGATACCCATAATTTCTAGGCTGTGCATACTTGCACAATATTTCAAGAGTTGCCCACCCTCTGTCTTGCTACAATTCTGATTAAAATTTCCATAGCTGGTGAACAAGGAAAAAAACAACAACCCTATTAACAAAAAGTGAACCCGTCACAAGTCTCTTTTTTTTTATGAACTCTTTTTACAATCTCTACTTGAATTTTAGCATGACCTTTCTTTTCATAAAGCCAGAAATACATAAAAACACTCACACTGTGCCTCTGATGTTTCTGTACGATAACTTTCTCTACGCTTGCATTAAACCGTCAAAGCCAATACAATGAACTGAGACTTTACCCTGTAATTCTGGTTAATAAGCTGCACTGTATTAAGTCTTTTAAACCGGGTTTGAATTGACACCATTAAAAAAAAAAAAAAAAACTGTACTAAGAGCAATATGTATGCTTTCATTGACCTCATAGTTACTGTACATAGCTGGTAAGGTTAAAAAAAAAACACAGTTTTATCCTGAGTTGAACTTAGTTATCAACCCTGTACAATGCACTCACTTAAGCCTGGTACACACTACTAGTTATTTTATTTTTTCGTTCAACCCCAAAAAAAAACTGACGGCACAGGTCGGAGCTGCTGAACTAACAATCCTACACACTTCAGTCTGTGCTCTCAGCCATTGGCTGAGTGGGAACTGGTCGACTGCTGATTTTCCAACATGCTCGTCCAACTGAAGCCAGCCGAAAGTTCTGTCGGACTGGCTGCTGTACACACGGGCCGAATGTCGATCGGTTTTTATTGAACCGGCCAATGTAGTCCGATATTAGGCCCATTTCTACTAGGCCAAAGAAACACACCTAAAAGTTTTTGGAATTAATCCATACCAGGGGTGTCCAACCTGAGAATCATGGGCCACATGTGGCCCAAGACGGCTATGAATGCGGCCCAACAGAAAATCATAAACTTTCTTAAAAATTTAGATTTTTGGGGGGAATGAACAAACATCTGACAGTGTCTCTTTACTGGACTTTTATACGTTTTATCTTTCCAAAGAAAAATCTCCAACTCTTCACAATCATGCCTTAGGCGGCGCACACACGACCGAGGAACTCGACAGGCGAAACACATTGTTTTCCTCGTCGAGTTCCTTGTTAGGCTTGTCGAGGAACTCGACAAGCTTGCTTTGCGTACACACTGTCATGACCAATTCTCCTCGTTCTCAAACGCGGTGACTTCAACACATACAACAGGGGAAGTTCGATTACACTGGCACAACCCTTGGGGCTGCTTTTGCTAATCTCATGTTACTGAAAAGTTTGGTAAGAGAAATTTTCACTTTTCAGTCTGTTACAGCGTGACGAATGTGCTATTTCCATTACAAACGCTACTTTTACAGAAGGTGCGCAGGTTTCTTAGCATACACACGCTCGAGTTTCTCATCGAAAAGCAGCCCGACGAGAAACTTGACGAGCCAAATTCGACTCCCGTCGAGAAAATAGAGAACCTGCTCTCTTTTTGGCTCGACGAGTTTCTGGACAGTTTTCTCGGCGAAAAGTGTACACACGACCGGTTTTCTCGGCAGAATACGTCTCCCATCAAGATTCTTGATGGATTCTGCCGAGAAAACCGGTCGTGTGTATGGGGCTTTATTCATGTCATCAGTTTTCGGCAGCACCTATATTTGTGAGACACTATTTTCATAGACGAAGAACATGAAGAACACAATCAGAACCAAAAAAATCTGATCAGCACCTTGAGAATTAATTGAGGATTACTACTCCGTCCAACCAGATATTGATGATTTACTATATTTATTGGCGTATAGCACTCACTTTTTTACCCTGAAAATAGAGGGTAAACTGTGCCTGCGTTTTATACGCCGGGGGCTGTGGTACGTTTTTTCCCTGAAAGTTAGGGTGCGTGTTTATACGCCTGTGCGTGTTATACGCCGATAAATATGGTAGTTTATCAAAAACAGTGTCAAATATCACATTAGTGTTATGTTGCCCTCTTTTACTTTTATAATAAAATAATACTGCAAAAAATTAAAGTTTTATTACTCGGATAGGTTCATTATCTATATCAGTGATCGTAAACTTGTGATCTGCCCGACTATTTCTGCTTATCAGCTATTCTTATTGTTAGTGTATTTTATGTGTGGCCCAAGACTATTCCTCTTCTTTCAATGTGGCCCAGGAAGGACAAAAGGTTGGACATCCCTAATCTACACTTAGGCCTGGATTCACAAAGCACTTACGCAGACGTATCTCGAGATACGCAGCGTAAGTGTAAATATGCGCCGTCGTATCTATGCGCTGTACCCATAGAACTAAGATACGCCAAAAAACTGACTTCACCCGACCAACGTAACTTGCCTATGCTGGCGTGGCGTATAGGGGGAGCATGAATGAATGAATAAATGAATGAATGAATGAAAAACTTATATAGCGCGACACATGCGAACTGAATCGCCTCTGGGCGCTTGTTGTTTCTGTCTCTCTTGACATCAAAAGAGCAGAGTTTTAATCTGTCTTCTGAAGGTCAGGTGGTTTTCCTCCAACCGAATGCTGGTTGGTAAAGCGTTCCATAGTCTGGGACCCTGGAAAGCAAACCTTCTTTCTCCTTTGGACTTGTATCTGGCTTTGGGTACCTTGACCAAATTTTGGTCGGTGGATCGCAGAATGCGATTGGGATTGTGGGCTTCTATTTTATCGCAAAGATATCGCAGGGCATTCCCATGGATGCACTTATGCATCAGACAGAGTGCTTTAAAAGCAATTCTGTCTTTAACTGGCAACCAGTGAAGGGTTCTCAGTGAAGGTGAGATGGATTCCCAGGGTTTTTTCCCAGTCACCAGTCTGGCGGCCGTATTTTGAACGGTTTGCAGACGAGTGATTTGGTACTTGGGAAATCCGAGGTAAAGGGCATTTGCATAGTCCAGTCTGGAGTTCACAATTGTTCCCACCACGACTGCTACGTCTTCTTTGGGAATAAATGGAATAAGTCTGCGTAGTAGGCGCAGCAGATGGTGAGATCTGCATATTTACGCTTGACGCATTTGGAACTCCCATTGATTTTCGATGCAAATATGCAAATATGGGAGATACGCCGATTCACGAACGTACTTGTGCCCGGCTCATGTTTTAAGCGATTTGCATAAGGGTTAAGTCCGGCGTAAAGTTATTCCTCATATAGGAGGCGCAACTCATGCAAAGGTATGGACCAGGGAACAGACACCGTCGATTTTTACGCCGTTTACGTAGTACGTGAATAGGGCTGTGCGTAGGTTACGTTCACGTCGTAGGCAGTGTGTTGACGTATCTTAGGCAGTTATTTAGACGTGACTGTGAGCATGCGCACATTAGTTTTTAGTACTTGTTTAAAGCTCAGGCCATCATTTGCATGGGGTCACGCTTCATTTAAAATGTTACACGCCCACTTTCAGCCCACTTCCACCTACTTTGGCTTACACTGAAGACTATACGCAACACCGGCGCAACATTAGGAGCATTTGCTTTGTGAATACCATGCTTGCCTCTCAACGTTGCGCCGGCGTAGCGTAAAGAAGATACGTTACGCCCGCATAAAGATGCGCCAAAGTACGTGAATCTACCCCTTAGTAACACTTATGTTGTGTACACAAGATCGGAATTTCCGATGAAAAAAGACAGACGGAATTTTTTCATCAGATATTCCGACCCCATGTGTTCCCCATCTGAGTTTTTCCTTCGTAAATTCTGGACGGACTTAGAATGAGAACATGTTCTCTTTTTTTTTTGATGGAAAAAATTTCGAAAATTCTGTTTGTCTGTAGGGAACTCCGACAGGGAGAAAAACACGCATGCTCGGAAGCATCGAACGTAATTTTTCTCGGCTTGTCGTAGTGTTGTACGTCACCACATTCTTGAAGGTCGAAATTTGGTGTGACAGTGTGTATGCAAGACAGCTTGAACAGAATTCCATCGAAAAAATCCATCTGAGTTTATCCCGATGGAAACTCCGATCGTGTGTACAGGGCATTAGTTACACCAGTAACTGTGGAGTTTCACATCCTTACCGCTCTTACAGTGAAGATACCCAGTTTTTGCACAGCTTAAGATTGAACCACCTCTCATTCAACTTCATTCTGTGTCCATGTATCTTCTTTAGAGGCATTAGGTTACATATGTTCTTCCAAAAGAAGAGACACTATTTAAAGATTTGTATTTTGCGATCACATCTCCTTTAAAGCCTCTCTTGTCCAGGGAAAAAAAAATTGCCTAAAATGAATGTCTGCAAGGTAGACAGACAGAATAGTGTAATGATTCTTTTAACAAACGAGTAAATACCTTGTAAATTCCTTCATCTATATCCGGCGTTCTAGTTTCTGTTCTCTCATTCACTTCCTGGTTTGCGGCGCTCGTTCATGTAAGAACTTAATTTCCCAGTATGCATTTCGCCACGCCCAGTAATTCACACCTCCTTGAAGTCTCTAAGACCGCATACACACGAGGAGACATGTCCGAGGAAACATGTCCGACGGACCGATTCCAGCGGACATGTCTGAAGGGATCTTTTGGTCTGATGTGTGTACATACCATCAGACCAAAATCCCCGCGGACCAGAACGCGGTGACGTAGAAGACACCGACGTGCTAGCAAAAGGAAGTTCAATGGTTCCACGCATTCGACGCATGCGCGGGATTTCGGTCCGATGGTTGGTCCGGTCCGATGGACAGGTTTCCAGCGGACAGGTTTCTAAGCATGTTTAGAAACTTTTGTCCGCTGGAAACCTGTCCGCTAGGCCGTACACACGATCTAACATGTCCGCTTAAACTGGTCTGTGGACCAGTTTCAGCGGACAAGTCTCCTCGTGTGTACGCCGCCTAACACGTAGAGAGCGTCCTGCCGCACAGATGAAGTTCCCAGGAGGGGGCGAGCACGTCACTGACCACCGCAGTAAAGTCTCCCTTCACTGTGGTGAGTAACAATCAGACAAGCAGGAAGTGAACAGAACAGAGAAGAAATAGAGCAACTTCTGAGCAAAAACGAACAATGAGAAAGTGAAAAGAGGAATGCCTGCAGGTAAAGGATGCTTATTATGAAAATAATTGTTTTCCTTTACAACCCCTTTAAAGCCCTTCCTCATAAGAGATCCTCGAGCCCCCTTATTATTGTTGTTGCCCTTCTCTGGAGTCTACCCAGTTCAAGCCCTTCCGGGGCATTGGTGACCAGAACTGGACCACATACTCAAGATGTGACCAAACTACATCTACTACGACTCTACCTTACACCCAAGCCCCCCGAACTTGCCATGCTAGTCCTTTTTTTTGCTTGAGGTTTGTGATAGTCGTTATCTACTGTCAGCACTTGCGGATGCACTTCCCGCTACTACATCACAAAAGCTCTTTCTCTATAGAAGAGCCTGTATGAGCACGCTGTGGGGAGTCAAGGTATTATTTTGCTGAGAAAGGAACCAACGTATGCATGTGGAGAAGGAAAATGAGAGGTGGGGATAAGTTGAGTTCTGTAATCCAGCAGCCAGGGCCGACAACGTTGGATGGGATTTCATTCCAGCTAATCCAGTGTTGTCCTTCTAAACAGGAACCTATGAGCGCACTGGATTTCTTGTAGATCAACAAGTATTTTTAAAGGATATAAAACATGTGATGTTTAGATATTCGGTTTTTCTATTTTACTCCGACAAACACTTTAAAGCCCGGAGGTAGAAAACAACCTTTAGGTCTTTTGTGTTCTTCCCTCCTGGTGTTACCCATAGGCTATTTACACTGAATGATCTCTAATCTGCTGACCCCGCTACAGGCCAGAATATAGCTACAGAATCAGATTCTCAAATGAACTCGCACAAGTTATTTTTCTTATTACTTTTTGACAAAAGGGTCTAAAACTTTCAGCCTACCAACATTTCTTCTGTTCACTCCTGCTCTATTTGGCTACTTGGAGAGAAGCAAATACCCGATACTTCCAGGTATGGTGCAGCTACTATTCTGCTAATGCCCCAGGGGGCACCCTGTAGAGAATGGGTGCTCAACCTGTGGCCATCCAGCTGTTGCAGAACTACATGTCCCATGAGGCATTGCAAAACACTGAGGCCTCGTACACACGAGGGGATATGTCCGCTGAAAACGGTCCGATGGACCGTTTCAGCAGACATCTCCGCTCGTGTGTATGGGCTAGCGGACAGATTTCTCCACCCGACAGATTTCAAAGCAAGCTTTGAAATCTATCCGGTGGAATCTGTCCGCCCGACATGTCTGCTGGTTAGTACACTTACCAGCAGACATGTCGTCCCCCACCGCCGCCGCGCCGCCGCCGAATGGATTCGGCGCATGCGCGGAAGTGTTTAACTTCCTGGTGCGGTGACGTGGCGGTGACGTGGCGGCGTCAACGTCACCGCCACGTCACCGCGCCTTCCGGCGGCGGGGAATTTGATCCGATGGTACACGCCATCGGATCAAACTCCCGATCGGACATATCCGATGGAAATGGTCCGCGGACCGTTTTCATCGGATATGTCCGATCGTGTGTACGAGGCCTGACAGTTGCAAGCATGAGTCCCAAAGACAGAGAGGGCCACAGGTTGAGCACCAATGGGGTCCAGCAGTGACAGCCAACTAGCAGACAACTAGACATTGTACCACATAAAGAGAGGCAGAAAAGCAGTTCAGGCAAGAGGTCATTACAGGCAACAGACAGAAATGTGGTCAGATAGGCAAAAGGTTAATGTGGGAGGCAGACAGAAGTGCAAATCAAAGCATTTGCATGGACACGGCTTTTAGATGCATGAGGGTGCCGTTAACAATGAATGGCAACGTCACGCACTTTTAACCGCTTGCCGACAGTGCTATAGCTGAATGACGGCTGCGGCGCAGCCAGCTAGTTCTGGGA
Source organism: Rana kukunoris (assembly GCA_029574335.1). NCBI lineage: Eukaryota > Metazoa > Chordata > Amphibia > Anura > Ranidae > Rana > Rana kukunoris. Next base: position 28,066,583 of record CM056059.1, read on the forward strand.
CACTGTCATATGGCTGCGTGCCATGATTGTGCCCATTGCAGGGCGTAAACGGCGCACTCTGTAAACGCAGTGTGCGGAGGAACTAATTTATTGAGGTAACAATGAAAATAAGGGTCTCTTTACCACGCGATCAGCGGTTTCCAAACACAGATGTCAACAAAAGCAGGTTATCGGCACTCCTTTCCTTATGCTGACAGCATGAGGAGAAGAGAAGAGAGCCGATAACTGGCTGCTCTAAAAAGGACATCTACACTGATAATTACGCACCGAATGACGGCTACAGCATGGTCATCCAGTTCTTGGAGGGCATCTATTGATATCCTCTTAGAACCATGAGCCTTCTGAGACGCACATCCGATGCACTCTGTAAACATTGTGTTCTTCAGACACAGCTGATGACAGATCGGGGTAAAGGCCCAATGACAGCGGCCCTTTACCACGTAATTAGCTTTCAATCACAGCTGATCACAATGTAAACACACCTGCTGGTAATTGGCATTCCTTTTATCACGCTCTGTAGCAGCACGAGGAGAGTAGAGCCGGTAACTGGCAAGTGTGACAGGGAACATCTACACTGAAAATCAGTGCTGCCTACCAGTGCCACTTGTCAGTGCCCATCAGTGCTGCCTACCAGTGCCACCTGTCAGTGCCCATCAATACAGCCTATCAGTGCTCATCGGTGCAGCCTATTAGTGCCCATCAGTGCAGCCTCATCAACGAACATCAGTGAAGGAGAAAAATGACCTGTTCGGAAAATTTTATAGCAAACTATAAAAACGTTTTTTATTTTATTTTTCTAATTTTTCACCCTTTATTTGTTTATTTAGCAAAAAAATAACAAATTTGTGATAAAAAGCCACCAAAAGAAAGCTCTATTTGTTTGATTTTTTTTTTAATGTCATACGAGTACAGTGTTGCATGACTGCGCAATTGTCATTCAAAGTGTGAGAACACTGAAAGCTGAAAATTGGACTGGGCAGGAAGGGGGCAAAAGTGCACAGTAGGCAAGTTGTTAAAGAGCAGTGCATTTTGACTGTGGGGGGTCGCTGCGATTCCAGCACCTGCAATAACTTGCAAACGTATGAACTTAGCGTATACCAGAAGGGAAAATTTGAATTCAGCAGTCAGGCCCCTTTCAGACGTGCGGACCCTATGTCCGCTTTTTCATCCATCCGTTTGCGGATGAAAAAGGGACATACATTGGTCCCTATGTGATTGCGGGTGTCAGCGGATAAACATCCGCTGACACCCGTAATCGTCCGCCTCCGCAAAGATCCGATTTTGCAGACGGAAGAAAACCCTATTTTTTATTTGATCTGCAGAGCGGATCGGATGAACACGGACACACGGTCTGTGTTCATCCGTTCCCCCATAGGGGAGAGTGGAGAAAAGACAGGGCGGTCCCTGCACAGTGTGCGGAGACCGCCCTGTCATCCGACGGCTCAGCGGGGATTTACGGAGCGATCCCCGCTGAGCTTACGGAAACACGGAGGCGGATCATTACTTATCTGCCCCGTGTGAAAGGGCCCTTAGGCAACCGCAGACAAACGTAACCTGGTAAAAAGGCAAGAGGAGGAAGCTCTGAGCTCTAAATGTAGGTTAATAATGAGGGTCAGGTGTGCAGACTATACAATGGCAGGATTGCCGTGCCAGAAATAGTCCGTAGATGGTGAGCAATTCCAGCAACTCAAAACCTCCTACACACTCTGGGCCAGATTCACGTACCTGGCGGCGTAGCGTATCCTATTTACACTACGCCACCGCAACTTACAGAGCAAGTGCCGTATTCTCAAAGCACTTGCTCCGTAATTTGCGGCGGCGTAGTGTAAATGGCCCGGCGTATCCCCGCGTAATTTAAAGGGGGCGTCTTGAATTTAAATTAAGCGCGTCCCCTAGAGTTGCCACCTCATCCCTTTAAAACCAAACACATATTAATTACACAGGTTCTGTGGCTAATTAAGGTGGTAATTAAACTCACTTGGTGCTTTACCTGCATTAAATTAGCCTCAGAACCTGTGTAATTCATATGTGTTCGGGTTTAAAGGGATGAGGTGGCAACCCTAGCGTCCCCGCACGGAACGAACTGCGCATGCGCTGGCCGCACACGTAGCCCAGTGCGCATGCTCCATAGTACGCCGCAAATACTACATTGGTTTTGACGTGAACGTAATTAACGCAAAGCCCTATTCGCGAAAGATTTACGTAAACGGCGTAAAAAGCGACGCTGACCCGACGTCCATACTTAACATGGCGTACGCATCACCTACGCAAAGTTACCCCTCATATAGCAGGGGTAACCTTACGCTTACGCAAACGTCGTAAACCACGACAACGGGGCACAAATGCGTTCGGGAATCGGCGTATCAGGCTCATTTGCATATTCAACGCAGAAATCGAAACGCCACCTAGCGGCCAGCATAACATTGCAACTTAGATCCGACGGTGTAAGTTACTTACGCCAGTCGGATCTAAGCAAAATCTATGCGTAACTGATTCTAAGAATCAGTCACATAGATACACAGCCGCACAAACAGAGATACGACGGCGTATCTGGAGATATACGCCGTCGTATCTCCTTTCAGAATCTGGCCCTCTGGCTATACGTGATCTGTGAACCAAGATGACTCCCGCACACACATTGGGGTTCATTTCCAAAAGCTGGAGAGTGAAAAATCTGGTGCAGCTCTGAATAGAAACCAATCAGCTTCCATTTTTTTTTGTGGAAGCTTAATTGAACAAGCTGATGTTAGAAGCTGATTGTCTACCAGATTTGACACTATCCGGTTTTAGTAAATCAACCTTTTAACTAGATTTGCATAAAGTAGGACTGGCCATACATCATACAATTTTCTTGTACAATTTGCCCTTGCATTACATAGTTAAAGGTAAATCTAAAGGAAATAGAACAAGAAATTGTATAATTCATGTAGAGTTGCCACCTTATCCCTTCAAACCCGAACACATAGGAATTACACAGGTTCTGAGGCTAATTTAATGCAGATAAGGCACCAAGTGAGTTTCATTACCACCTTAACCACTTCAGCCCCGTAAAATGTCCCCCCTTCCTGACCAGAGCACTTTTTACAATTTGGCACTGCGTCGCTTTAACTAACAATTGCGCGGTCGTGCAGCGCTGTACCCAAACTAAATCTGCGTCCTTTTTTTCTTTTGTTTTGGCGGCATTTGATCAACTCTGCGGTTTTTATTTTTTGCGCTTTAAACAAAAGAACAGCGTCCATTTTGAAAAAAACACAATGGGGGTTTTCACAAAAGGCAAATCCACTTTGCACTACAAGTGCACCTGGAAGTGCAGTCGCTGTAGATCCAAGGGGGACATGCAAGGAAAATAAAAAACAGCATTTTTGTTTGCACATGATTGAATGATAAAATCAGCAGAGCTTCCCCTAATTTTAGAGCTTCCCCTCAGATTAACAGTGACTGCATTTTCAAGTGCACGTGTAGCGCAGAGTGGATTTCCCTTTAGTAAATCAACCCCAATATCTTTTACATTTTACTATAATAAATATCCCAATTTCTTTTGAAAAAGAAAAAAATCCTCAATTTAGGCAGATCTGTATTCATCTACATATTTTTGGTGAAATAAAAAAAAAACAAAAAAAAAAAACGCAAAAGGCTTGTATAAATTAGTTTGCACAAAAGTTATAGCGACTAAAAAATAGGGGATTGAATTATGGCCTTTTTTTTATTTTTCATTTTTTTTTTACTAGTAATGACAGCGATCAGTGATTTTTTATCGGGACTGTGATATTACGGCGGACAGATCGGACACTTTTGACAATTTTTTGGCACCATTGACAATTTTACAGCGATCAGTGCTATAAAAATGCACGGATTACTGTAAAAATGTTACTGGCAGGAAAGGGGTTAACACTAGGTGGGGGGGCGATCAAGTCGTTGTGTTTCCTCTGCATGTTCTAACGGAAGGGGGATGGAACTTACTAGGACAAATGACAGATCGCTGTTCATACAAATGCCGTGACTTTGGCTGGGTTGATTACCTGTCGCTTTTTATTCTAGGGACACCGAGAGAAATTAGAGGACTTTGAAAGCTGAAGCAGGCATGTACTTGCATCTCAATGGGACTTTTTTTTTATACCGGTTAGCAACATTTTCTTTTTTAATCTTGATTTTTCATTCAAAGTGAAATAGCCACCTTGATATTGATTTTTGTGCTTATTCTTGCAATTATATTTATATGTGGGAGGCAGCGATATTTTCTCTTTATTTGCTGTATACTTTGCTTCCTGCTCAGCAGTGGTGCACAATTCTTGTGCCTACCATTTGGTACATCCATCTATCAGGCCTGGCTGTCTGGAAACAAAAGACACTCCATGTGGCAAATACTTTATCTCAGCAGTTTCTAATAAGCGTGTGATTGCAGCGAGGGCCCATTTGCACTGTGTTTTGCAATGCTGGAGTACTAGAAGATATAATTCAATAGACTTGAATGAGGGACTGCATGAAAGTCCAGTATGCAGGACATTCTTTCAATGTGGGTCCAGGGCCTGATTTGCTCTCCCTGCCACCCAAACGCCAGGTTCCGCAATGAACCCCCTCCCTGCCAACTGCACCACCCACCCCCCAAATCAATGGAGAATGGCTACTGGATGGCAGGGGTGGCACAGTTAGTTCAAATATCTTTTGTTTCTTTTTTTCTTTTTTTTACTTTAACACTTAATTACTTTTTTTTTTTGTATAATTTTCTTCTTATTTTTAATATTTTTCTTATTCTTTACTTTTTAATTACCGTACTTTATTTTAATAATGTAATTATTATTTCTTATTTTTAATTTATTTTTATCAATTTTTTTTTAATTAATTTAATTGCTATCACACAAGAGAAAACAATTCCCTGTGTGATAGCAATTAAACCTGACAGGTTCTCTTTATTGACTCTGTCACCTCCAAAACAGGAGTCCTAGTACTGTGCTAGAACTCCTGTCACAGCTGAGATGGGAAGAGCACAGCTCACCCCTTTCACTGTGTACATCGCGGCAGGGGCAGTCACAGGAGAAAGACTCGGTGGCCTGGCAGGGGTTGGAGTCCCGAAGACAGTAGAGAGGTGGTATGAGGGGGGGAGGGGAGGACGGACGGCAGCACACATTTTACAAGTGATTTTCGGCAACATCGCCACAATCACTGTTAACGAGCGCGCAGATTCCAGAAAGCAACTAATCACCCTTAACTGGCCGTCGGGGGGACTCCATGCCGCTGCTGCCCCTCGGTGGCCTTGTGGGAAATCCGAGTCTGTGTGGCTCCATAAATAAACATGGTGTGGTGTAAAGAAGTTCTAAAATATAGAGAGCCGCTAGAAGACGAATCTACAATTCTGTACATATAATGGCAAAATGAGAGCAGCAAACGTCTAAAAGTAATATTTACATAAAAAGATAAGGTAAATATGAAATTAATAATTCAAAACATGAGCTTGGTGAAAACTGCAGTGCTAGAGATTTTTTTTTTTAAAGAAATTAAATTTAGATGAGTAAATTTAGGAAAATTAACTTCTCTCTCCTGGGGACGGAACATCTTCTCTATATAAGTTCAAGTACGCCAGCTTCACATTCAAGTGATAAAATAAAAAACAGTGTGACTGATAAACAGTTCATGGCAGGTGAAGAGTCAATCTTTGATCGGAGATTTTGGAGCAGAGTTTTTTTTTTTTAAACCAACCAATTTGTTTAGTTTCATGGAAAAGTGACATCAGAAAAAAAAGACAGTTTTGTTAACCACTTCAGTCCCGAAAGATTTGGCTGTCCAATGACTGGACCATTTTTTGCTATACGGAACTGCGTCACTTTAACGGACAATTGTGCGGTCGTGCGACGCTGTACACAAACAAAATTCACGTCCTTTTTTTCCCACAAATAGAGATTTCTTTTGGTGTGAGGTCTCCTGATCTGGACACAGTATTCTAAATGAGGTCTCAATAAAGGTCTATATAGAGGAATTAGGACCTCCTTCCTCCTGCTGGTGATCCCTCTAGTGATAGAAAGATCTATATAGAGGAATCAGGACCTCCTTCCTCCTGCTGGTGATCCCTCTAGTGATAGAAAGATCTATATAGAGGAATCAGGACCTCCTTCCTCCTGCTGGTGATCCCTCTAGTGATAGAAAGATCTATATAGAGGAATCAGGACCTCCTTCCTCCTGCTGGTGATCCCTCTAGTGATAGAAAGATCTATATAGAGGAATCAGGACCTTCTTCCTCCTGCTGGTGATCCCTCTAGTGATAGAAAGATCTATATAAAGGAATCAGGACCTCCTTCTTCCTGCTGGTGATCCCTCTAGTGCAGGGGGCTCCAAACTTTTTAAACAAAGGGGCAGTTTATTGTCCTTCAGACTTTAGGGGGCCAGATTGTGGCCAGCAGGGGCAGAAAATGTCATATGCTTGCCATGAGTGAGAAGAAATATGGCCTCAGGGTTGGTGGTAAATAGGATTAGCATTCCTATTAATACGAGGAATAGTATCCCATCATTTGATATCGGTGGAAGAAACAGTGCCCCGTTGTTGGTGTCAGTGGGAGGAATAGTGCCTGGCTAGCAAAGGGCCAAATATGGCCCTCGGGCCGCAGTTTGGAGGCCCCTGCTCATTCCTGCTGTTGGTGATCCGTCTAGTGATAACTAAAGATCTATATTGTGAAGAAAAAATGTGTATATTTTGCGCCACAGAAAGAATGTGTTATTTCTCCCAAAAATTGGGTAGATTAACATGTAATTAAACCTGAATATGTTTAAATATACCAGTTTAACAGCTGCCACCTTTAAAAAATTTCCGAGTGAGAAAATACAAATAGAAACAGGAGTGGAGGGGCGCTGAATAACTCAAAAATTAATATACTTTAGTGTGTATACATTCATATAATGTGCAATCTGATAAAGCAACAAACATAAATTATTATTATAGTGAACTTGTGTCCATACAATAAAGTGAGAGAAAATCATCGGACCAGGCCGGGAAAACCAGTCCTGTCGCATCAACGAGGATTCGATGCGTGTACCCGGCGGCCGCTGTGTCCGTCAGGTACACGCGATCGGCGGTAACAGAGCAGGGACGTGGAGCTGTGTGTGTAAACACACATAGCTCCACGTCCTGTCAGGGAAAGAGGAGACCGATCTGTGTCTCTTGTACATAGAGGCACAGCATCGATCACCTCCCCCAGTCACCTCCCTCCCCCCACACAGTTAGAACACACCCAGGCAATACATTTAATCCCTTCCTCACCCCCTAGTGTTAACCCCTTCAATGCCAGTCACATTTATACAGTAATTAGTGCATATTTATAGCACTGGTCGCTGTATAAATGTGAATGGCGCCAAAAATGTGTCAAAAGTGTCCGATGTGTCCGCCGTAATGTCGCAGTCCCAATAAAAATCGCAAAAAAAAATATTTAAATAAATCATAATTCTGTCCCCTATTTTGTAGGCGCTATAACTTTTGCGCAAAGCAGTCACTTATTGTGATTTTTTTTTTTTTTTTTTACAAAAATACGTAGAAGAATACGTATCGGCCTTAACTGAGAAAAAAATAATATTTAAAAAAAAAAAAATTGGGATATTTATTATAGCAACAAGTAAAAAATATATATATATTTTTAAATTGTCGCTCTTTTTTTGTTTATAACGCAAAAAATAAAAAACGCAGGGGTGATCAAATACCACCAAAAGAAAGCTCTATTTGTGGGGAAAAAAAGGACGCCAATTTTGTTTGGGAGCCACGTCGCACGACCGCGCAATTGTCAGTTAAAGGGGTAGTTCCCCCAAAAACCTTTTTTTTAACATTTATTCAGGCTCGTTATGTCAAGGGGAATCAAGTTTTTTTTTTTTAGAAATGAAGCTGTACTTACCGTTTTACAGATGCATCGTCTCCGACGCTTCCGGGTATGGGCTCCGACTATAGGCGTGCCTATTTGATTGACAGGCTTCCGAGGTCGCATACATCGCGTCACGATTTTCCGAAAGTAGCCGAACGACGGTGCGTAGGCGCAGTATAGAGCCGCACCGTCGCTCGGCTTCTTTCGGCTACTCGTGACGCGATGTATGCGACCGTCGGAAGCCTGTCAATCAAATAGGCACGCCCAGACCAGACGATCATACCCGGAAGCGACGGAGACGATGCATCTGTAAAAAGGTAAGTATTGCTTCGTTTCTAATAAAAAACCACCCGATTCCCCTTGACATAACGAGCCTCAATCAATGGTAAAAAAAGGTTTTTGGGGGAATTACCCCTTTAAAGCAACGCAGTCACGGAAGCTGAAATTTCGCCTGGGCACGAAGGGGGTTTATGTGCCCAGTAAGCAAGTGGTTAAATGTCAAAAAAATAATCTCATAGTATAGTACATTCAATTTGATGAATATAGAATTCTCAAAAAGGGGTCAAGGGTTCAGCAAGTTTGGTAATTCTCCTTTACCTAGGCAAGGAATATTGCTCTATGGCAGTGGTTCTCAACCTGGGGTGTCGGGACCCCCTTGGGGGATAAATGATGATTTGGCAGGAGGCTGTTCGTGGAGCCCGCGGCCACCCACTCAGCAGCCCATTCAGTTCAAGGCATGGCTAGGTGACTGAAGTCAGAAAGGACTCCACCCCCTCAGCTCCCGGATGAGGCACCTGCTGCTGCCGTCTTGGGGCCGCACACCTGTAGCCATGGTCAAGCTCAGTGGTGAGTATGGGTACCCACAACCCTTCCTACCCTGTGCCTTTACAACCAATACTGTGCCATATTGCCAAACATATATACTTTTTCATACTAGGTACAGTGTTACACACCCCTGAAGAGCGAACTGGATCTTGCGAAACTAGTCTAGTCGGGTAGTACGATGCCTGTGTACTCTGTCCAATACTATATTTATGTACCAATATTTATTGTTTATGTATCTTTTCAATTGGCAATTGTTGGTGTTATCTCTGTATTTAACAATTTTACTTGAATAAATGGTTGGGAGGTATGGTATTGTAGCGTCGCGCTTCAGGCGACAAAACGCTCAGGTGTGAATGGAGCCTTAATGTATGGAAAGCATTTTGTATGGGAGTTCCTAGGAGAAAAGATCCCGAACAGTGAGAAACCACTCAAAATATGTAATATGAGGTTGTTTGGAGGCACTGCATAGAGAAGAGACCCCAGCACAGTCCCAAACGCATGGTGAAGGCTAATGTCACCTACGAATGCTTACAAGCATGTGTTGAGTCCATGGACTAAGAGCCATCTAGGCTGAACTGCTTAAATAGCAATTAGAATCAATTACTTAAAGGATATGTCCAGGCATTATCCAAATTTAACCCATACCTTACTACCTCCATATAGAGGCTGTGTGTTTATGACTCTCTGTGACCATCAGCCTTGTAACATTTTGTAGGGGCTGATAATAGGAGCTCCACTTTTTTTTCTGCAGGCACCCCTCCAGAACTACATCTCCTAACAGCCCTATCCTATATACACCTTATAATGTAATAACATATATGAGGCAAGTGCACTTTAGTGATGATGGTGTCTAATAACAGATTTATAGCGACACTAAAGTGTTAAAATAACAAACATGTTATACTTACCTCCACTGTGTGGCTCGTTTTGCACATAGTGGCCCTGATCCACGTCTTCTGGGGTCCCTCGGCAGCTGCCATGGCTCCCCCTCCGCAAGAGCTTTGCACCTTCATGCGATTGAGCTTGCATGGTGGAAAGTTCTTGCGGGCACGCTCCTGTGATACAGTGGCCGGCATAGCCCCCCGGCGCGCCGCGTCATCGGATGTGTTTGACAGCAGCGTCAGCCAATGGCTGCGCTGCTATCAATCCGTCCAACCTAGCCAATCAACGGCCAGGCTGGGAACCGAAGACGATGATGGGGACGAGTGCGGGACTTTCGAGGGGTGAGGTAAGTAAAACGGGTCTCGGGGGGGGGGGAGGGTGCCGCCGTTGGATGTTTTTTCACCTCAATGCATAGGATGCATTGAGGTGAAAAAACATTTACCTTAGCAACCTCTTTAACAGAATATACAAACACAGATATCTTCACAAAAAGAACGTTGCTTTACGCAAAAACATGCTTCTAGGTATAGGGGGAATGTGACCTCCTAGAATAAAGGCACTGGAGCAGCCAAGGGCCAAGGGAGAAGGAAGACTTTAAAGTGGAGGTCCACACAAAAATTGAACCTCGGCTTTTCGGAACCCTCCCCCCCTCCGATGTCACATTTGGCACCTTTCAGGGGGTGCAGATACCTCCTCATCCCCCCCGCTGTCTTCTGGGAAACACATAGGTCCCAGAAGGCAGCGGGGACCAGTTAGGACGTGCAGGGCGACTTGCGCATGCGCAGTAGGGAACCTGGAAGTGAAGCTGCAACACTTCACTTCCTGATTCCCTCACCGAGGATGGCGGCGGGGTAGCTGAGACCTGAGTGATTGATCGGCCTCGGCTGCCGACATCGCGGGCACACTGGACAGGTAAGTGTCCATTTATTAAAAGACAGCAGCTGCAGTATTTGTTTGCTCCTGGCTTTTGATAAAAAAAATTTAGGCGGACCTGGAAGCACCTAAAATGTGTGAGTACCTTGATGTTATGTTTTCTAACAACATTTTTAACCACTAGCCGACCAGCCGCCGCAGTTATACGGCGGCAGGTCGGCTTGGCTGCGCGAGTTCAAGTAGCTATATGTCATCTCGCATTTCAGCCCCCCGCTCGCCCCTGTTGCCGACGCGCGTGCCCGGCAGGTTCGATCACCCGCGATCGCCCGTTACAGAGCGAGAACCGGGAGGGGGGGGGGGGATGACCTATCGCCTGTTCATACAATGTATGAACAGCGATCAGTCATTTCACCTAGTCAGTCCCACCACCCCTTCAGTTAGAACACACCCAGGGAACATAATTAACCCCTTCCTCGCCCCCTAGTGTTAACCCCTTCCCTGCCAGTGGCATTTTTATAGTAATCAATGCATTTTTATAGCACTGATCGCTATAAAAATGCCAAGGGTCCCAAAAATGTGTCAAAAGTGTCCGAAGTGTCCGCCATAATGTCGCAGTACCGATAAAAATCTCTGACCGCCGCCATTACTAGTTAAAAATATTAATAAAAATGCCATAAAACTATCCCCTATTTTGTAGACGCTTTAACGTTTGCAAAAACCAATCAATAAACGCTTATTGTGAAAGAAATATACCAGTGTAGATGATAATGTGAAATAATTATCAAAAAAGTGTATAAAGCAGCGCTCAAAATAAAAGAATAGCAAAATGACACACTATGCATAAATATCCTCCAAGTGAATGAAAGTGAACAAGTGAATGGTCACTTGATATACAAGCAAAGTGACAAAGAAAAAAAGTCTGTAATCCGTGAATGACAAATGAAACAATGAGATAACAGCACTCAGTGATGGTCCATACACGCTGATGCCAAATGGACTCCTGGATTGTTCTTCCACCACACCACAAGTGTTGAAGTGAGACCACCACCCTGTAGAATTACGCACTCACCAAAAATAAATGCCTCACACTCTCGTGTTTTGGCAAATAGACTTTAAACAGGAAACCTCAGGTCCGTTAGTGATGATCCAAATCAAAGTAATGGTGTATCAGAGCACGCCATGTAGTGAAGGGAAAAGAAAGCGCACAATAGTGTAATATTGCAGAGCAACTTTTAATAAAACACCAAAATCAAAAACCTCCAAAATGTGCACTCACAAAAAATCCTTTAAAATCACGCATTGAACATATGCATAAGAATCATGTAAAATTATCCAGGATACAGCTGAAAATATGACCTAGTGACCAAACTCCCCAGCTGTATCCTGGATAATTTTACATGATTCGAGTGGAGACCGGCACCCTCTATTACCCATTTGCTGCATACTTAAGGGACCGTGAGTACGTTTGGACTGCTGTTCGTTGGTCCGCCGTGACCACTGGTTCACCTGGAGTAGCTGTGTATCTTATGCATATGTTCAATGCGTGATTTTAAAGGATTTTTTGTGAGGATTTTTTGTGAGTGCACATTTTGGAGGTTTTTGATTTTGGTGTTTTATTAAAAGTTGCTCTGCAATATTACACTATTGTGCGCTTTCTTTTCCCTTCACTACATGGCATGCTCTGATACACCATTACTTTGATTTGGATCATCACTAACGGACCTGAGGTTTCCTGTTTAAAGTCTATTTGCCAAAACACGAGAGTGTGAGGCATTTATTTTTGGTGAGTGCGTAATTCTACAGGGTGGTGGTCTCACTTCAACACTTGTGGTGTGGTGGAAGAACAATCCAGGAGTCCATTAGGCATCAGCGTGTATGGACCATCACTGAGTGCTGTTATCTCATTGTTTCATTTGTCATTCACAGATTACAGACTTTTTTTCTTTGTCACTTTGCTTGTATGTCAAGTGACCATTCACTTGTTCACTTTCATTCACTTGGAGGATATTTATGCATAGTGTGTCATTTTGCTATTCTTTTATTTTGAGCGCTGCTTTATACACTTTTTTGATAATTATTTCACATTATCATCTACACTGGTATATTTCTTTCACATTTCTTTTCTAATAGCAGCAGCTATTCACTTATACAGTGCTGTCACCTGTTTACTCCAGCTGAGCGCAGGGGGGTGGTAACATCAGACGGCCTTATTGTTTACTACCAACCTTTACAAATAAACGCTTATTGCTTTTTTCTTTAAAAAAAAAAGTAGGATACTGAGGAAAAAAAACATTTTTTTAATTTATTTTTGGGGATATTTATTACAGCAAAAAGTCGCTCTATTTTGGTTTATAGCGCAAAAAATAAAAATCGCAGAGGTGATCAAATACCACCAAAAGAAAGCTCTATTTGTGGGGAAAAAAGACCCCAATTTTGTTTGGGAGCCACGTCGCACGATTCTATCAACAATGGGGCCCAAATGACACCAGTGATGGGGCATATTTCCTCCCAATTCTATCAACAATGGGGCCCAATAACACCAGTGATGGGGCACAATTCCTCCCAATTCTATCAACAATGGGGCTCAATGACACCAGCGATGTAGCATAATTCCTCCCAATCCTATCAACAATGGGGCCCAATGACACCAGTGATAGGGCACAATTCCTCCCAATCCTATCAACAATGGGGCCCAATGACACCAGTGATAGGGCACAATTCCTCCCAATTCTATCAACAATGGGGCCCAATGACACCAGTGATGGGGCACAATTCCTCCCAATTCTATCAACAATGGGGCCCAATGACACCAGTTATAGGGCACAATTCCTCCCAATTCTATCAACAATGGGGCCCAATGACACCAGTGATAGGGCACAATTCCTCCCAATTCTATCAACAATGGGGCCTAATGACACCAGTGATGGGGCAAAATTCCTCCCAATTCTATCACTGGTGTCATTGGGCCCCATTGTTGATAGAATTGGGAGGAATTGTGCCCTACCACTGGAGTCATTGAGCCCCATGGTTGATACAATTGGGGGGGAATTGTGCCCCATCTTTGGTGTTATTGGGAGGAATTGTGACCCATGTTGGTGTCATCAAAAGGAATGCCCCCCCCCATCATTGGTGTTATTGGGCCCCATTGTTGGTGTCATTGGGAAGAACTGTTCCCCTTAGTTGGTGCCAGTGAATGAAATTGTGCCCCAAGGGCGAAATAAAATCAAGCAAAGGGCCGCATCCGCCCCCCGGGCCGCAGTTTGGAGACCACTGCTCTAGAGCAGTGATGGTGAACCTTGGCACCCCAGATGTTTTGGAACTGCATTTCCCATGAAGCTCATGCACTCTGCAGTGTAGTTGAGCATCATGGGAAATGTAGTTCCAAAACATCTGGGGTGCCGAGGTTCCCTATCACTGCTCTAGAGTAGTTAGCAAGATTTCTATATGTTTATCTAGTATTCTCATTATCGGCACTGAGGCACTTGTTCTGCCGTCTACATCCATTGAGAGGACTTAAGAGCATCCCTGCTGCATATAATTTGCTCACAGGGTGCCATTAGAAGTTAGTAGAGGAAATTATTAGCAAACGTATATTAACCCCTTCCATACAGGGCATTTTCACCCCCTTCCTGCCCAGACCAATTTTTAGTTTTCAGCGCTGTTGCACTTTGAATGACAATTGCGCGGTCAGACAACACTGTACCCAAATTAAATCATTATGTTTTTTTTCCCACACAAATAGAGCTTTCGTTTGGTGGTATTTGATCATCTCTGCGGTTTTTATTTTTTGCGCTATAAACAAAAGAAGAGTGACAATTTAAAAAAAAACACAATATTTTTTCCTTTTTATTTAATACATCTCACAATATTTTTTTTTAAAAAAACTTTTTTTCCCCTCAGTTTAGACCGATACGTATTCTACGTATTTTTGGTAAAAAAAAAAACGCAATAATCGTATATTGATTGGTTTGCGCAAAAGTTATAGCGTCTACAAAATAGGTGATAGATTTATGGCATTTTTATTTTATTTTTTTTACTAGTAATGGCGGGGATCTGCGTTTTTTTTGTGACCGTGACGTTGCGGCGGACATATCGGACACTTTTGACACGTTTTTGGGACCGTTCACATTTACACAACGATTAGTGCTATAAAACTGCACTGATTACTGTGTAAATGTGACTGGCAGGGAAGGGGTTAACACTAGGGGGCGCTGAAGGGGTTAAAATGTGTCCTAAAGTATGTTCTAACTGTAGGGGGAGGGGGACTCACAGGGGGAGGAGATCGATGTGTGTTCCTCTGTACTGGGAACACACATCAGTCTCCTCACCACTGACAGGAGGTGGATCTGTGTGTTTACACACACAGATCCACACTCCTGATGTGATTGCCAGAAATCGCAGGTGCCCGGCGGCAATCACGGCCGTCGGGCGCGCGCGGGATCGCGAGTGGTGCCGCGGGCGCGCGCGCCCTAGAACGCCGTGAAGACTGGACGTTGTGCAACGTCCAGTCTCATCGGCGAGGGGATCACCATGACGTGATTCCCCTATGGGCTGGAAAGGAAGGGGTTAAACAGGTGTCTCTCCTCAGGGAAGATTGTGAACCACCACGCCTAGGTGGCAGCAGCAGATTTTTTTCCCCGCCTTTCATCCAGAATTGCCCTAGAATAATTATAACAGACTTTAACGCCATGATCACCACAAGAAATAAGGGCCCTTTCACACGTCCGTTCAGTTCGTCCGTTTTTTTTGGACGTCCGTTAACGGACCTCAATGCTTCCCTATGGGTTAGCGTCCGTTAGCGGATGAGCATCCGCTAAACGTCCGTTAACATCCGTCTGCAGTAAGCTCCGTTTTTTTGGACGGAAGAAAACCCTATTTTTCTTCCATCAAAAAAAAACGGAACAGACGAAAAACGGATGAAAAACTGATCAACTGAAGGGGAAAAAACTGAACGGACGTGTGAAAGAGCCCTAAGTCGCTCTTTTCTCAGGTCCAATTTGACACGCCGTGCATTGGCTTTTTCTTTTTTCGCAAACAAAATATTTCAAAACGAGCTTGACATGTTTACCACTAATTAACACGTGCAATTAAATAATTATTAAATAATCCCATGTCTAATGTCTCCATCATAACCAAGACGCTTAGCAGAAATATTTCTTCCTGATCTTTATGTAACCTCTTATGATAACACTGTTTGTAAACTTATGAATATTCAGGAAGACCGCTCATTCAGGCTCCCTATCTTTTGATGCTTTGTTTGGCTAACGATGGCAGTATAATTAGTTTAAAAAGAGATAATGAGAAAGAATGATAATTACCCAGCAACATTAGAATTAAATGGATCAGGAGGAATGAGAACTGGCTGCGTTTTAGATGTAAGAGACAAATGATGGAAAAATGTTCTGAGCAAGAATGCTGAATTTTAGATCAATTTGATGCGTTGTCTGTTGGGAATTGTGAGATCAGTAAGTCTGAAAACTGTTGTAGGGGTCTTATGAAGGTGGGGTGGGATGGCTTAGGGCCTATTCATACCACGCACAATATGGGTGTTAGCAGGGCTTTTTTTCAGCGGGAACGGGGGGGAACGCAGTTCCGGAACCTTCTGGACTGACTGTATGTAATGGCAAGTGGAGCTCGGGTGTGCTGTAGGGCAGTGTTTTTCAACTCCAGTCCTCAAGGCACACTAAGAGCTCTTTCACACGTGTGGACCGTTCGTGATGAAAACGGACCGCAATGCTTCCCTATGGGATAGCGGATGTTAGCGGATGAGCATCCACTAACATCTGTTTACATCCGTCTCCGTTAAGCTCCGTTTTTTTGAACGTAAGAAAACCCTATTTTTCTTCCGTCAAAAAAACGGAACGGACGAAAAACGGATGTTAGCGGACGATCCGTTTAACATCCGATCCGCTAACATCCGTTTTTCATCAAAATATGTAATAAAAATAAAGTTCTACCAAAAAAAACGGATGAAAAAACGGATCAACTGATGATAAAAAAACTGATCTAAAAAACGGTCCGCACATGTGAAAGGACCCTAAGGGCTCTTTCACACGGGACTGATCAGTAATGATCCGCCCCGTGCAACTCCGTTTGCTCAGAGGGGATTGCTCCGTTGATCTCCGCTGAGCTGCCGGATGACAGGGCGGTCTCCGCACACTGTGCAGGGACCGCCCTGTCAGATCTCCGCTTTCCCCTATGGGGAATCGGATGAACACGGACCGTCTGTCCGTGTTCATCCGATCCGATCCGCCAGACGGAAGGAAAAGTAGATTTTTCCTCCGGCATACTTTGGCGGATCGGATGTCAGCGGACATGTCTCCGCTGACATCCGCGATCCCATAGGGATGCATGTATGTCCGTTTTTCATCCGACAACGGATGGATGAAAAACGGACATACGGAATGTCCGTGTGAAAGAGCCCTAACAGGTCATGATTTCAGGCTTTCCATTATTTTGCACAGGTGATTTGTTCAGTTTTACTGCCTTAGTACACAGCCATTTCATCTGAGGGAAATCCTGAAAACTTGACCTGTTGGTGTGCCTTGAGAACTGGAGTTGAAAAACACTGCTGTAGGGTATTGATGCTCACTGCTGGGGGATCTATTCTAACTGGAGGGGACCAATTTTTGCAGGGGGGTCTACTTTTGCTGAGAAGGTCTATTATTGCTGGTGGGGGGGCCTATTGTTGTTGGGGGTGGGTCTTATGTTGCTACAGGGGGTCAGTTGTTGCTGCAAGTGATCGACTGTTTAACCACTTGCTTACTGGGCACATAAACCCCCTTCGTGCCCAGGCGAAATTTCAGCTTCCGGCACTGCGTCACTTTAACTGACAATTGCGCGGTCGTGCGATGTGGCTTCCAAACTAAATTGCTGTAGGGCAGTGTTTTTCAACTCCAGTCCTCAAGGCACACTAAGGGCCCTTTCACACGTGTGGACCGTTCGTGATGAAAACGGACCGCAATGCTTCCCTATGGGATAGCGGACGTTAGCGGATGAGCATCCACCAACGTCTGTTTACATCCGTCTCCGTTAAGCTCCGTTTTTTTGAACGTAAGAAAACCCTATTTTTCTTCCGTCAAAAAAACGGAACGGACGAAAAACGGATGTTAGCGGACGATCCGTTTAACATCCGATCCGCTAACATCCGTTTTTCATCAAAATATGTAATAAAAATAAAGTTCTACCAAAGAAAAACGGATGAAAAAACGGACGAAAAAACGGATCAACTGATGATAAAAAAACTGATCTAAAAAACGGTCCGCACATGTGAAAGGACCCTAAGGGCTCTTTCACACAGGACTGATCAGTAATGATCCGCCCCGTGCACCTCCGTTTGCTCAGAGGGGATTGCTCTGTTGATCTCCGCTGAGCTGCCGGATGACAGGGCGGTCTCCGCACACTGTGCAGGGACCGCCCTGTCAGATCTCCGCTTTCCCCTATGGGGAATCGGATGAACACGGACCGTCTGTCCATGTTCATCCGATCCGCCAGACGGAAGGAAAAGTAGGTTTTTCCTCCGGCATAGTTTGGCGGATCGGAGCGGATGTCAGTGGACATGTCTCCGCTGACATCCGCGATCCCATAGGGATGCATGTATGTCCGTTTTTCATCCGACAACGGATGGATGAAAAACGGACATACGGAATGTCCGTGTGAAAGAGCCCTAACAGGTCAGGATTTCAGGCTTTCCATTATTTTGCACAGGTGATTTGATCAGTTTTACTGCCTTAGGCCTCTTACACACAGATCAGTTTTTCTTCAGGTTTTTCTTTTCAGTTTACCAAAACAAGGGCCTGCCTGATTGCATACAAATTGAGACTCTTGAGGTTTGACCTCATATTAGATGGATTTGGTAAACTGAAAAGAAAAACCTGAAGAAAAACTGATCTGTGTGTAAGAGGCCTTAGTAATCACCACAGCCATTTCATCTGAGGGAAATCCTGAAAACTTGACCTGTTGGTGTGCCTTGAGAACTGGAGTTGAAAAACACTGCTGTAGGGTATTGATGCTCACTGCTGGGGGATCTATTCTAACTGGAGGGGACCAATTTTTGCAGGGGGGTCTACTTTTGCTGAGAAGGTCTATTATTGCTGGTGGGGGGGCCTATTGTTGTTGGAGGTGGGTCTTATGTTGCTGCAGGGGGTCAGTTGTTCCTGCAAGTGATCGACTGTTTAACCACTTGCTTACTGGGCACATAAACCCCCTTCGTGCCCAGGCGAAATTTCAGCTTCCGGCACTGCGTCACTTTAACTGACAATTGCGTGGTCGTGCGATGTGGCTTCCAAACTAAATTGATGTCCTCTTTCCCCCACAAATAGAGATGTCTTTTGGTGGTATTTGATCACCTCTGCGGTTTTTATTTTTTGCGTTATAAACAAAAAAAGAGCGAAAATTTTGAAAAAAAAAACACAATTTTTTTTACTTTTTGCTATAATAAATATCCCATTTTTAAAAAAAACAAAAACAACGCTGCCTTTAAAAACATTAATGTATTAATGTGTTAAGCAATATCAGCTTCCTCAAATCTGGATCTGAACCAAGACAAACTGTTCTCTATAGAATTTAAAAGTTCATTTTTTTCAAGGAGCTTGTGTCTAAGAGGCCCACCTACTGGGAATTATTCACTATTTTCTATATGTATCAGGTTTTTTGTGTTTTTTTTTTTCTGCTGGTGTTCCTTTTTTCTTTCCTTAAGTGATTTTGTTTCTTCCAGTAGGTTAATTGCTTTCTGACCCAAAGCCGGCCCTGTTGTGGAAGGGACATTGTAGGTTCCACTGGGACAGAGACTGATGTGTCTGTGTTTTAGTGTTGTCTGTATATATAAACGTTATATAATTTCTCTAAAATGTGTCTCTACCCTTTGTGAAACTGTAAAGTGAGCCAGGGACATATTAACGTACACATTATCTATTACCCACAATTTTGTATTAGGTCTATGCAAGTTTTTGAAATCTTTAATGGAAGCCAAATTGCCTTGGGGTCTTTAACTGTTCTGCAGTTAGGGGTCATTCATGCAGACATATCCAAAATATATTGGATCTAGTTGATAGAAGGATCCTGCGTATCTGCTGTAGACATGTAATGTTTGTGCAATGTTAACGTCTGTACAGTGGGCAGCATACAGGCAGTCCCGTCGCTACAGGACAGGCAAAACAAACAATTGCTTGGGGCCCCGAGCTGGCCTGGGGCCCCCAACATCCTTTTCCCAGGCTGTAGCATGGCCGAGCTCCTCTTCCTTCCTCCTGGAGTCCTGTCAGTCAAGTATTCTATCATTATGGGTCCCCAGTGCCCAATCAGATAGTGCTTGGGCTGGGCCAGGTACCGTGCGGTACAGGAGATTCAGTTTCCTGTTCCCGGCCGGACTGACAGGAAGTGCACACTGAGTGCTCACTTCCTTTCAGTCCAGCCAGGAACACAGGAAACTGAATCTCCTGTACCGAACGATACCTGGCCCAGCCCGGGCACTATCTGATTGGGAACTGGGGACCCATAATGATAGAACACCGGACTGACAGGAGGAAGAGGAGCTCATTTTGCAGATACACCACCACCACACTAATGATGCAATCAGGTGCTGTCGATTACAATTTGTATGTAGCACAAACGTTTACATGTGTAGAATGTAAAAATACAGCCAAACGCAGAGCATATTATCTCTGTGTAAATGAGCTCCTAATCTAAACATACAAAAAAATACATTACTGCACTGTTTACCTTTAAAACAATGGCATATATAAGAATCCCATGAGTAAGTCGTGATGACGAAACGCGTCGGATCATGACATCATCCGCCCACCTCTGCCAATCAGAGGAAGCCTTGTATTAATTTATAGCATACAAACCTTCCTGTAAATAACTGAGCAGTGCTCAGCCTGATTTTAATGTGTTCCAGGAGTGGGACGGGAAGAGCAGTAAAATGTTTTTTTGGGCCAACTTGGAGAAAACAAACTATTTAAAAGGTATATTAAAGCTGTGATATATCATGCGCTAACACTGCCCCTACAGTAGTTGGAAATGGACAGCTGTCAGAGAGGTAAAGCACTCCAGCAGCTGTTTGTTCCTCAACCGCTTGCCGACTATATATATATGGTGGCAAAGCAGCTCTCCTGGGCAGGATCACGTACCTGTACCAGTCAGTGGCCGAAGGGAGGGGGATCATGCTCTGCTTCAGTATGTCACAGTACATGTTGGCATTTATGGTTCCCTCAGTGAACTCTGGCTCCCTAGTGCCAGCAGGACTCATGCAGCCCCCGACCATGACACTTCCACCACCATGCTTGACTGTAGGCACACTTGTCTTTGTACTCCTCACCTGGTTGCCGCCACACATGCTTGACACCATCTGAACAAAAAATAAATGTATCTTGGTCTCATCAGACCACAGGACATGGTTTCAGTACTTCATGTCCTTAGTCTGCTTGTCTTCAGCAAACTGTTTACGGGCTTTCTTGTGCATCATCTTTAGAAGAGGCTTCCTTCTGGAACGACGCAGACCAATTTGATGCAGTGTGTGGCTTATGGTCTGAGCACTGACAGGCTGACCCCCCCACCCCTTCAACCTCTGCAGCAATGCTGGCAGCACTCATACATCTAATTCCCAAAGACAACCTCTGGATATGACGCTGAGCACATACACTCAGCTTCTTTGGTCGACCATGGCGAGGACTGTTCTGAATGGAACCTGTTAAACCACTGCATGGTCTTCGCCACGATGCTGCAGCTAAGTTTCTGGGTCTTGCCAATCTTCTTATAGCCTAGGCAATCTTTATGTAGAGCAACAATTCTTTTTTTCAGATCCTCAGAGAGTTCTTTGCCACGAGGTGCCATTTTGAACATCCAGTGACCAGTATGAGAGAGTGAGAGTGATAACACCAAATCTAACACACCTGCTCCCCATTCACACCTGAGACCTTGTAACGCTAACCAGTTTAGTGTTAAAAATTGCTAATTGGGCCCAATTTGGACATTTTCACTTAGGCCCCTTTCACACCAGGCAGGTCAGTAATGATCTGCCCCGTGAATCTCTGCTTGCTCACCGGGGATCGCTCTGTTGATCCGCGCTGAGCCGGCGGATGACAGGGCGGTCCCCACACACTGTGCAGGGACCGCCCTGTCTTTTTTCCGCTCTCCCCTATGGGGGGATCGGATGGATGGAAAAGTAGGTTTTTCCTCCGTCACACTTTGGCGGATCGGAGCGGGTCGGATGTCACCGCTGACATCCGTGGCTCCATAAAGGAGCACGGGGCGCCCGTTCAGGTCCGCCTAAAAAACTGAAAGAGCCCTTAGGCCCCGTACACACGACCGAGAAACTCGACGAGCAAAACACATCGTTTTTCTCGTGGAGTTTCTCGTTCGGCTGTCCAAAAACTCGTCAAGCCAAATTTTCCCATTGCCGTTGAGGAAATAGAGAACATGCTCTCTTTTTGGGCTCGACGAGTTTCTCAACTGTTTTCTCGGCGAAAATTGTACACACGACCGGTTTTTCTTGGCAAAATATGTCTCCCATCAAGTTTCTTGATGAATTCTGCCGAGAAAACCGGTCGTGTGTACGGGGCCTAAGAGGTGTACTCACTTTTGTTGCCAGTGGTTTAGACAATTAATGGCTGTGTGTTGAGTTATTTTGAGGGGACAGCAAATTTACACTGTTATACAAGCTGTACACTCACTACTTTACATTGTAGCAAAGTGTAACTTTTTCAGTGATGTCACATGAAAAGATATAATAAAATATTTTGAAAAATGTGAAGGGTGTACTGACTTTTGTGAGATATTGTATGTGCAGTTCAACTGTGTACTTCAGCTGTTTCAGTTCTTCTATTTCATAAAGATTACAGTTATTAAATTATGTTCACAGTGAAAACAATCTGGGCCAGATTCAGAAAGATCTGCGTAAATTTCGGCGGGTGTAGCGTATCTCATTTAAACTACTCCGCCGTAACTTACAGAGGCAGGTACCCTATTCAGAAAGAATTTGCGCCGTAAGTTACGGCGGTGTAGTGTAAATGGGCCGGCATAAGCCTGCGTAATTCAAAGTAGGTGGAAGGTGATCCATGTATATAAATCGTGACCCCCACGTAATTGACGCTCTTTACGAACGGCGCATGCGCCGTCCGTGGACATATCCCAGTGTGAATGCTTAAAATCACGTCGTAAATCAAATCAGTTTGCAAATACTCAATGCTTTTGAAGAGAACGTAACATACGCACAGCCCTATTCGCGAATGACTTATGCAAACGACGGAAAATTCCACACTGTCCTGACGTCCATACTTAACACTGGCTATGCCTCCTATAGCAGGGGTAACTTTACGTAAATCAAGGCACCGGGCGCACGTACGTTTCTGAATCAGCGTATCTAGCTCATTTGCATATTCTACGCGTAAATGCCCCCAGCAGCCAGCGTAAATATGCAACTAAGGTACGACGGCGTAAGAGACGTACGCCGCTCGTATCTTAGCAAAATTCCGGCGTATCTTGCTTTCTGAATACAGAAAAAAAGATACGCCGGCGCATCCTAGAACTTACGCGGCGTATCAACAGATACGCCAACGTAAATTCTTTCTGAATTTGGCCCTTTGTCTTTTACATTGAGCCATGCCTCCACTTCAAGTAAATCCTCCATTTTGGATTTGTGATTGTTTTAATGCTTAAAGGGTCACTAAAGGAAAAAAACATTTGGGCTGAAATGACTGTTTACAGGGTATAGAGACATAAAAGTTAACTGATTCCTTTTAAAAATGATTAAAAATAGATAAAAATCAATCATATAATCAACCTACAGTTCTAGTATCGTTGTTGCTGTTATTTCCTATCTCTCTGATGTACAGAGCCAGAGAGCCAACAGAGGGCAGTGATGGTTTGTCTAAAACCCCTCAGCACCAACCCAGTTTCAGTTTACACACAGTAATCACACCTCCTTGATTAGTTACCACAGAGAGAAATCTCCCAGCACTGTGGTTATAAGGAAACAGACAACCAGGAAGTGTGGAGATCAGAGCAGAATTACAGCAACATCAAAGCATAAATTAACAATGAGGACATGAAAACAGCACTGCAGTAAGGTAAAGGAAGCTATTTAGCTAAAAAGAAATTTTCCTTTAATGACCCTTTAAAATACCTCAGATTTGGTGTTTTGGTTCTTGCGGCTCTTCCTTGACAATAGTCCATGAGCACCATATAGTAAATCCAACTCACCCGGGAGGGTTATATATACCAAGACCTATGCAATTTTTATTTTTTTGGATATTAAATATTTAGCTTTTCTGAGAACAAAAAACAAAACAAGGGATAAAAGGCAGCTGATGAAAATCAACTAGAGGAATAAGAAAGTAAAAAAAAGGTGGAGGGAGAGATAAGTGAAGAAAGGAAGCTGGTCTGGAGATAAAAGACAGACTGGGAATACAGCATCACAAAACCGAGAAGGTCCGACCTTGTACCTGCGATAAGACTTTGAAGCAGAAGCGACTGGGGATTAAGCGATTGTCTGAGATCTGTCGCTACACGGATTTTATCCTGCCCTGCTGTATTCTTATTTTAATTTCTCACCCCCTCAATGGCGCAGAGCTTTAGCCTTATTTTGTTACAGAAAAAATAAATCACAGCTTTTGTAGAGCCGACTGTAAATCCCAAAGCCTGGCCATGTTGGTCTGGAATTGTGGCATAAGGCAGTTCAGCTGACCGTCAGCCACAATCAAATGCTTTAACCGCTTGAGGACCGCCGCACGACGATATACATCGACAAAAATGGCACAGGTGGGCACAAGGGCATACATGTACGTCCCCTTTAAAAGCCCAGCCGTAGGTCGCGAGCCTGCCGCCGCCAGCGCGCTCGCGACCGCGTCCTCTTTTACGTGATCTACCCCGTGGGAACAGCGGACCCGATCGCCGCTGGTGTCCCGTTATCGGGTCACAGAGAGCAAGAACGGGGAGAGGTAAGTGTAAACATCTCCCCATGCTTCCTAGGCCGCGTACACACGATCAAACATTTCAGCGGACATATCCGATCGTGTGTACGGCCTAGCGGACAGGTTTCCAGCAGACAAAAGTTTTAAAACATGCTTTAAAACTTGTCCGCTGGAAACCTGTCCGTCGGACATGTCCGCTGGTTAGTACACGTAACCAGCGGACCGAAATATCCTACATGCGTTGAATGGATTCGATGCATGCGTGGAAGCATTTTACTTCCTGGTTTGCGGACGTCGCAGCATCAACGTCACCGCCACGTCACCGCGCTGTCTGTCCGCGGGGATTTTGGTTTGATTGTGTGTACACACATCAGACCAAAACATCCCAGGAGACATGTCCGATGAAAACGGTCCGTCGGACCGTTTTCATCGGACATGTCTCCTCGGGTGTACGTGGCCTTAGTGAGCCTGTCACTGATCGTCTGTTCCCTGTCATAGGGAACGACGATCAGTGACGTCACACAACCAGCCACTCCCCCCCCCCCCACAGTAAGAATCACACATTTAACAAACCCCTACAGCGCCCCCTCCTGGTTAACCCATTCACTGCCAATGTAATTTTTACAGTAACCAGTGCAGTTTAATAGCACTATTCGCTGTAAAAATGACAATTGTCCCAAAATAGCATCAAATGTCATAATGTCGCAATCACCAAAAAAATCACTGATTACTAGAAAAAAAAAAATATTAATAAAAATGCTATAAAACTTTCCCCTATTTGGTAGATGCTATAAATTTTGCGCAAACCAATCAATAAACGCTTATTGCGATTTTTTTTTTTTTTACCAAAAATATGTAGAAGAATCGGCCTAAACTGAGGAAAAAAACTTTTTTTTATATATTTTTTTTTTGGGGGGGGGATATTTATTACAGCAAAAAGTAAAAAATATTGCATTTTTTTTCTCAAAATTGTCGCTCTATTTTTGTATATAGCGCAAAAAATTAAAACCGCAAAGGTGATCAAATACCACCAAAAGAAAGCTCTATTTGTGAGGAAAAAGAGGATGCCAATTTTGTTTGGAAGCCACGTCGCATGACTGCGCAATTGTCACTTAAAGTGTCGCAGTACCGATTCACAAAAAGTGGCCTGGTCTTTATGCTGCATAATGGTGGGGCTTAAAGGGGTTGTAAAGGAAAATATTTTTTTTTTTCATAATAAGCATCCTTTACCCGCAGACACGTCCTCAATGTTCGTTTTTTGCTCAGAAGTTGCTCTATTTCTTCTCTGTTCTGTTCACTTCCTGCTTGTCCTGCTTGTTACTGACCACCGTGAAGGGAGGCTTTACTGCGGTGGTCAGTGACGTGCTCGCCCCCTCCTGGGAACTACATCGGTGCGGCAGGACGCTCTCTACGTGTTAGAGACTTCAAGGAGGTGTGAATTACTGGGCGTGTCGCAATTCATACTGGGAAATGTAGTTCTTACATGAACAAGCGCCGCAAACCAGGAAGTGAATGAGAGAACAGAAACTAGAATGCCGGAGGTGATATAGATGAAGGATAATAAACTCTCAAACATTATATATTTTTTTTAACCAGAGGTCCTAGAGAATAAAGTGGTGGGTGTTGCAATTTTTTGTCACACATAAGTTGCCATTTGTTATTTTCCTATATACTGCACTTAGTTGGTGCATTCTACCACTTTCTTTTATATATTGCAGTGATCACTTGAGTCTTATTAAGAAGCTGCCACAGATATTTTTGGATTTATAGAGTTTTCAGCATAATGCTACACCCCTACAGAACATTCACGTGTATGAATTTGTTGCAGCTCAGCTGTATCCCTACCTGCACCATTTTCCTTGACTTTCGTGCTGAGTTACGCCGCTTACACACAACCGGATTTTCCGTCGGAAAAACCTTGGATGGTTTTTCAGACGGATTCCGCCCAAGCTTGGCTTGCATACACACGGTCACACAAAAGTTCTCTGAACTTTCGTCCGTCAAGAACGCGGTGATGTACAACACTACGACGAGAAGAGAAAATTAAGTTCAATGCATACGTCAAATTGTTTCCGAGCATGCGTCGGAATTTTGCACGTCGGAATTGCTACAAACGATCGGATTGTCCAATAGGAATTTATTCCGTCTGAAAATTTGAGAACCAGCTCTCAATCTTTTGTTGGCGGAAATTCCGACGGCAAAAGTCTGATGGAGCCTACACACGGTCGGAATTTCCGCTCAAAAGCTCACATCGGACTTTTGCTGTCGGAATTTCTGATCGTGTGTACGGGGCACAACTATTTGCACGCTTTTTTTGAAAGCTTGGATTTTACAACCGATCAAAGTTTTTTTTTTTGTTCTGAGCACTGCCCTTTGACTGAGCTCACTGCAGCTATCCCTACACATACCGGAACATGAGCAAAAAGCTGGCCATACATGTACATAGCCCTAAGGACTGAAGGTCCAAACCGATCGTCTGTGGGCCCCATCGGTCAGTTATCCTTCGGTCAAAAAAGAGAACTTGCTTTAAAATTTAACCGATGGACGCCTGACCGATGGGTCAAAACCGATCGTCTGTAGGCACGATCATCGGTTAAAAATCCACGCATGCTCAGAATCAAGTCGACGCATGCTTGGAAGCACTGAACTTCATTTTTTTCAGCACGCCGTTGTGTTTTACGTCACCGCGTTCTGGTCCGATCGGTTAATTAAAGAAATGGTGTGTAGGCACATCAGACCATCAGTCAGCTTCCGAAGGACCATTCTCATCGGATGGACTGATCGTGTGTACGCGGCCTCAGATGTAAATTTAGTACACCCTTAAATTTGAACATAGTTGCGGGGTGTCATGGATGCCATTCGCAGTTGATTGACTGATTTAAGTTATTGCCTGGAGTTTCTGTATATATTGCAGATTGCTTCCTCTACAAATTTGGCCTCTGGAAAAAACAAATGGCATAGAAGTTTTCCTCCATTAGCCATTATTCTCTGTGTATTCAAGTGTTATTTGTCTGAACATTATGGACATCCAAGCACTTGAAAACAAGCGAAGGTTGCATCAATAATAAAGATTTTTACAGCAGTATTTATTATAAATAAATTGGCCACTTGTTGTAAAACGTAGATTTCTGATCTCTAGACTATTTAACTGCAGCTAAGCTAAAAAATGTAGGTCCCATGTAAACAAATAGGGTAGCATTAGAGAGGGTTGTTATCAGGGCCGGACTTACCATTGGGCTTGACTGGGCTCAAGCCCTGTCCAATAGGGGGCCCGCATGGCAACCCTTTTTGTTTTAGGGGTCCGGAGGTCCCCAGGAGCCTGGAGGCCCCCAGGGCCCCGGACGGTAACTCCCCCTTTTTTATTTATTTTTTATTAAAAAAAATATTTTATTTATATATATATATATATATATATATATATATATATATATATATATATATATATATATATATATATATATATATATATATATATATATTATTAAAGGGCCCAGAGGTCTCCAGGGCCCCGGAGGGCAACCCCCCCCCCCCTATTTTTTTTAATAAAAAAAATATGTTTTTTTTTTATATATTATATATATATATATATATATATATATATATATATATATATATATATAAACACCATACATATATAAAAAAAAAAAAAACAGATAAACACTAATACATTAATACGTTAACATACAATCTATACATACATGGTCTCCCTGTATCCCCCTTTTGATTAATCTACGGTGGCATATATATATATATATAAATTATTATTATTAAAGGGCCCAGAGGTCTCCAGGGCAACCCCCCTTTTTGTTTTTATAAAAAAAAAAAAAAAAAAAAAATTTTAATATATCTATCTATATATTTTTTTTATTAAAGGGCTCAGAGGTCCCCAGGGCCCCATGTGGCAACCCCCCCTTTTTTTTTATAAATGTTTATTTTTTTTATTTTTGTTTATTTTTTATTAAAAGGCCCAGAGGTCCCCAGGGCCCCGGATGGCAACCTCCCTTTTTTTATGTATTTTTTATAAATGTTTATTTTTATTTTTCCATTAAAGGGCCCAGAAGTTTATTTTTATTAAAGGGCCCAGAGATCCCCAGGGCCCCCGGATGGCTACCCCCCTTTTTTTATATATATATATATTTTTCTTTTTTTTTGTAAAGGCCCCCCCTGCTTCTCAATTTGCGGCAGCCCCCCGCTTCTCAATTTCAGGCGGCAGCACCCCCCCCCTGCTCTCTGTTCCAGGGGGCCCATGCCTTAAGCTGTGTAAGGGGCCCCAAAATTCCTGATGGCGACTCTGCGCATACCTCACAACACGCACGGATTCTGCGGGACTTTCCCGCACAGACCGCTTTTTCCCGCAGTCCCACAAAAGGGGTAATTTTCCCGCACTGCAAGAGGAGGCAGCACGGAAGCAGTAGGAACCAGAGCGGTGTGTGGAGGACTATGGGTGCTGAAGGGAAGAAAGCCGTCAGCCGGGCTAATGACAGTCTGTGGCCCCGGCTGTCGGCACAGGTGAGAGGCACTCCCTAACTGCAAAACCCCCCCAGGAGGAACCGGAGCGGTGTGGGGATGTCTGCTGTCCCGCTCAACAACTTTAATGCGTACCCCCCCCGCTCAACAACTATGATCTCCAGGGGGACCCTTCAACACTCAAGCCCAGGCCCCCCCCCCCCCCACCACCCTAAGTCCTGCCCTGGTTGTTATAGATTTTAGAATCGGCATAAACTTGTCTGCCATAACAAGGTGGTCTTGAAGCCCAAGCCGCATTCAGGTCTAGTATTATGTCGCGTACGCACGACCAATGTGTGTGTAGGCTCCAGAGCATTTTTCTCGACGAGAAAAATGGGCGTTAAAAATTTAGAACCTGCTCTATTTTTTTTTCTTGTCGTTTTTCACGACGTCGTGAAAAACGGTCGTGTCTATGCTTTAACGAGGGGCAAAGAAACTTGTGTGCTCAGAAGCAAGTTATGAGATGGGAAATTAGCATAAGCAGCCCAAAGGGTAGTGCCATTGGAATGGAACTTCCCCTTTAGGCTGCATTCACACCTGAGCGTTTTGTCGCCTGAAGCGCGACGCTCAAAAACGCTAGAGGGAAAAAAAAACATTATTCTCTATGGAGATGGTTCACATCTCCACTCCAAAACGCCGAACGCCTGAAGCTCAAACAAGTCCCGGACCCTTTTTTGTCGCACAAATCGGGTGGCTTGGGCGTTTTACAGTGCTGACAATGACCTGTACAAAATCGCAGTAAAAAACGCTGCATTTTGTCGCAGCAAATCGCGGTAAAAAACGCAGCAATTTGACGCGGTAAAAAACGCCGCAAATCGCAACGCTCAGGTGTGAATGCAGCCTTATAGTGCCGTTGTACGCGTTGTACGTCACATCGCTTTGCTCGAGCATTTTTTTTTCACGATCGTGTGTAGGCAAGGCAGGCTTGAGAGGAATCACGTTGAGAAAAACGTTGTTTGACATCCATAATGGTCGAGTGTATGCGAAATAAGGCTTGGAGCAGTGCTCTAAGCAAGAGGGAAGGTGCAATCCCCCCGGGTCCCCAGAAATAGGGTGCCTACGTTAAGCTCATTCACCCACCAGAGACAGAGTAGTGTAAACAAAGAACTCTGCACTCTCAAACTGATGTGTTTTGCCCTCCCCACTATTTCTGTGACAAAGCCCCAGTGAGTGGGGCGGAGTGCGGCGTTTTGTTAACACATTCAGGTCTACATTAATAAAAAATATAAAGTAACCCTATATTTTGGAGAAAAAAAAACTATGTGTAATTGTCCCCTGTCCCTACTAACGATGCCCCTTGTACTTCCCTTACCAGGCTATTCTGGGCTGAGCAGCACTCCAGTCATCTTCTTATTTGGCGAGCCATGCAGTTTTATGCACGCACATCTTTTTTCCATAATCCATAATATTGGAGCAGTTCTCTAGTCTGTAATAAAATATTAAAAGTCAGCAGCTACAAATCCTGTAGCTTCTGACTTTTAATAAAAGGACACTTACCTGTCCATGGATCCAGCACCATCCTCACCCAGGCTAGTTTTTTTTTTACTAATCTTCGAGTTTCCAGCACTGGCATCTTAAGTGTGGGCACCCGGCTGGGATAGCCCACAGTCTTCTGGGACCTGTGACATGTCCCAGAAGACTGCATGGAGAGGGAAACTAGGCAAACCCAGCGGAAATGGGAGCAGGTACCTGTCAAAACTAGGTACCCGCTCCCATCCCCTGCACAAATTACATGCTAAATTTGGTAGAGCGGGGGAGGGGGGATCTAAAGCAAAGCTTCACCCAAAAGGGCAAGTCCCGCTTAAGGCCTTCACTTGCAGGCCTGTATTTACACTTTTTTTTGCACTAGAGGTATACACTTGTCATTTGGTATAGTCATCCAAACTGGCATTTGTAGCTGGATAGTGTTTAAAACTGAAGATGGCCCCAGATAGGGTTGCCACATCATCCCTTTAATCCAGGACACATATTAATTACACAGGTTCTGAGGCTGATTTAATGAAGATAAGGTACTAAGTGAGTTTAATTACCACCATAATCAGCCACAGAACCTGTGTACGTAATATGCATCCTGGATTAAAGGAATGATGTGGCAACCCTAGCCCCAGACCCTACTGCTGGACATTACAGGAGAAGCAAATGCTCACACAGGTCTAAAAACCTTGTCCAAATCTCTGTTGATTTCCTCTAATAATACAATCAAAGACAGTTTATGTCTCCTGCTCCTTCACATTCCACTGACATACAATTGTAATGTCAATTTAGCCCATTGTGCAATTGTGCTGCAAGTTTGAAAATAACTTGCTAGGCTATTGTTAGACTTGCCGGGCTTCACAAGTTTGTTGCACAATTGCAGCAAGTCCACATCAACATTCTTAACAAACATTCGGCAGCGCTGCTGCAATTTCTGGTTCAGTTATGTTGTGCAATAGTCCTCCCACCACAGGGGTCACTGTGGCTGAATTTTCATGCTGTAGCCTTACAGAGCTCTTGCTATAGACCAGTGATGGCGAACCTTGGCACTCCAGATGTTTTGGAACTACATTTCCCATGATGCTCGACTACACTGCAGAGTGCATGAGCATCATGGGAAATGTAGTTCCAAAACATCTGGCGTGCCAAGGTTCGCCATCACTGCTATAGACTATAACTAACTTTTAATGTACAGTGCCCTGAAGTTCAACAAGTGACACCATATGGAATAGGGTTGCCACCTGTTCTTCAAGCCAAACACGAACACTTTAGCGGCACACAGCAGTTTTTTTTTTGTTTTGTTTTTAAGGAGGAACGCTGTTGTCTCTGGTGTAAAATTGAACTCCGATGTAAGGGGATTTCACCGAAGCCCCCACTTACATAAGAGTTCTCAGCATTCCCTCTTAAATTGTGGTTCCCAAAGCCCTCCTTACATCAGAGTCCGCAGAGCACCCCTTACATCAGAGTCCCCCTTACCACAGTGCACTCACTCAGAGGCAGGAGAGAGAGGGGAGGAAGGCGCCGTATGCACTTGATGGTTCTGGTTTTTGATTAGTTTGGGAACATAGGTGTGTACAACCAAGGCAGCAGATGGAATCTGCACCACTCTGGGTAATTAGAGTGTGCCCAGGCACGCCTAAGTTGGGGGGGCCACAGTCCAGTCTGAATAATGTGTCTGGGTTTCATGGAGTCTGAATCCTGGACACTTGAATCAAAACCCAGACGGTCCGGGTGAATCCTGGAAGGGTGGCAACCCTAATATGGAACCCAGAACTCAGAGGGAACTTAAAGGAGTTGTTTGCTGAAGTGACTGTTTACAGGGTATAGAGACATAATAGTTAACTGATTCCTTTTAAAAACGATTAAAAATTGATAAAAATCAATCGTATAATGTACCTCTAGTTTCACTTTCGTTTTTGCATGTTGTTTCCTGCCTCTCTGCCGTACAGAGCATACAGAGCCATAGAGCAGTGATGGTTTGGAAAACGAAACTAGAAACTAGAAACTAGACACACAGGGCCAGATTCTCAAAAGAGATACAATGGTGTATCGTAGGAAACACCGTCGTATCTCTGTTTTTTTTCCTGAGTATCTATGCGTGTGATTCCTAGAATCACTTACGCATAGATACAGTGAAGATCCGACAGGTGTAAAACACTTACACCGTCGGATCGTAGATGTAATTACTTTTCTGGCCGCTAGGTGGCCTTTACGTTGTTTTCTCAGTTGCCTATGCAAATGAGCCTAATACGCCGATTCCCGAACATTTTTACGCCGCCCCGTCGTCGTTTACATCGTTTACGTAAGCGTAAACCTACCCCTGCTCTATGAGGGGTAGGTTTACGAAGTTCCGTCGTTGCCATGTTAAGTATGGCGTTGGGTCAGCGTCGTCTTTTTCTGTCGGTTACGTCGTTTTACTAAGTCGTTTGCGAATAGGGCATTGCGTTTTGACGTCGGTTTCAACGACGCTTTCCAACGTGAGCTGGATCATGCGCACTGGGCTTTTTTCCCGGCCGGCGCATTCGCATTTCGATTGACGCGGGGGCGCGCTTAATTTAAATACAAGCCGCCCCCTTTGAATTACGCGGGGATACGCAGGGCCATTTACACAACGCAGCCGCAAACTACGAAGCAAGTGCTTTTGGAATTCGGCACTTGCTCCATTA
Source organism: Rana kukunoris (assembly GCA_029574335.1). Classification (NCBI taxonomy): domain Eukaryota; kingdom Metazoa; phylum Chordata; class Amphibia; order Anura; family Ranidae; genus Rana; species Rana kukunoris. The sequence goes on from CM056059.1 coordinate 28,099,550, forward strand.
AGTTGCGGCGGCGTAGTGTAAATGGCTTACGCTACGCCGCCGCAGATTCTATGTGAATCTGGCCCACAGTAATCACACCTCCTTGAAGTTAGTGACCACAGAGAGAAAGCTCCCAGCACTGTGGTCATCAGGAAACAGACAACCAGGAAGTGTGGAGATCAGAGAAGAATTACAGCAACTTGAGAGCAAAAAACGAACAATGAGGACATGAAAACAGCACGGCATTAAGGTAAAGGAAGCTATTAAGATGAAGAAAAAAAAATTCCTTTACAGATCCTTTAAGATGGAATTTATATAAGCAAGTCTCAATAATTCTGAGCAAGCGGACATTCTTAAACAAAATGAAGAGGATGACCAATCTTCCAGTCTGTCATTTGGGACTTCAGATTCATTTACAAGAAACAGAACAAGAATCTTCTCAGGGAACTGAAAATAGCTATAATAATAGGAGAAATACCATATTATGTAAATTACACAGGGCATATGTTTCACAATACTCTTCATGTAGACAGAAAAAAATAAAATAAATAACAGTCCACAAGCAAAAGTTTAAACATGGCCTTTCTTACCGTTGACATCCAGCTTGTATTCTGCAATAAACATTCCCATTACATTGGAGACTTCACAAACGTAGGTGCCGCTGTCGCTCTTGTTGAGGTTCTGGAACACCAGGCTATTATGGTCAAAGGTTGCTGTTGTGGGCAGTTCACCATTTTTCCGTGTCCAAATATATCTTTCAGGTCTAAAAAGGAGTTTAAAAAGAAACTGTTAGAATAAAACTTCTAAAAAAGTATCAGAGAACCTTTGCAGCAATTTATTTTTGTCCACATTTATTTCCCATTACTTACAGTTGTAATGATTTCTGAATGTTTGGTTACTAAAACTGGTTCACACAGAAGCTGATTGGTTACTATGCAGAGCGCCACCAGATTCTAAATTCAGCTTGTTCAATTAAAGAGGTTGTAAAGGATTTTTTTTTTTTTCATAATAATTATCATTTACCCGCAGACATTCCTCTTTTCACTTCCTCATTGTTTGTTTTTGCTCAGAAGTTGCTCTATTTCTTCTCTGTTCTGTTCACTTCCTGCTCGTCTGGTTTTACTGACCACTGTGAAGGGAGGCTTTACCTCGGTGGTCAGTGACGTGCTCGCCCCCTCCTGGGAACTACATCTGTGTGTGGCAGGACGCTCTCTACATGTTAGAGACTTCAAGGAGGTGTGAATTACTGCCGCAATGCATACTGGGAAATGTAGTTCTTACATGAACAAGTAATGCAAACCAGGAAGTGAATGAGATAACAGAAACTAGAACGCCGGAGGTGATATAGATGAAGGAATTTAATAGGTATTTACTCGTTTGTTAACAGAATCATTACACTATTCTGTCTGTCTACCTTGCAGACATTCATTTTAGGCAAAAAAAATAATTCCTTTACAACTCCTTTAAGCTTTGACAATAAAACCTGGAAGCTGATTGGTTACTATGCACAGCTGTTTCTACACCAGATTCTCTGCGCATCAATTTTATTAAATCTGTCTGTAAACACTCCTGGTTCTATTTCGGTTATAATGTTATGGCAAACAAACCCATCTGAACACTTTGGAAAATCGCCTTTAACCACTTTGCAACCGCCCTATGCCGAAAGTACGGCTACAGGGCGATTGCTTGATTCTAAGTGGCCGTTAATTAACGGCCTCTCAGAATCGCGCTCCCGCGCGCCTCCTGAGGCGCGCACACGGGAACATCCATGACCGCCGGGTCCTCCGGACCCGGCGCATCACGGATCACGGTAAATCGCCGCCGATAGCGGCGGTTTACCACGTGATCGCTCCGTCCAATGACGGAGCGATCACTTGTCAACAAAGCGGCGTCATGTGCTGACGCCGGTTCCTCCCTCCTCTCTCTGTACCGATCGGTACAGTGTGAGAGGAGAGGGGAGGGAGCGGATGGCAGCGGCAGTGCTGCGGGCTGGATCTGTGACAAATGTAGTCACAGATCCATCCATCCCTCCCTCCCTGCTCAGCCATCCCTGCTGCAATACTGGGCAATAGTCACCTGGGCATACTCTGCAATACTCAGGCATACTCTGGCAATACTGTGGGCATACTCTGGCAATACTGTGGGCATACTCTGGCAATACCCTGGACATACTCTGGCCATACTCTGGGCATACTCTGGGCATACTCTGGGCAAACTCCGGGCAAACTCCAGGCAAACTCCAGGCAATACTCTGGGCAATACTCTGGGCATACTCTGGGCATACTCTGGGCATACTCTGGGCAATACTCTGGGCATACTTGGCAATACTCTGGCAATACTCTGCCCAGAGTATTGCCAGAGTATTGCCCAGAGTATTGCCAGAGTATTGCCAGAGTATGCCCAGAGTATTGCCAGAGTATTGCCAGAGTATTGCCAGAGTATGCCCAGAGTATTGCCAGAGTATTGCCCAGAGTATTGCCCAGAGTATTGCCCAGAGTTTGCCCAGAGTATGCCCAGAGTATTGCCCAGAGTATTGCCAGAGTATGCCCAGAGTATTGCCAGAGTATTGCCCATACTCCGCTCCTGGGCAATACTCTGGGCAATACTCTGGGCAATACTCTGGGCAATACTCTGGGCAATACTCTGGGCAATACTCTGGGCATACTTAGCAATACTCTGGGCATACAGCGCCCCTGTCCCCGCGAGCTCGCATGCAGAAGCGAACGCATACGCAAGTCCCGCCCACATATAAAAACGGTGTTCAAACCACACATGTGAGGTATCTTTATATAATGTTTTGGTGTTCTATGTATTTTTCTAGCAAATAAATGATGATTTTTACATGTAGGAGAGAAATGTCAGAATTGGCCTGGGTGCTTCCTGCATGTTGGGCCTCTGTATGTGGCCGCACTGTGTAAAAGTCTCACACATGGGGTATCGCCATACTCGGGAGGAATAGCAGAATGTGTTTTGGGGTGTAATTTGTGGTATGCATATGCTGTGTGTGAAAAATAACCTAATAATATGAAAATTTGATGAAAAAAAAAAAATCTTGATTTTGCAAAAAATTGTGGGAAAAAATTACAACTTTAAAAAACTCACCAGGCCTCTTTCTAAATACCTTGGAATGTCTTCTTTCCAAAAAGGGGTCATTTGGGGGGTATTTGTACTTTTCTGGCATGTTAGGGTCCCAAGAAATGAGAGAGGCTGTCAGTACATCAGGTGTGATGAAATTGATCAATTTTCAGTAATTGGTACCATAGCTTGTAGACCCTATAACTTTCACCCAGACTAAATAATATCCAACATTTTTATTTTTTTTACCAAAGATATGTAGCAGTATACATTTTAGGCCAAATTTATGAAGAAAAATTACTTTTTTGCAAAATTTTATAATAGAAATTAAGAAAAATTATTATTTTTTGCAAAATTTTGTTCTTTTTTCATTTATAGCAAAAAAAATAAAAACCGCAGAGGTGATGAAATACCACCAAAAGAAAGCTCTATTTGTGGGAAAAAAAGGACAAAAATTTCATTTGGTTATAGTGTTGTATGACTGAGTTATTGTCATTCAAACTGTGAGAGCACCGAAAGCTGAAAATTGGTCTGGTTATTAAGGGTGTTTAAGTGCCCAGTGGTCAAGTGGTTAAATAGTATTTTAGATGTGCTCACATAACCAGTATCCTGCCTTCAACTCTGTACGGTATGGAGCAGTACTAAGGCCGGCCATACATGGAGCAAATTTCCTTCCTGTAACCACAGGTGGCAGGAAAGAAATTCACTTGATCCCAATATCAACACGGTGTTGATGCGGGAATCCCTCCTGCCGGGCCATTGTCTTCTCCTAGTGGGGGGGGGGGGTTAGGGAAGCTACCCCCGCCGAGTGAAGACTACAGCAGCCGCTAACAATAATCGCCAAAATGTTGGTTGCACCCAAGTTGATCGATCGGTACATTCAGCCTGCCCATACATGGTTCAAATCTTGGCGGGTTCCTGCTGAACTGGCCGAGATTTTAACCACGAATGGCCTGCTTAAGTCAATGCATGCTATATTGCTGGATTGACAACATATTGAGGAGCCCCTGTCAATCATCTCCTAAAAGTGCCAGCAGGCTGTGATGTATGGGCCAGGCTTTTGTTGATATCACTAACCAAAGCGTGCAACAATACTCAACAGGTAAATAGCCTTCAAAATAAGGAGGGTATGGAGCGCAGAGCATTGCACCATGAGCCCACCCAGGTGATACAACAGCAAATGAATACTTACTGTTGTAACACTGATCCTCAATGGTTGAAAAAATATTGTGCTCATTCAGTGGGTATCAAGCAAGCAACTATAAGTGTAATAAGCTCCGTTCTGACGTCATCGCGTCACTGGCTGAACCCGGAAGACAGAAATGCCGGGCTAAGGCACCTTTTATGTAAGCAAGCCATTCGGCCAGGGCCGATCCTAGGCAGGGTGCACAGGGTGCATTGCACCCAGGCGCCTGCAGAGGTGGGGACGCTGAAGTGCCAGAGTTCTCCCCTTCCTCCTTCTCTCCTTGTTTGTGTCCGTCCAGAACTAGTGTTCTGAGCATAGGTATGTGTCCGTCCAGAACTAATGGGTGAGCTTAAGGCAGCCCATCCAGCCTGGCAGTGCTCGGGGGAGGGGCCGCTCCTCTTCCTGACATGAGAGTTCTAGTTTTCAGTGGCTGCTGAGTGCTAATGTGCAGGAATGAATTCCTAACACTGGGAGTCTTGGATCACGCACTGTCTCCACCAACTCCAGTTGGAATGCCTCCCACTCCCATCTCTATTTCAGGCTGCACACATAGAGAATCGAGATGAGTCACAGTGTTCAGTGTGCTGTGTGCTGGGGGATGGCATCCCAAGCATCGCTTTACACATGCTCTGGGCTGCCCCTGCTCTAGATGTTTTATAGCATGATAGATTGTATAGGATACCCAGCCCCTGCCCATTCCTGCGCCTAGTCCATCTACAGATGTGATGTATAATGAGATGTAAAGGGGAGGTGTTAGTAAAATGACAACGCCCATGTGGGGGTGCCAGAAATATTTCTGCACCCAGGCGCCTGTAACCCTAGGATCGGCCCTGCATTCGGCCTTTAATCTTATCTTTTTTACAAATAAATGGGATTGAGCTATTTTTGGTTCCTCTGTTATTTCCTTACATATCCCGTTTATGATCCCTGTGGGAGAAGGTGTACCTTGTCCATCCAGCATCTATCATTGTTAGAAAGCATTATCTTGCCAAAGCGCATCAGGCATACTTTTTAATTAAAGTGGTCAACACTATCTGGTAGATTTCACATACGAGCACTTTGGGTGACCAACTGTTTAGCCGGTGAAGGTTTTTTTCGTGTTAAACATACTTAGAAGATTCAACTCTTTACACAAGGAGAGTCATTGTCGTTTAGGACTTTTGCGTATAACATATTTGATTAATTAAATCTTTGGAGTTCTCTGTGTTTTTCTTAGATTTTTTTTACAGGACGTTATATACTCCAATGTTTTTGGGTGATTCACATCACGAGTAGTTATGTTATCAAAATTGTGACATGTTACTTTTTCCAATCACTATAAGTATTATTTATGTGAGCGCCCCTTTACTCTATTTCACCAAGTCTAATTACCACCTTAATCAGCCACAGAACCTGTGTAATTAATATGCGTTTGGTGTTTGGGATGAGGTAGCAACCCTACCGTTGGTACAAATCGTTTTAGAAAAAAAAAACGATAAAATGGTTGTACGCAAGTTGTCAAGTCCATCATCTATGCCTGTGTAAGTTAAAAACTGATGGTCAAGTAAGAAAAGTTCACTTACTTTTGTTTAAAAAACAGAATTTGGCTTTGGATCCATTATAAATAAAATAAAGAAAAGTTTCTTCTACAATATACCAAGAATGGGCCAGATTCTCGTACAGACGCGTATCTTTGTGCGGGCGTAGCGTATCTCATTTACACTACGCCACCGTAACTTTGAGAGGTAGGTGCTGTATTCACAAAGAAGTTGCGCCCAAAGTTACGGCGGCGTAGCGTAAATGGGCTGGCGTAACTGTGCCTAATTCAAAATAGGTAGGTAGGGGGCGTGATCCATGTAAATGAATCGTGACCCCCACGTAATTGACGCTCTTTCCGAACGGCGCATGCACCGTCTGTGGAAGTATCCCAGTGCGCATGCTCAAAATTACGCCGCAAATACTCATTGGTTTAGACGTTAACGTAACTTACGCAAAGCCCTATTCGCAAACGTTTTACGCAAACAACGTAAACGACGGAAAATTTGACTCTGTCCCAACGTCCATACTTAACATTACGTACGCCTCATATAGCAGGGGTAACTTTACGCCGGACTTACGCTTACGCAAACAACGTAAAAAAATGCAACCGGGTGCAAGTACGTGAATCGGCGTATCTAGCTCATTTGCATATTCAACGCGTAAATCAACGGAAGCGCCACCTAGCGGCCAGCGTAAATATGCAACTAAAATACGACAGCGTAAGAGACTTACGCCGGTCGGATCTAAGCAAAATTTCCGGCGTATCTTGCTTTCTGAATACAGAAAATAAATACGCTGGCGCATCCTAGAAGTTACGTGTAACTTCTTTGAGAATCTGGCCCAATGTGTCTAAAAATTAAATACCACCATAAATAATGTGCAATTATAAATAATAAAAATCCCTTAGCACTTCATATTATGTACAAAAAATAAATAAATAATTAAGAACAAAACTTTAAACAATGACATTAAATCTACAATAATTAGGTGCAGTCAATCATTATCCTACCATTGTTAACAAAGTGTCCTCTTGAATACAATAAGTGTATAATCTCCAAATGGTGTTGCAATGATATTAATCACAATCCTTTAATGCTGAATAGTGCTTCTTCCACCAATCCCAGTGAGCGAAATGCACTCACAAGATAAAAAAACATTAAATATAATTGATTAAAGGAGTCCAGTAACAGGTATGGATCTAGGGTTGCCACCTTATCCCTTTAAACCCAAACACATATTAACCACTTCAGACCCGGACCATTATGCAGGTTAAGGACCTGGCCCCTTTTTGCGTTTCGGCACTGCGTCGCTTTAACTGACAATTGCGCTGTCGTGCGACGTGACTCCCAAACAAAATTGGCGTCCTTTTTTCCCACAATTAGAGCTTTCTTTTGGTGGTATCTTATCACCTCTGCGGTTTTTATTTTTTGCGCTATAAACAAAAATAGAGCGACAATTTTAAAAAAAATTGCATTTTTTTTATTTTTTGCTATAATAAATATCCCCCAAAAATATATATAAAAAACTTTTTTTTTCCCTCAGTTTAGGCCGATACATATTCTTCTACATATTTTTGGTTAAAAAAAAAAATCGCAAAAAACGTTTATCGATTGGTTTGGGCAAAATTTATAGCAGTTACAAAATAGGGGATAGTTTTATTGCATTTTTATTAATATATATATATTTTTTTTACTAAAAATGGCGGCTATCAGCGATTTTTTTCGTGACTGCGACAATATGGCGGACACATCGGACAATTTTGTCCCAGACTATGGAACGCTTTACCAACAAGCATTCGGTTGGAGGAGAACCACTTAGCATTCAGGAGAAAGATCAAGACTCATCTCTTTTGATACCAAAGGAGACAGGAACAACAAGCACCCAGAGGCGATTCAGTTTGCATGTGCCGCGCTATATAAGTTTTCATTCATTCATTTTTGGGACCATTGTCATTTTCACAGCAAAAAGTGCTATAAAAATGCATTGTTTACTCTGAAAATGACAATTGCAGTTTAGGAGTTAACCACTAGGGGGCGCTGTAGGGGTTACGTGTGACCTCATGTGTGTTTGTAACTGTAGGGTGCGGGGCTGGACGTGTGACGTCATTGATCGTCTTTCCCTATATGAGGGAACAGACGATCAATGACACTGCCACAGTGAAGAACAGGGAAGGTGTGTTTACACACACTTCTCCCCGTTCTTCAGCTCCAGTGACCGATTGCGGGACACCGGCGGCGATCTGGTACGCGGATCCCGCGGGCGCGGTTTACGGAGCTTAGGACCGGGTCGCAGGCGCTCCGCCGGCGGCGCACTCGCGACCCCACGGCATACAGGTACGTGATTGTGCCCAGCCGTGCCATTCTGCCGACGTATATCGGCGTGAAGGGGTCCTTAACCACTTGCCTACTGTGCACCTACACCCCCTTCCTGCCCAGACAAAATATAAGCTTCCGGCACTGCGTCACTTTAACTGACAATTGCGCGGTCGTGCGACGTGGCTCCCAAACAAAATTGGCGTCCTTTTTTTCCCACAAATAGAGCTTTCTTTTGGTGGTATTTGATCACCTCTGCGGTTTTTATTTTTTGCGCTATAAACAAAAATAGAGCGTCAATTTTTAAAAAAATGCAATATTTTTTCCTTTTTGCTATAATAAATAACCCCAAAAAATATATAAAAAAATATTTTTTCCCTCAGTTTAGGCCGATACGTATTCTTCTACATATTTTTGGTAAAAAAAAAATGCAATAAGCGTTTATCGATTGGTTTGCGCAAAATTTATAGCGTTTACAAAATAGGGGATAGTTTATGGCATTTTTTTTTTTTTTTTTTTTACTATTAATGGCGGCGATCTGCGATTTTTTTATTGGGACTGCGACGTTATGGCGAACATTTCGGACACTTTTCTGACATTTTTGGGACCATTTACATTTATACAGTGAAAAATGCTATAAATATGCATTGATTACTGTATAAATGTGACTGGCAGTGAAGGGGTTAACCACTAGGGGGCGGGGAAGGGGTTAAATGTGTGTCCTATGAGTGTTCTAACTGTAGGGGGAGGGGGGTGACTGGGGGAGGTGACCGATTGTGTCCCTATGTACAAGGGACACAACCGCTCTCCTCTCTCCCTGACAGGGACGTGCAGCTCTGTGTTTACATACAGAGCTCCACGTCCCCGCTCAGTTACTGAGCAATCGCGTGTGCCCGGCGGCGATCGTTGCCGCCGGTCACTCGCACGGGATCCCCGCGGAGCGGCGGGTGCGCGCCGCCGGCGGCTTTAAAGGGACATCACGTCATATGACGTGATGTCAGAACAATGGAGTCGTCTGCCCGCCGTCATTTGACGGTGGGCAGATGACAAGTGGTTAATTGGGTAATTACACAGGTTCTGAGGCTGATTAAGGTGGTAATTAATCTCACTTTGTGCCTTATCCTGCATTAAATTAGCCTTACAACCTGTGTAATTCATATGTGTACGGGTTTAAAGGGATGAGGTGGTAACCCTATATGGATCCTTCCTTGATTTTAATCAAACTCCAGGGTTGGAGTGGTGAGCCTCTTCAACCCGAGGTACATTGAGACAGATCAAGGAAGGATCCATACCTTGCTTGGCTAATTTAACTGCTTGCCGACCAGCCGCCGTCATATTACCGCGGCAGGTCGGCACTGCTAGGCGAGAGCACGTAGCTCTACGTTCTATCTTTTTCGGCCGCTAGAGGGCGTGCGCGCGCCGCTGGCGGCCCGCGCGCACGCCCGTGCGCGCCCCCCGAGTCCCGCGCGCGTGCCCGGCGGGCGCGATCGCCGCTCGTTCGTTACAGAGCGGGGAACGGGAGGTATGTGTGTAAACACAAACCTCTCGTTCCTGTCAGCGGGGAAACGCTGATCTCTCGTTCATACAATGTATGAACGGAAGATCAGTGATTTCCCCTTGTGAGTCCACCCCCCTCATACAGTTAGAACACACCCAGGAACATACTTAACCCCTTCCCTGCCCCCTAGTGTTAACCCCTTCACTGCCAATGGCATTTTTATAGTAATACAATGCATTTTTATAGCATTGATCGCTATAAAAATGCCAATGGTCCCAAAAATGTGTCAAAATTGTCCGATGTGTCCGCCATAATATCGCAGTACCGAAAAAAAACGCTGATCGCCGCCATTACTAGTAAAAAATAAATATTAATAAAAATGCCATAAAACTTACCCCTTTTTTTTGTAAACGCTATAAATTTTGCGCAAACCAATCAATAAACGCTAATTGCGATTTTTTTTTTTACGAAAAATATGTAGAAGAATACGTATCGGCCTAAACTGGGGAAAAAAAATGTTTTTTTAGATATTTTTTGGGGATATTTATTATAGCAAAATGTCAAAAATATTGCATTTCCAAACTACATAAGCCAGGTTCCCCCCTCCCTCTTCCAGAGCCATAAATAAGAAGCAAGTCCACAGATTACCGAAAATATCTTTTTACAAGAAAAGTATTTTTAGAGCTTGGATTGATTGTGCCTGTTCATTTGATGGTCCTTTTGATATCTGTGAGTAGAAACCTAAGGTTGTAATTAGTAATTTGACAGTAATAATTAAAATGTGTGTTTAATAAGCTGTCATTTTCTACCTCGTCATAAATATGACACCGCTACTCTGTGTACAAGATATATTTAATCAAGGGCCTTGATAAGATGCTTATCCAGAAATGTGCTTGCGGTTTTATTTAGTTCAGTAAAAGTATTTTAGTACTACATATGTTTCCATCCACCTCTTAAGCCTAATGAAATCCAGCAGCGGTTTTCACAACAAAGTTGACACCATCGGCATCCTCTAATCTCCATCTACGGTGCAACATGAAACAAGAGAGGAAAGTGCTAGCAGAGGTCAGCGGCGAGACCGTAAAATATGATGGCGCTGGGTTACAGGAAGGTTTCAATTGCTGGTTGCTAAGCCTACAGGTTCATGTGATTGAACCAACACTTGCTATCTTCAACTAAACTTACGATGCTTAGAGGGCACACCATGGTCCCTACACATATCTCTTTAAGGATCACATTTTCTATCATTAAAAGGAATTGGTTTAAATAAAATGGGGATGGTTTTGTAAAAAAAAATAGAAAAATCGGTGTTGCTTGGGTTGACTTGGATAGGTCTTAACTACATTAGCTCCAGGCCATTTCTGGCACTTTGTTTACATCTAACAATTAGTATTTATTTGCTAAAAATGTCTTAGAACCCTCAATCATTTTATATATTTTTAAAGCAGAGGCCCTAGAGAATAAATTGGTGGGTTTTTCAATTTTTCATTTTTTTTTTATGTCATACGGTATTTCCGCAGCAGTTTTTCAAACACAATTTTTGAGGAAAAAATGGAATTTAAATGCAAAAAAAAAAAACAATACATAACACAATTTTTTTGTAAAATTGAAAAGATGATTTTATGTTGGCGATAAACAACATAAATTTTACTATCCACTATTTGCTTTAAAAGCTTTTTCAGGTTACCACTTTAAATTTACAGTGGAGGCCTGGTGCTAGAGTGACTGCCCATGATCTGACATTTGCGGTTATACCTCACATGTGTGGGACGATCACTGTTTGCACTCATGTGGGGACCAATGCCTGCGCTCGATTTTGCGCATGGGGGGGACAGGGACACTTTTTTTTTTTATATTATTTTTAATTTTTTATATGTGTAGCGCTTACCCCCGAAGAAGCCGCTGGTTTGATTTGGGATCGGCAAATTAAGTTACACCAGCTTGGTCTAGAGATGCACCAGAAGAATTTAGCAGTAAACGGAGGTCCACACAGTCAATAAAGATTTTCTCAATGCTTTAATTCCAGGCCAAAATTAGCCAACATCAACTTTGGTGAAGGAAGAATAGGTTGATGAGAGAAGAGAACTTTCGATGTCAGGCCTGGATAAGGCAGATCAGCTCTTAGCAGAACAAACTTTTACACGTCACCACTCATATGAGGTTGAGTGGGTAAGGTGTCCCCGGACAGGTGTCTCTCACACAAACATGGCAGCCGAGGCGCCACCTCGAATCTTAGCTGGAAGGAACGGGTCTCTCTCACAGGCCCGGCTCTAGGCCTCTGCCACAGGCCAGCCAATTTGGATAGACTAAATGTGCGAACAGAGCGAATCCTTCCAGCAGTCTCTCAGCACAAGTCACCGGGAGGCGGTAGAGCGTACCTGCCAGCATCCCGGTCACCGAATCCCCGTCTGGGACTCTCCTAAGCTTCGGGGACCCAGCAAATCACTGGGGCCCCTTTATTCTTGTCTCCGACCGAGACTCAGGAAGGCCCAGGAACCTAGCCAGATGGGCCACGCCGGCGGGGTCCATGGGCGCGCACACCCTAAAGGTGGATGCCGCACCCCGAGTCCGGGACCCCACACACGTGAAGAAAAAGAACCCCGAAGACCTGACCTAGGTCCCAGATATACCCCTCCCAGCATGCCCAGCGAGGGGAAACCCTCTCCAATTGGCTGCTGAGGAAGACTCCATCCGCCAGAAATCCCGCTGGCTCCCACTGCCGGCCAATGATGAAACGACATCCCAGAATGCAGTCTGAGCCAGTGGACCTTTCCAGTATGACATAGGTCAATAACCTAAACAAATCACAACTGGGAGCAACTAAACTCTTTCAGTTCAACTAGTTTTAAACGCAGCACCCATGCAAAAGCAAGGGGGCACTACACATGTTGCTTTAATAGTTTTTTTTTAATAACTTTTTTTTCTATCATAAGGAATGTAAGCATCCTTTGTGACAGCAATAGGCACATGACAGGCAATCTTTATGGAGATCCCGGGGTCAAAAATCCCCTAAATCCCTCCCCTGCACTTAAAAGCATTCAAAAACACCAAGATTGGCATTTGTGTTTGTTTTTATTTTTTTTGAAAATGGCGCCGACAGGTAAGCCAGAAGTGATGTCGGTTCATCGTTTCTGGGTTACTGCTATGGAGACCAGATCAAAGCACTTATCTCGGTCCGGTGCACATGCTGGCTGTGTGATGGGAGAGCCGAGCGAGCCACGGAAGGTGGCAGGGGGAGACGTCCCTTCCTGCTGCTTGTAGCAAAAATCGAGTGGGTATTTAGCCAATCCGATTGCTCTTACAAGTGAGCCAACTGCTGGCTTGCAGCTGCAGGCATCATCCCGATACAACCACTTAAAGTCAATTGACATACCGTCGATTGGCAGAAAGTGGTTAAAGAAAAATTCTGAGCAACATTTTTATTTTCCCATGTAGTGGGGCTGTGCCTGCACTGCATGGGTTAACTGCTTGTTATGTCCAGGGGAGCAAGGAAAAGCTATACTTACCCAACCTTTTTATACTCCAGAAAACCACTCTCTCTCACAGCCAGCGGTGGACTGTTCCCGCTATGCTCACATCCAGAGCCGGTCTATGGGCGTGATGACGTCAGGAACAGTCCATTCACAAGACCGCTAATGTGAGGGGGGGGGGCAGAAGCTGCCGGAGCCGGTTTTAGGCTTGGAGGATCGATGGATTAGTTAAGTATATCTCTGTTCTGCAAACCTCTAGACCAAAACAGACAGTTAACCTATGCAGTGAGGGCACAGCCCCACTGCATGGTAAAATAAAATTGTTGCCTGGTGTTCTTCTTTAAATGTACAAAAGTTAAAAACATTTTGTATTTAGGACTTGAACACGTGGAACTCAGAAGATTACATCCACACATTTGTTCCTTTAAAGTTTAAACCCATAAGACCAAACATGCGGCCCCAGGGGACCTATCTGGTCCTCCACTTTCAGCACACCTCTCTGAACCGGTCAGCTTAGTTTGTGTGGAGAGCTGCAAGGATCTTATCGGTATAGCAGGGAAGCTCTGTGCTGGTGGGAGAGCATTCCCTGATGCTCTCCTGCCACTCTGCAACCAAGCCAGGTTCTTCTTGTGTTAGCGCCTGCACACTTCAAATCCTAGGTGTCATCTGTTCTTCACTACAGGTCATGATCTGCACAAATCCCCACTGAATCAATCTCAGGCTATCACTTTCCATGCACAGTGCTTTTCAAAGGGTGTTTGACAGGCAGTGACAAGGCGTTATCTCACCTCCTCTTCGCCTGATTTAACCCTACAATGTGGCACTACCACCCTGCAATCCTGTGCATTACACACTGTAATGGGCCCATTGAACTCAATAGGCAATTTTGAAAAGTGGTGCACAGCACTTCATTGCTACGAGTGTATTGCTACATTGCTACTATGAATGGATCTTCCCAGATCCAAAATTAATTGTGAGCAGAATTAAAGTCAAATTCCAGTAATAACTTAAACTAACTCTAAGCCTACTCCCCCCCACTCCAAAGCTATTCTATCTATAAAAAGAAGAGATCGATATACTTACCTATTCTGAAGTCACCCCGGTCCAGTCCCCAGGCTGGCTTCTGTGTAGAACAGAGGCAGCCAACAACAGATGCCCCATACTAAATCTATGGGTGACGTCATCTACTTGTAATTTTCCAGCCGTTGTTGGCTTTCTTTCTCTACACCAGGGGTCAGCAACCAGTAGATCGCAGACAGGTTATGGTAGATCTTGGTCTGGGCTTGCAGACCCACCATCCCAGAGTATTAAACAGAGTGCAATGCAGAGGGACTACTTGTAAAGTTAGAGCTGTAGAAGGGAGCAAAAGATGCATGCCTCCTCTATAGTGCTGGCTCCTGTCCCATGGGGAGTAATACCAACCTGGACTCCGACTCGTATTCCGACTAGCGTTCTCTAGTGGTGCCAGCAACAGGAAAGAAGAGATCTTCCTGTCAGTGTGAAGCAATATACTGGGCATAATAGTATAGGGCTGCTTTCCCACTGATGCATTGTGGTTTACCCACACTGTGGGTACAGTGCAGTGTACCTACAGATTTCTTGCACTTAGCCATAGACTTCTGTTATATGATGCTGTTCTACCACCCCCTAACTTTACGTTGGAATGGGCACAAGTGCTGTTCCACTGAAAACTGGCCCGAGTGTGTCTTGATAGGTGGTGAGGTGGTGATATTTTGCCTTCTCAACACCTGATTTAAACCCATGATTGCCATGCAATGCACGCATTTGAGACACGGTAGTCCTGGGACGCGTACACACGATTGAATATGTCCGCTGAAACTGGTCCGCAGACCAGTTTCAGCAGACATATCCGATCGTGTGTACGGCTTAGCGGACAGGTTTCCAGCGGACAAAAGTTTTAAGCTTTAAAACTTGTCTGCTGGAAACCTGTCCGTCGGACATGTCCGCTGGTTAGTACGCCTAACCAGCGGACTGAAATCCCCCGCATGCGTCGAATGGATTTGACGCATGCGTGGAAGCATTTTACTTCCTGGTTTGGTGACGTGGCGGCGTCAACGTCACCGCCACGTCACAGCGTTCTCTGTCCGAGGGGATTTTCGTCCGATGGTGTGTACAGACCGCCGGACCAAAATCCTGCAGAAGACATGTCCGATGAAAACGGTCCACGGACCGTTTTCATCGGACATGTCTCCTCGTGTGTTTGCGGCCCTGCAGATAGACATTTAAATCAGGTGTGAGGAGGCGACACTGTGCCCGGTGATCTTTGACTCCTCCCATGTTGCTCAGGTAGATCTCCACCTCTCTGAGGTTGCCCACCCCTGCTCTACACAGAAGCCACCACTTGAGACCAGACCAGCTTCAGAATAGGCAAGTATAACTATCTCGTCTTTAGAGGGTTAGATAGAATGGCTTTAGAACGGAGGTGGGAGTAGGTTTAAGGTTAGTTAGCTGGAATGCTACTTTTAAGCTCGGCCCTCCACAGTACTCGTTTTTCATGTGGCCCTTTGGGAAAATAAATTGCTCACCTCTGCCTAAAACCAAATGTGTACATGGAAGTTCCATACTGTTTATCCCAATAAAACATACATTGCCTTCAATATTTGGTAGGCTCTGCTACTATAATAGCAATTCAATAAATTACATACCTACAATGTTCAATGCTATTATTGTAACAAGACATTTACAATGGTTTCGGCCTTGGCAAAACACCCATGGGCTGAATAGTAAGTCAGCTGGTTACATATGTTATGGATTCTGGACAGCTCTCCGCCTGCTATGGTAAGCACAAGAAGTCCCCACTCTCTTTGTTAGCATGTACATTTGGACTGTACCATACCGGGGAGCAGGGAACTCAAGTTGGATGTCACTACTGGAGGCTATGCTATATAGGAAGTGAGTTGATGGCACAGCCTAGCATCGTCTACCTATAGCCAAAATATCAGCTTTAGGTGGACTGGCCCTTTAACAGCATGTAACAGTATGCAGCCCACTAATCAATATATGTAAAGTATGTAATTTGTTTCATAAGCAGAGCTGACACAGACCTTACCTGGAATAGTGGTATTGTGACTCGTGATTCAGGTATTGTTTATGCATGCCTGACATTTCCGTTATAAGCAGTAGCTCGGAGAGCCTTTGTTTGCCACTCTTATATAATGACACAAAGTGTGGGAGGTGTGGAGATTATGTGAATGAAGAAGGTTGGGGAGGTGCAGTGTGGGAGAGGTGAGACAGGGAGATGTGAAGATGTGCGACTAGTAACGCTTTACTGTAAATAGGCATACTGAACATGGAATCCGAGAGATAAGCAGAGAAAATCTAAATGACAATAAGAGGAAAAGCTGTTGTCCAAATAAGACGTGGCCACAGCCGCTATTAAGGACACCCTCATTGGGCAGAGGGACTGCAAGAGCTTAACGATGATGTGCAGGAGAACGAGTTCCCCAGTAAAATAGTAAGAACTAAATCAGAGAGGAGAAAGGAGTATTTTCTGGCTAATAAGGATGGGGGCAGCAATCACGTGAGGTCTGTTCGGAAAGGCATTTACTGTTAGGCCACGTACACACGATCAGACCGGTCCGATGAAACTGGTCTGCAGACCAGTTTCATCGGACCAGTTCGATTGTGTGTACGGCCCAGCGGACCGTTATTCGTCGGACCAAAGTTTTAAAACTTGCTTTAAAATCTGTCCGACGGACACCTGTCCGTTGGACAGATTCGATGGTTAGTATGCAAAAGCATCGGACCAAAAACCTGCGCATGCTCAGAATCAAATCGACGCATGCTTGGAAGCATTGAACTTCGTTTTTTCAGCACGTCGTTGTGTTCTATGTCACCGCGTTCTGGTCTGATTGGATTTTTGGTCAGATGGTGTGTACACACATTAGACCATCAGACCACTTCAGCCTGGTCCGATGAAAAAACAGTCCATCGGACCAGTTTCATTGGACCGTTCTGATCGTATGTACGTGGCCCTATAGGACAAAAAAATAAAAGGGTTTGTAAAGACAGAAGTTATTTTTTTTTTATCTTAATGTATTCTATGCATTAAGATAAAACACCTGTGTGCAGCAGCCCCCCTCGCCCCCCCCCCCCAATACTCACCTGAGCCCCATATCTGTCTAGCAGTGTCCACGAGTGTCTCAGCTATCTGGGACTCTCCCTCCTGATTGGCTAAGACACAGCAGTGGCACCATTGGCAGAGCCAATCGGGTCCTCTCCCCTTGGAGACATGGAGCCGAGTGAGGGTAAGATGGTCCTCACTCGGCTCCATAACATTGGATGATGGTAGTGACTTCAAACGTCACTTCCACTCAATAGTCTTAACCACTTCCGGACCAGCTCATGCCGATATACTTTGGCACTTTGAAAAGGGATATCTTTGTTATAGCAGCAGCTAGCTGTCATAACCCTGGTATCCTCTAGACATGTGCATTTTAACAAACGAAAACGAGCGTGCAGAATTCGAAATATCCGACATATAAAAATGCTTTATTTTCGTTTTGGTTGCTATAACAGTTCGATATAGATAGGATATTCGTCATGACGCTGACAATACCAATCTGTGTCTATCAAACCTGCGGTCGATTGTGCCTAACCTTAACTCTATTAGTCCAAGATTATTCTACATAGAGAAGAAAGATTTGACATAGAAAGAAAAGATTCAACATTATAGAGACAGTGTTGGGGAAGACCAATCATCATGAATTAGGAAGATTCGAGGAAGCAGCGAAAAACATACAAACTTCAAATCTGTCATTGAAGGCTTATGGTGTCTGTCGAAAGTTCTAAGAAGATTCAATAAGCAGATGAACTGTACGACGCAATTGTACATTTCCGGTCAAATGATCGGCCCATAGGCTATAGAAGAATTTGAATGTTGGTTGACTAATAATAATAATTTATAAATATAATTATTACTAGTGTCATACAACATTAGAATTCTTCTATAGCTTGTAGGCGGAACATTCGACCGGAAATGTACAATTGCAGCGTCGTACAGTTTAGCTGCTCCGTCGAATCTTCTTAGAACATTCAACGGACACCATGAAATTCAATGACAGATTCTACCTTAATTAATTCGGATTTTCGGACCAATGCTTTTTTTAATGAAACAAAATAAATATAAACGTATTTCGGGAGTAACGAAATATTTCAGTGTGCACATGTCCAGTATCCTCTTCTTCAGTGAGCGGTCCGGTTTAAGATAAAAGTGGTCTCTGCGACAGATTCACCGCAAATTTACTTTTAATGGAGACTGGAGAGGGGCCCCCCTCCCGCCGCACTCCGGTGACCTCCGCCACTTACTGGAGCCGTCGGCAGCGGCGGAGGCAATCGGATCCTTCTGCTGACAATTTTTTCTTTTTATTGCATTTCAGTGTAAATAAGAGATCTGAGGTATTTTTGACCCCAGATCTCACATTTAAAAGGCCCTGTCATGCTTTTTTTCTATTACAAGGAATGTTTACATTACATTATTGTGAGAGCAAAAATTCTAGCAAAAGGCCTCCTCTGTAACTCAAAACTGGTAACCTGTAGAAATTTTTAAACATCGTCTATAGATATTTTTAAGGGTCAAAGTCTGTCAACATTGCATGAGCGTGCACAACTTTAAAGCATTACATGTTGGGTATCAATTTAATTGGCGTAACATTATATTTCCCAATTTAAAAAAAATTGGGCTAACTTGTAAGACCTTTGTGCAAATACGTGTGACATAAAGTATTGCAACGACAACCATTTTTTCTCTAGGGTGTCTGAATTTTTTTATATATAATGTTTAGGGGTTCCAAGTAGTTTTCTAGGAAAATAAAACAAACAGATTTTAACGTATAAAACAGGCTTGGTCTTTAAAGTGGATGTAAACCCCCAAAAAAACTTTTTTTTTTTGATGTCACAATGTAGAGTATACGATTTCCTATCATCTGTGCCCAGTCTTGTCACACAGAGTTAATCCAGATCTGAGAAATCCTCTTTCAATGTTCAGTAAAATGAACAGCCTTCCAGATAAAAACCTGTCTAAATAAAAAGTCAGTTTTCTCTCTTCTTGCTTTGAGTGACAGGTTAGTTACATATCTAGCTTGGACATGTTTATCATATGTTATGTTTATCATAACATAAAGTATAAAACATGAGAAATCCACCCCTCCCCCACATAACACATCCTGGTAATATACAATGAACTTTGGATCACCTCATGTTATGATAAACAAAACATAACATATGATAAACATGTCCAAGCTAGATATGTAAATAACCTGTCACTGAAAGCAAAAACAGAGAAACAGACTTTATAATTTGGCAAGTTTTTATCTGGAATTCTGTTAATTTGCACTGAACATTACAAGAGGATTACTCAGCGCTGGATTAACTCTGTGTGGCAAGACTGGGCACAGATGATAGGAAATCTTATACTCTACATCAGGGGTGGCCCGCGACCTCCTGCTCTGGAATGGTGGGTTGGCAAGCCTAGATCGCAGGTTGCCGACCCGTCATACCACAGCATCAGTGTTGTGATTGAAGCTGGTGGTAGATAAAGAAAGCAGCTGCGGAGCAGAGCCCCATAAGCCGATGCTTCCTCTACAGCGCCGGCTTTTGCAACAGGTGGAGTCTATGGCAAAGTTCAGCTAACCGGCAGGATAGATATAGGTGGACTACGCTGCACCCGCTGTGTTGGTAAACGGCAGCACATCAGTGTGAAAGCAGTCTTGGGCCCCTTTCACACAATCAGCCCAACCAAATAGGACCCTCAATTCACCGCTATAGAGCGACAGATGTCCGTTTAGGCCCGTCTACCTCCAATCCAAAAAACAGAATTGAATTTGTCCCCTTTTATCTGGGCGGATCAGAGGGCCTATAGAGTAGCCGTGACCTGTCATCCGCCCGCTCTGCTCATTGTGGCCCGCGACTGGTTACCAAGTTGCTTAAGTGGCCCTCGCTCTTCAAAAATTTGGGCACCCCTGCTCTACATTTACATCCACTTTAAGTAGTTAAAGCAAGCAGATCAAATACCATCAAAAAGAGAACTCTATTTGTGGGAAAAAAAAGGACATCCATTTTGTTTGGGTACAGCATCGAACGACCGCACAGTTGTCAGTTAAAACAATGTCGTGCCATATGGCAAAAAAATGGCCTGGTTATAAAAGCGGAACTTCAGTCATTTTTTCATCTTTCCATCTATTAAATCTTCAGTCCTTGTTGTTTTAAACTTGGATAGTTTTTTTTTTTTTCTGCCAGTAAATCCCTTATACAGCCCACTTCCTGTTTCTTTTCTGGTAATAAGCCTAAGCCTATGACATCATGCACTGCTTTCTCTCTCTCTCACTCGCATGAGAGTTTGCCAGGAAGGGAGGGGGTGAGTTATAAGAGGGACAATGAGAGCTGCAGAGCTGGAGGTGTGCCTCTGTGTGTCTGTGTACATCCAGGAAGTTGAACAGGCAGCAGTTTCAGCTGCCCACAGTTAAAATGGCTGCAGCCAGACTCGATGGAGAGAGATTTCTGCAGCATATTTGACAGGTTCAGAATCACAGTATATATACAAAAAACATGCAAAGTGGTTGGAGGGAATCTTCAGAATGTAAAATATTTTTTTATTACAAATTATGTGAGCAGACTGCAGTTCCTCATTTAGTAAATGGTCACTTTTAAAGGGATTGATATGATTTATGGTTGCTGCACTTGCAATATTATACCTACTCTCTACTTTATGTAATTGGGAGCTTTAGTAATTTTTATTTTTATTTTTTGATACATATGATCAGCTTTAAGCCCTATCCCAATGTGGTTTCCCTAGGTAAAAGGGAACAAAAAGCTCTATATGCCTTTTCTAGGATAATCTTTTTTTTAACAAACACACCATGGTTCCATTCTGTATGTAACTTCCAGAAGACCTTTTCCTGCATTTTGAGCAGTTTTCAGTACGTTTTAAAATACATTTGTATTTATTTATTTTATTTTGTGGTCAGTAAAGGTCAGATCTGCAATAAATAGAGCATGTTCTCCAAATGTACAGCTAAAAATAAGTAGCGATCACTTTCTTTTAAGAAAGAAATGATGGTATAATTTTATTATTTTGGTTAATTATCAGGCGAAAATAGGGGGCCAGATTCACAGAGCGATTACGCCTGCGCAACAGGAGATGCGCGTGCGTAAGTCTAAATGTGCGCGTGCGTTTCGATGCACGGCATCCCCAAAATGAGATACGCAAGAAATCTACTTTTTTGGTCCAGCGTAATTTCGTTAGACAGGCGCATCCGTCCGCGCAAAACTGCGCTAGACACACCATTGATTTGCTAGTCAAATATGCTAATGAGGGACTTACGGGGATCCACAAAATAACGTTGGGGCAGCGCAGGCGACACAGTGTGCGCAACAGCAAAATGTCCTGTCTAAAATTAGACCATATAAAAGCTGGTCTAAAAAGAGAAAAATCGTCTACATGTCAGATAAAGCAACACTGTTAGTGAGGAGCTCAGCAGTCACACGTGTTGCACAACAATCTGTATGCCAACATGCCAGGGGCATCGTCGCGCATAGCTATACTACTGACTTTAGATGAACAAAGGAGGAGAAGGGCACTGAGGAGGGCACGGGAGAGGATATACCGCACACGCATAAACCTCTTTGGCATGAGTGATTCTGAGGTGTATCGCATCTTCAGATTCACCCCTCATGCCATCATGGAATTAACCACAACCCTGCAGGAGGACATCACCAGCCCAACACACCGCTCACATGCAGTGCAGCCACTGGTCAAGGTACTGGCAACATTCCATGTCCTTGCCAGTGGCTCTTTTCAGTGTACAAGTGGAGTGGTGGCTGGGATGTCACAATCCTCCATGAGCAGATGTGTGCACCAGGTTGTCCCAGCAATCCTCAGACGCATGGCCAACCAAATCATCAAACCCACCACTGAGTACCTGCGGCTGAAGGCAATGACAGATTTCTACAGAATTGCCAGATTCCCACGCACCATCGGGGCCATTGATTGCACACATGTGGCACTCCAGCCCCCCCAGGAGACAGAGCACATGTACCGCAATCGGAAGCATTGGCACTCCATCAACGTACAGGTGATAGTCGATGCCCAAGGCATCATATGGCACGTCTGTGCCAAACACCCAGGGTCCAGCCATGACAGCTACATCTACAATCAAAGCCACATCCGAATAAAATTCGATCAGAACATGTATGGGGACACCTGGCTGGTTGGTGAGTGACATGGGTGGCAGGCATGACTGTCCCCCCCCATGATGCACACATCACAAGGGGCACATGCATGACTAACATCCTCCTGTCTTTTCCCTTACAGGTGACTCTGCATATCCACTGGGACCCCATCTCATGACTCCTATCCGGAACCCCCAAACCCCTGGAGAGGAAAGATACAATCAAGTACATGCCTAAACACGTGCAGTGGTGGAGTGCAACTTTGGCCTCCTGAAGTCACGTTTCCGATGCCTGGATAAGTCTGGGGGTACCCTCTTGTATTCCCCCAAACTTCGTGTGCCATATCATCGGTGCATGTTGCATGCTGCACAACTTTGCAGTAAGAAAGGGCCTGCAGATTGACCTATGTGATAACATGACCCCTGAACCAGACAATCCCCCCCTAACCGAGGGTCCCCCGTCTTCTGAGGGAAGAGCAGCCAGGAGACAGCTCACATTGGGCATCTTTGCACGTTAAACAAACACATTAATCATGGCACAATGAGAATGCATGCATGCACACCACTGTGGTCCCTAGCACACACACCCCACATCCTCATCAGATTGGATTGGCACCAGTCCACCATGCAGGACTTGTGAGCAGCAACGCCACGCCAAGGCTCCAATTATGTCACTGTACATTCATACACCATTCACACGGACCTGGGGATCACTTCTCCCTGGTCCTGGGGAACCCTACTCCACCAGAATTGAGGGTGACAGCCCTTTTCCGGCAGGAATGTCACCCCACATTCAAACAGCATTCACAACCCAAAAAAATAAAAAAATAAAAAATGACCAGCAAAATCAAAAAATTTCCAGCAAAAAAAAAAAGGGGAGAAAAAAATTAGTGCCCTTGATGTGAGCCACGCCTGGGGCGCCCCCGGCCACGGCCCCGGCTCCTCAGGGGACACTCATGGGGAGAGGGACAACCGGGGAAGGAGGAGCAGCCCCTGATCTCTGCCCACCTGGTGGCCTGCCCTCCAAGGCCACGGCTATTCTGTCCAGGGCACCACCTAGTGTTGCCGTGTTGGCCTGGATAGCCTGGGTGAGGGCCCTCACATCCTGCCCAACGCCTGCTGATGTAGTCTGCAGGTCGTTAAGGCAGTTTGTGAAAGCCCGGGAGTGGCAGTCCAGGTTCCCCAGCGTATCCTTGATGGAGGACAGGCTCTCCTCCATCCGCACCAATGTCTGGCTGACCTGTCCCAGATAGTGGGTCTGGAGGAACTGGTCCCTTCTCAGAGTGGCGGGCAGGAGATCGGCCACCCCCCTGGTCTTCTGGGTCGCCTTCCTGCCTCCAGCTGATGCTTGTGGCCGGGGAGAAGGGGAGGCCCTTGGGAGAGGAGCCATGTTGGGGGAGGAGGGGGGGGGCTCCCCCTTAGGGAGGGCTGGCTGCTGCCAGCCAGAGGGGAAGAGTCATCCAAAAACAATAGTCCAGTGCCTGACATGGACTCCTCCTCAAACTCCTCCTCCTCAACCTCCTCCCCCTCCTCTTCAACCTCCTCCGCGGACTCCGGCCTTGTCGGGGGGGCCTCATTAGGCTGCTGTCCTGGGGATGGTGCGGTCAGGCCAGATGGCCCTGCACCCTCCTGCACAGGTTGGAGGATCCACACACTTGCCACATATTCCCTTTCACCCCTCCCCCACACACCTGATATGAAAAAAAAAACTTACCTGGCACCACGGGCTCCGGACTTGAGTCAAAGCCGGGCAGGCCCTCCACTTCATGCCGATGAAAGGTCAGGGCCACTGCACGCTCCTCCGCTGTCAGCCTAACACGGCATGGTGGGCCCCCTCCTGTGCCCCTGGCATGGGCAAGCATTTTGCGCAAGCATTTTGGCCAGCTTCTTTTTGACCAGACGCCGGAGGTCATTCATCTTTTTGTCAATCCCAGACCAGTTCCGTGTCCCCCCCTCCCCCGCTGAATTCACCTAGTCAGTGATGATGTCCAAAATCTCCCTCCTCCTGGCCGGGGTGGTGTTGGCACTGTCCGGGCCGTGGAGGAAACGCCCATAATCGCTAATGGCCCGGGCAAGAATTTGTTTCTCCCCCAAAGTGAAATTTAGTTTTCGTTTTCTCTCTGTCATACTCATACAAAAACTCACTCCCAGTCAACAAAAATCAGTCACAAAAACAAGCATAACCAATTAAGCAAGAACACACACAAAGAGAAAACTAACACCCAAAAAATCACACAAGCACTCAGCAAAAAACAGTCACAAAAACAAACAGCAACAATTAAGCAAGAAAACAAACGAGCAGAAATATATCAAACAAACAGTCTCTCAAACACTTATCAAAAAACACTTTCAAAGATCTACTAACAAACACTTGATCACACAGAACACTAATCTGACAACTACAAAACACAACGCAACGAACAACAGGACAAAAGCACTTGGTTAAATGGGAAGGGACAAAGGGATGTACTTTTGCAATGGAAGTGCGTTTGTGTCTGTCTATTTATGCTGTCTGCGTAGTCCCTAGTACATTTCCAATTTCACTGATTGCGCCGTTCCCGAGTTGTGAGCATGCGCAGAGAGGTGCTGACCATGGTCTCCTTCAAGCGCGCATGCGCGAGCTGGCTGGCCCTTCATTTGCATGGGGTCACGGCTCATTTCAATGTAACACGCCCACGTCCTTCCCAATTTGTATTATTCCGCCTTACGCCTCTGAAATAACGTTACGCATGCGCAATTTTCTGCGCAAAAGCTACGAGAATAGGGTGATTACGCGGCTACATTGCGCAAGTCTAACGTAAAGGCGGTGCGCTACGTCGGTCCAATAATGCGCAGATGTACCTGAATCTGGCCCAGGGTTTTTAGCGCTGTGCCAAATGAAAAAAAGGTGTCGCTAATGGCTGCCGAAAACACCTGCAATTTTACCGTGCTTATGGTGTTTTTATCATGGGTCAGGTGACTCAAAAAGCATGTTTTGTAATAATGTTCTGTTATGTACTATTTATATATATATATATATATATATATATATATATATGTTGTGCTGATTTGTTTTAAAATAAAAAAGAATTATAATCGAAAAAAAATGCATCAAACATGCAACACAGGTGCATTTTTGATGTGTTCTTGCTGCGTTTTCAATGCATTTCAATGGAGAGGTTCATTTTTGGTGCTTTTTTATTTTTAACTGACCAAATATGCACCAAAAATGCAGCAAGCAGGATTTTTAACACCACTTCAAAAGGTGCCGATAATAGGCAACAATAAATTCAAATTCATTTAAATTCATGCTAATAATTAAAAAGTCTAATAGAATATTTATATTAATCCATATATATATATATATATATATATATATATATATATATATATATATATTATAAAATGTCAGTTTGGGTTTCAGTCAATTGCAGAATTTTTGGTTTTGGTTTTGGCATTAGAATTTTCATTTTTGTATAAACATACAGTGACACGCATAGGCTTGCGCAGGGGGGGGGGGGGGGGGGGGGGGTGGTGGTGATGCGCCTTGTTGATTTTCAGACACTTTTGATGATATTATGTACTGTAGATGACGACATTTAATGTCTTTGCAATTTTACATTGAGGAACAATATTCTGCAATTTTTCGACAATTTTTGAATTTTTGGACGCAGCTTTTTACAGATTGGTGAACCTCTGCCCATCTTTACCCTTTGAGACACTCTGGGTATAAAAAGAGCATCTTAGAGAGTTAATCCTGTTACTAACCTCATGCCAATTGACTTATTTAGTTGCATAATGTTCTTCCTTGTTAATACCATTACTTTGCCAGCTTTTTGTTGCCCTGTCCCAACTTTTTGAAGACATGTTGCTATCATCAGTTTCAAAATGATCGTATATACTCGAGTATAAGCCGACCTGAGTATAAGCCGAGGCCCTAATTTTACCACACAAAAATGGAAAAACGTATTGACTCGAGTATAAGCCTAGGGTGAGAATGCCACAGATACTGTAAGCAAAAAAGAGGGTGAATAATACCTATTTGCATGCCTCACTGTGCCCATTTGCAACCCCACTGTGCCCCTTGCAACCTCTCGGTGGCCATTGCAACCTTACTGTGCCCATTCTCACTGTGCCCATTGCAGCCTTACTGTGCCCATTGCAGCCTTACTGTGCACATTCTAACTGTGCCTATTGTAGCCTCACTGTGCCCATTTCAGCCTTTATGTGCCCATTCTCCCTGTGCCCATTGCAGCCTTACTGTGCCCATTCTCACTGTGCCCATTACAGACTTACTGTGCCCATTCTCACTGTGCCCATTGCAGCCCCAGTGTACCTGTATTCTTGAAAGGCCATTTATCAATAGTCACGGCTTCCTTCTGGTCCGTGATGGGCATTTGACTCCTCCTCTGACTCATCCTCGGACAAGAGGACGTCCATTATAGGCAGAACACTGAACACACTGTCTGCTGGGAAAGTCTGAGGATGAGAGGACCTCTGTGATAGGTGGTAGCGGAACACAGTGTCAAACGCCTATCATGGACCAGGAGGGAGCTGCGACTTTTGAAAAATGGACAGGTGTACCCGACACGTACACTGACTCGAGTATAAGCCGAGGGGGCTATTTTCAGCCCTAAATCATTGCACTCTCTTTTTATGTAGATGTTATACAGCTTTATTACATTTTCTTATACCCCCCAGTATCTACCCTTTCCAACCATACGTTGCAGTTTTTAAGGACATCTGCCTCTTAGGCCTCGTACACACGAGGGGATATGTCCGCTGAAAACGGTCCGATGGACCGTTTCAGCAGACATCTCCGCTCGTGTGTATGGGCTAGTGGACAGATTTCTCCACCCGACAGATTTCAAAGCATGCTTTGAAATCCATCCGGTGGAATCTGTCCGCCCGACATGTCTGCTGGTTAGTACACTTACCAGCAGACATGTCGTCCCCCACCGCCGCCGCCGAATGGATTTGGCGCATGCGCGGAAGTGTTTTACTTCCTGGTGCGGTGACGTGGCGGTGACGCGGCGGCGTCAACGTCACCGCCGCGTCACCGCGCCGTCCGGCGGCGGGGAATTAGATCCGATGGTGTGTACACGCCATCGGATCAAACTCCCGATCGGACATATCCGATGGAAATGGTCCGCGGACCGTTTTCATCGGATATGTCCGATCGTGTGTATGGGGCCTTATTGGTTACTTTCAACTGAGCTAGTTTTCTTTTACTCCATCTCATACTTTAGTTCTACTTCTCCTGCTCCATCTGCTATTCCTTCTTATACTCTATATAAGTCTATACTCACAAAGGGTTTCCAAAGGCATCACACTGCAGCATCAGCTTCTCCCCCTCTCTTGGCAAATTGGGTCGGGGCTCAATCTTTGCCATTGGTTGGTCTGCAAACAAAACAGAGAGTTTTTATTAATTAATGCAAAAATGGGACACATGTATTAAATACAGCACACAACAGGAATAGGGATGAGCCAAACACCCCCGCGTTTGGTGCGCACCAGAACCCTCGAACGGACCGAACGTTCGTGCAAACATTTAGAACCCCATTGAAGTCTATGGGACTCGAACGTTCGAATTCAAAAGTGCTCATTTTAAAGCCTAATATGCAAGTTATTGTCGTAAAAGGTCTTTGAGAACCCGGGTCTTGCCCCAGGGAACATGTATCAATGGAAAAAAGTTTTAAAAACGGTTGTTTTTTCAGGAGCAGGACTCCTGAAAAAAACGACCGTTTTTAAAACTTTTTTTCCATTGATACATGTTCCCTCGGGCAAGAGCCGGGTTCTCAAGGACGTTTTCACAGGCAAACTATAGACACCCAGCAGGTACAATATTTAAAGGAATTTTTTTTATTTTAAGCATCATTAAAATCACTGTTTCAGGAGCAGTGATTTTAATGATGCTTAAATTTAAAAAAAATGAAAAATTCCTTTAAATATTGTACCTGCTGGGTGTCTATGCCTGTGATAACGTCTTTAAATAGCACAATCACCTGCCTGTCAGTAAATTAGGAATAGCTGATCTAGCTAAGCTATACAGTGTATAAATATATGTACAACTCCTGGGATGTATATATATTCTCTACACACTGTAAATTTAACTAAACTGACTAGCCTGCCTGCTCTATCTATCTAGTAATAAATACACTGTCTCTCTCTCTCTCTATAGGACTTCTCTCTTTACCAACGCCGCAACACACTACACGAGGCCGCCTTGCAGACAGCCTTTTATAATGTGGGGCGTGTACTAAACCCCCTAAACCATAATTGGCCAAAGACACCCTGGCTTTGGCCAATTATGGCTCTCCGTTTTATGCACGCTGTGATTGGCCAAGCATGCGGGTCATAGTGCATGCTTGGCCAATCATCAGCGGGGAATGCAGCAGTGAATTATGGGCCGTGACGCGTCACTCGAATTTGGCGCGAACGACCCGTTTGGTTCGAACAGACGATGTTCGAGTCGAACATACATTTGAATCGAGCGCAGAGCTCATTCCTAAACAGGAATAGATTTAATTATTGTACCAATAACTAACAATTGCTCCAAATGGAAGTTGAAGCTCTCATGTAATGCTGGACTATGCTAACTATAAGGCCCTTTTCACATGGGTCGCGTTTGCATGTTTTCAGGAGGCAGTACTGACACTTTCTGAATGCCTTTTATTTTTTTAATCCCAAGGGAGATTTTACAGTGAAATACCATGCGCCAAATCATAAGGTTGTGGCACGCTTCCATTTTGCAAGCAGTGTCACCTAAAAGATGTGATTGCCAAGTTAAATTTGCAACACCCAGAAACGAAGCATCCAACCATGGTAATGAGAACGGATCTGAATGTCCGTCATTATGTTAATTTGTAGGTAGGTGGTTGGGGGCCTTAAAAATGTAGATCAACCACCCCTTTGGTGCCCATGTTAACCTAGCCTTATGCCGCGTACACGCGGTCGTTTTTCGTGATGAAATAAAACAATGTTTTAAAAAACGTCATTTAAAATGATCGCGTGTGGGCAAAACCTTGTTTTATGTCTTCTTTCAGAACAAACAGCGTTTTTATACCCGCGCATGCTCAGAAGCAAGGTATGAGACGGGAGCTTCAATGGAACAGAGTGCCGTCGAACGTGGTGTACGTAACCGCGCTTTGCAAGAGCATTTTCAGAAAACGATGGTGTGTTAGCAACGTCGTTTGAAAAACGTTGTTTTGTTTCGTGAGATAAAACAATGTTTTTTTACATCACAAAAAGTGATCGTGTGTACGCGGCATTAGAAGCTGTCACCATGTGAATTTAAAGCGGAGCTTCACCCTGATTTTTATTTTTTTTTCAAAAATCTAAAAAAAAAAAAAAAAAAATTAAATGGAAAAAAAAAAATACTCACCCTAAATAGGCTGTTGCTATGCGGAAGTCCCGAATCTGCCCTCATGATCCGCGGTGTGGTTTTCTTCCTCCTCCTCTTCTCGGTGTCTTCCTGTGAATGGGCCGCGCTGCATTCTGGGAACTGTGTGTATCCCAGAAAGCAGCCGCACCATTCACAAAGCGCCGCGTTGCTCGCACATGCGCAGTAGGAAACGGGCAGTGAAGCCGCACGGCTTCACTGCCTGTTTCCCTGACTGTGGATGGCGGTGCCGGGATCGAGGATCGGCATCGGAGGGGGCCGTCAGCGCGGGCGCCTGGGACAGGTAAGTGTCCTTATTCAAAGTCAGCAGCTACACTGTTAGTAGCTGCCGACTTTGGAAAAAAAAAATGCGGGTGGAGCTCCGCTTTAAGCTTCTTTTGTGGCAGACAGCCATCCTGACTAGACTTTTCGTTTGGAAAATACATTTATTTAGTTACTCCCGAAAATTGATTTGATTTATTTCGTTTTTCGTTGGGGAATAGCTTTCGTCTGAAAATCCAATAATACTTGGTTTCTGTCGAATGGTCAAAAGAATATTCGACGGAATCTTTACGTCGTATCATACATTTCCGTTCGAATATTCCGCCTACAAGAATTCTAATGTTGTATGACTAGTAATAATGTCAAATCTATTTTCTCATAAATCGAAATCTAATCTCTGTAATGTCGAATCTATTATTTCTATAGTGTCAAATCTTTTCTCTATGATGTCGAATCTTTTCCCTATAATGTCGAATCTCTCTATATCGAATTTTTACCGCAACGAAAACAAAAATAAAGCATTTTTAATGTCAGATCTTTCGGTTTTCGTTTCTTGCACTTTCGTTATTGTTTGTTAAAACGATAACGAAAAAAACGATTTTCGGACGAAAATGCATTCTAACGAAAACTAATGCACATGTCTAATCCTGACACATTCCATTTAATGTAAAACCTAAAACTATACAAGCCAATGAGGTGGTAAGGGTTTATTGAGATATCCTGCATACCCACAATAATCTGAAAAATTAAAAGGAAGTTAAAAAGCGCCTGTATATACTTTATGTTATACATGTGAGACTTTTTTTTATTAAAGTGGAACTAAACCCATTAATTTAACAGTTTAAAAAAACAGTTACAATTCCTAGCATGCCAACATCTAATGGCTGGTGTCATAACTAATCACATGTTTAGCATCATGGCAGTTGCAGATCAAACATGGACTCAGGCGGCGTACACACGACCGAGGTTCTCGCAGGAAACCAGCGAGAAAAAAATCCGAACATGCTCTATTTTTTCATGACGTTTTAAACGTTGTGGTTTTTCGGGTTGTAAAAAATGGTCGCGTGTGGGCCTTAACGACGTGAAAAATCCACGCATGCTCAGAAGCAAGTTATGAGACGGGAGCGCTCGTTCTGGTAAAACTACCGTTCGTGATGGAGTAAGCACATTCATCACGCTGTAACAGACAGAAAAGCGCAAATCGTCTTTTACTAACACATAATCAGCTAAAGCAGCCCAAAGGGTGGCGTCATCCGAATGGAACTTCCCCTTTATAGTGTTGTTGCACGTGTTGTACGTCACCACGCTTTACTAGAGCATATTTTTTTTTCACGATCGTGTGTAGGCAAGGCCGTTTTAAAGATCGGGTTGAAAAAAAACGTAGTTTTTCCTAGAGCCTGAAAAACGTTGTTTTTTACAACCCGAAAAATGATCGTGTGTATGCGGCATTAGAGCGAGCGGAGACTGCAAGTCAGTGCCTGACCTCACAAATGTGCTTCTGGAAGAATGGTCAAACATTCCCATAGACACACTCCTAAACCTTGTGGAGCCTTCACAAAAGAGTTGAAGCTGTTATAGCTGCAAAAGGTGGGCCAACTCAATATTGAACCATACGGACAAAGACAAAAAGCAGGCATCCCAATACTTTTGACTATATAGTGTACATAGAGCAATCACATTTTGGAAGGTAGTTGTAGTCCAATGTGAATTACATCTACAGATATGTACAGAGCTGTACTATGAATTCAGAACCACAAGTCCATTAGTGTAGAAGCTATCTGCTTGTGTACTGTAACTTTAGGAGCAAAAGAACATAAATTAAAACTGCAAATTCAACAGAAATAACCAACATAATATTTTTCCTCTCTATATCACTCCCTATTGGAACCTATGCTAACAATTTTTTTTCCATAGATTTTAACTGTAGAATCTATTGATGGGTTATCGCTAATCAATCAAATGTATCCTAATCTCTTCAGTAACATTGTTTGAGTCAAGGACCTAAGATTTAGATTGATTATCAAAAGCACACTTTTTGCAAAGAAGAGTGGGCAAATATTGCCAAGTCAAGATGTGCCATGCTGATCCACTCATACCCAAAAAGACTGAGTGCTGTCATAAAATCAAAAGGTTCTTCAACAAAGTAAGACGTCGGCAGAATGGCACGGCTGGGCACAATCACATACAGGTACGTTGCCCTTTAAGTGCCCAGCCGTGGGTCGCACGTGCCGCCGGTGGCGTGCTTGCAACCCGTTCCTAAGCTCCGACACCGCGCCCACGAGACCCGATTGCTGCCGGTGTCCCGCCAACGAGTCACAGGAGCTGAAGAATGGGGAGAGGGGAGTGTAAACAAACCTTCCCCATTCTTCTCTGTGGCTTGTCACTGATCGTCTGTTCCCTGTCATAGGGAGCGACGATCAGTGACGTCACTCATCCAGCCACGCCCCCCTACAGTAAGAAACACACAATAGGACACACTTAACCCATTTAGCGCCCCCTAGTGGTTAACCCCTTCACTGCCATTGTCATTTTCACAGTAATCAGTGCATTTTTATAGCAGTTTCCGCTGTGAAAATGACAATGGTCCCAAAAATGTGTCAAAAGTGTCCGATGTGTCCGCCATAATGTCGCAGTCACGAAAAAATTCACTGATCGCTAGTAAAAAAAAATATTAATAAAAATGCCATAAAACTATTCCCTATTTTGTAAACGCTATAACTTTTGCGCAAACCAATTAATAAACGCTTATTGCATTTTTTTTTTTTTACCAAAAATATGTAGAAGAATATGTATTGGCCTAAACTGAGGATTTTTATATATATATATATATATATATATATATATATATATATATATATATATATATATATATATTTTTTTTTTTTGGGGCATATTTATTATAGCAAAATGTAAAAAATATGGATTTTTTTTTTAAATTGTTGTTCTATTTTTGTTTATAGCGCAAAAAATAAAAACCGCAGAGGTGATCAAATACCACCAAAAGAAAGCTCTATTTGTGGGAAAAAAAGGACAGCAATTTTGTTTGGGAGCCACGTCGCACGACCGCGCAATTGTCAGTTAAAGCGACGCAGTGCCGAATCACAAAAAGGGGCCAGGTCCTTTACCTGCATAATGGTCTGGGGCTTAAGCGGTTAAGGGTGTGCACACTTATGCAACCATATTATTTTATTTTTTTATTTTTACTTCCCTCCACCTAAAAGATTTCAGTTTGTTGTTCGATTGAGTTGTACAGTTTATAGGTCATGTTAAAGGTGGAAAAAGTTCTGAAACCATTTATCTTTGTCTTATTTTTTTACATCACAGAAACCTGACATTTTACCAGGGGCAGGAGTGGACCATTGAGGCCGTGCCACTAGGGGGTCCCATCAGGGTTGCCAGGCTCAGTAAAACCAGGGACAGTATGTAAAAATCTGTGTTTTTTTTTTTTTACATCTGTCCCTGATATGTCAAAAACCGACATGCTTTTGATGTGAAAATCCCGAGATTTTAGCTGCCCCGCCTCTGTACTGCCTCCTGGCGTGGTGGCCATCTGTAAGCCTGGGGGCCCCATAATCTTCTATTGCCCGGGGGCCCGATGAGTTGTCAGTCCACACCTGAACAGGGGTGTGTAAACTTTTTATATCCATTGTACATAAACGGACGATACTTATAGTCAAAGCTGCACAGTCTAGACTGTTTATATCTACAGACACCCCTTACCTGCACAGGCAGTTTCTTGGAAAAAGGTGAACTAACCCTTTAAAAAACAAATGGTCCCAATGTACCCTTGAGTCTGTCTGTGGCATACTAGGCTGTCCTCTGGTTGTTTCACCGCAAATTCTTCTACAATAAATCTTGAGCGTGTTTAAAGAAAAATCTTCACAAGTAATAGTTTTAATAATAATTTCAAAAATGAAAAACATTTTCAGATCTTTAAAACAAAACCTATACATATCTATTCATGAGTTACCGATTTCTTTAGATTTCTTAAATAATTTTTATGCTTTGCATGGATATGCAAGACCCCGGAACACCCCCCATTTCAAATGATTTAGTCAACCATTACTGCTTGGAATGACAAGAAGTTATTAGACAGTTTTTCATTATGATCTGCTCACTGGGGGGCGCTGTCCTCTCGCTTTCCTTGTTGTTTTGTTTTACATTACATTAACAACTATGATAATGAGGATAAATGATTTTTCCTGCTCGGGCCGGATGTTGAAAACAAATTGCATTTGGGCGTAATTTGGGGCATATTTTCCCTTTATTGGCGAGCCTGCTGTCTGACTCATTTTGCTGCATAGCAGCTTAGCAATAAAGTTTCTCCTAAATCCATTCAATGTTTAGATCACACCTCAGTCTATTCCTCTGCTAAGTGCCAATGCTTTATGAAGCACAGAGAGAGGAGCTGCGGATAACGTAGCAGATCCTTAACACTTTGGAACAAATACATAAATCTAATAATGACACAGTGGCTTGGGATAACACACAGAAGACTCACCGCCAAAAAAGGCTGATTTTATCATGTGCGGGGAGCCTGGAAGCGAGAGACTCTGGGGAGATGAATGAAGAGGTGGCACAGCTCCAGGGCATACATTAAAGAGGAAGAACAAGAGGGTGTTATGGTCCTCTGCACAAGAAGCCACAGGGTATATTGTGGACATTAGGGTTCAAGGTGCCTGCAAAAAGGCAGGTAAAATTGTGCCAGCCAGAGTCAAGTGACTACCTTCCTTGGGTCATGCTATTGGAGGAGTTGCAGGATGCAAAAAATGACTATCATATTCTCTCTGTAGAGCCTTAGGCCGCACAATCACACACGATCAGACATGTCCGATGAAACTTGTCCAACGGACCGTTTTAATCGGACCAGGCTGAAGTGGTCTGTTGGTCTGATGTGCGTACACACCATCGGACCAAAACACGGTGACGTAGAACACAACAACGTTAAGAGCTGTGGTGGCTCAATGTGATTGGCACTGCGCTGACAAGCCGTTCACCTCTGCAGCCAAGGTTTCGGATCCCGGTTTCGGCTACATGTGAATTGAGTTTAGTGGTCTCAGCCCAGCTCCCGGTGGGTGTGCTATGCAAGGTACACCTGCGCTTAGTACGCGCACAACCACCCCCCACAAAAAAACACCACACTTGCACACACACAAAATTGGTTAAACATGCACGCACTTTGGCCATGCGGTCTCCTAAAAAGGAGAGGTGAAGGACCTACGGGGCTGGCTGAGCGGGCTAGACCCCCTCACTTCCTCATAGGGGGAGTCCCTCTGCCCCGTTGGGCCCCATCGGGCTCCCAAGCGGAGCAGGTAGGGCAGGGTGAGTGGGAGGTCCTCCCTCACACCCGCCATTGCCACCCGGGGGCATGGAGAAGGATGGCAGATTGCCTCTGGGGGGAGGGTCTGCCTACTCCCAACTCCTGCAGTCTGGCTCCTCTCTCTCGAGTTCACGCACAAAAATACACTAAAAGAAAAAAAAAAAAAAAGAACACAACGACGTGATGAAAAAACGAAGTTCAATGCTTCCAAGCATGCGTCGACTTGATTCAGAGCATGCACGGGATTTTGGTCCGATGATTTTGTGTACTAACCATCGAACCTGTACGACGAACAGGTTTCCAGCGGACATGTTTTCAAGCATGTTTTGAAACTTTGGTCCGCTGGAAAGCGGTCCGATAGGCCGTACACACGATCGAACATGTCCGCTGAAACTGGTCTGCGGACCAGTTTCAGCGGACATGTTCGATCGCATGTACGCGGCCTTAGTTGTACCCCAAGTCCCTATGAGTGTGAAACGCGTCAATGCTGCGCCTGTCTCTAAGGCTGTGATGTTTTATATACAGGTTTTCTTTAATGAAGCTACTGAATTTCCCACTATATAGTGTGTGGTCATCTACTTCATCTTGTCTACATTTCACAGCTTCGAACCTGAGGCTGCGTACACACGGCAGGGAATCTCGACGGGCAGAACACATCGTTCCGCCCGTCGAGGTTCCCTGCCGGCCGTCGAAATCGGCGACCCGCCCGTCGGGAATGGCAACCAGCCATTCTTCCGGGCGGGCCGTCGAGGAAATAGAGAGCGTGCTTTCTATTTCGGCTCGACGGGCTTCCCGACGGGAAGCTCGCCGAGACCGTACACACGGCCGAGGTCCTCGCTGGAATGTGCATTCCAGCGAGGTTCTCGCTGGTTTTCAGCGAGAACCTCGGCCGTGTGTACGGCGGCTGACAAGCACTTGTTCATGAGGAAGAGGGACTGGAGTGTGGTAGACCTACCTGGAGCGGTGTCTACACATCTATGCTTTGGATCTATCTGGTGTATCCCTGTACCATCATTGAATTTTTAGCCATCAGACATTAATCCTCAGTGTAAAGTGTTTGTTAACCCTAAGGGCTATGCTATGAGGAAGGCTTCTGCTGTTAGTGCTGAATAAACATTTAAGAAGAAGCAATCGAGTTGCCGGCATTTGTTTGCTATTTGTTAACCCTAAGGGCTCATTCTCTTTTGAGGTTGGTGGCAGAAAACCCCCCAACAGTTGAGACTTAAGCTGCAAAGGCATCGGCCGGGGGTGTACACATACTTTGGGTATGTGTACACCCCCAGCCAAGATGTTTTGCTTTCTGGCCTCAATTATACACCCTGTTGATTTTGTCAGGTGTAGTGCCCACTGAACGCGACACATTTAAGTGAATGGGGACACTCTGTAAGCACCCCACAACCGCATGCTATGCACAAGGTTGTGCCATACTAGTGTAGCGATCTTGGGGTTAAAGCAGGAAATGAGGAGGCAAAAAAAAAGAAAAAAATATATTATTATTTAACAAGTTGGTGGTCCTGCGGATGCAAAATGGAGCTCCATTTTTGGTATATGGAAAATAAGCTTTTTGAAACACTGGACTTTCTCACAAACTACGGTGAACGACAGTGAACCACAACTGTGGTAAGGAAAAGATTTTAATGCACTTCTCTATGCAATGTGATTTTCATTACTGGACCCCAGGCGTCACTCTAATCAGAGAAAAATAGTTTGGGGGTTCACTACATCATATCACTCACATATAGGAATGCATTGAGCTACTAAGGAAAGAGGTATAGCGAACATGTTTAGTATTTCAGGCCGGGCGGCCGCATACTATTAGCAACAAATGTCAAGCACGTAGCATATGAGAATACTGTATGCAGATAGCATTTACTTGAGAGAGGCAACTGAAGATTAAATGGTTTAAGAGCGTATGTCCCTTTAAGATATGCCACAACTGTTATATGAAACCATAATAACTTATCCCACAGCAGTAGTGTAAACTTGAGCCAGGTTCAAATACAGTACTTTGTAAATGCAATATGTGAACAGGGTTATTCTAGAGCAATAAATGTAACGTGGTGATTGTACTTTCTCCGCTTGTAGAGAGCAGAGTATTGTAGTAGCAATGGGATTCTGTGATAGATGGTCTGCTTGTGGTACATATCTTAGGGTATCCCCAGAGCAATGACAGCGTGGATACAGGTAGAGGCTATGTAGTAGGATTAAGCTGTGGCTTAATGGTGTCATGGATCCGGCATGCAATAGTTTCCAGATGAGGTGACCTAATGCCAGTAGTTTTGTTGTAGCGTGGTCCGGCTACTGCTGACAATAATAGAACAGTGTGCAATAAGCACGCTGTGCTGTTTATAGGAGTAAGACATGTGTGCTAAATGGAGCGTTGATTAAGCTTGGCACTTCCGCGTTCCACGCTGGAACGCACAATGCGCCGGGCGATGATGTTAGTGCGCGGTCGCGTATGTGTTCCAGCGTGGAACACAATACGACGACGAATTGCCGTTTACAGACTTTATGCATGTAGGCCACCTAAAGTGATTATAAACCCCCTACAGACCACATTGACCTACATGTAAGCCTAGATTAAGGCTTACCTGTAAGTGCAAGAAATATCTCCTCAACCTACACGGTTAAGGAGATATTTCCAAGAAAGACGGCACCGATGTCTACGGCGCATGCATCGTAGATAAGGGCGCGCAGGCGCACTGAGTGTGTCGCTGCTAACGGCTTCATGCCGTTAATGGCGGCTCCCGTGTGCATGCTGCTTCGGCCAGTTACAGCGCCGGAGCAGCGATACCCGGAAGTTACTCCGGTTATCATAGCGACGACAGAGGAAGTGTCCAAAGACCGCTGCGGGGTTTAGTTCTAAGGTAAGTAATTCATAATTAGATAGTATGCTATGTTTACTAGCTCATTATGTCTGTCTTGCAGGTTTTTTTTTTAGGGTTTACTTCTTCTTTAAAAGAGAAGTGTTGGAAATCAAAATAATAAACAGACTCACCTGCAGCATCGGATCAGCTGCAGCACTGATCCAATGCTGCAGCTATCCCCTGTCAGCTCTACACTGATAACTGAGTGATCAAAAGCTGCTGATCACTCAGTTCTCGGGTCTCTCTGAGCAGAAAGCAGTGACTGTCAGTTACCCCTCTGTGCTGTGCCCCTCCAGAGCTCACTGGAGTGCAGAGCTGTAGAGGGGGCAGGGACGGTTGGTTCAGGCTCTCAGCAGTGTGCTAAGAGGCCGAGCCAACTGCTAGTCAGGTGTCTGGGAGGATCCCAATATTATTGACGTCAGCCGACAGCAGACGTTAGCCAACTGTTGAGTTAACCTGAGCCACAGGATTGCAGACCTTGATCCTCAGAAGTATGGCTAAAAGTGCTTTGGCCATACTTCAGCTTTCAAAAATGTTGTGTTGCCCATAGAGATAAATGTTCTCTTTTTGTCTAACATAAGGGACAATCTGATTGGTTGCCAGAGGCACCTGGAACAGTTCTGCCTTTGAAATCTTTAATCACGAATACACTACATGACTTTTTTTGTTTGATTTATTTGCGTAAATGTAAGTCTACTACAGTATAGATAGGAAAGGCACAGCTATCGATGCTTAGAACAGTACAAACGGAAACAAAATAAACAGAAGCTGCCAACGTCAACTGTCTTACAGAGACCCTTAGGTCAGGCGGACAGTTGATGTGACCTCAGTTGTCTGCATTGTGTGGGAACCCTAGAGGAACGCTGGATTCATGAGATGGGGATTGTTCATACTCAGTAGGATGAAGGAAGCCTATAGCATTTTGCAAACAGGATTACAGAGTGTTGCAGATTCACAGTTTTAGCTGAAATTCGTACGGAGTAAATTCACATGCGCATTCATTCATGAGAAGGAAAAAATAGAAGTGCTACAACACCTTCCCCCTACTAAGCCTGCAAACAGCTCCAAGCAATACTCCTCACATGTGCCGGATGAACCGTATATGAGAACAACTGGAGCTTTAGAAAGATACACAAATACTACAGGAGCTGCAAACCGACCTTACAAGACTGACCAC
Organism: Rana kukunoris; assembly: GCA_029574335.1. Classification (NCBI taxonomy): domain Eukaryota; kingdom Metazoa; phylum Chordata; class Amphibia; order Anura; family Ranidae; genus Rana; species Rana kukunoris. The sequence continues at coordinate 28,138,782 of CM056059.1, forward strand.
AGGCAGGAGGAAAACTTTGGACTGTGCCGATAATCTCATTTGGCTAGGTGGAGAGCATAGCGAGAGAGAGAGAGAGAGAAAGAGAGAGAGAAAACTGCTAAAGTAGATACATAAACCGAATGATATTTAACATCCTAATCAATGTGAATCCTATTAGAATACTTTTTTCCTCCATTTGTTGCATCTCAGTGCTGCTGATGTCCTCTTTTGACCACCGATATAAGCAGGGCCGGCCTTTGGGGTGTGCGAGCTGTGCGGCCGCAAAGGGCGCCATGGGCAACAGGGGCGCCATTCGGCCATCACAGCTTGCAGAATGTGAGTCGCAGTCAGTTACTCACATGATCATCACAGAAGTCTGACTACTACGAGTCACAGCAGCAAGTGCTGCCAGGTCCCCCTGGCCGCTGCCAGGTCCCCCTGCCCTGGGACAGGGCGAAGAGCAACGCATCAGCTGCGGCACCTGAAAAAAAATGTCTGCTGCCGCCCCCCGACAGGCACACTGCATGTGCCGCCGCTGCTCGGGAAAGCCCGAAAACGCTTGGCTATTCTTGGGCAGACGGAGCATGCGTAGTGGTGTCTAAGCGCCTGAGCCGCGCCATTTTTAAATGCAAAGCCGCACTGTCCACCAAAAGGTAAGTCACAATGAGCCTCTGGCCCTGCATGCATCTACTTTTTCAGATAAAAATGAAAAATAAAAAAGTATTTACTTTTTATAGCCAGCTTACACATAGAAGGGGAGGAGGATATAAGGGACCTCTTTGTGTATGTTTAGGTGACCAGGGGGCGAGGGGTGAATATGGGGGGGCACCACAGGATTAGCTCGCACAGGGCACCTGAACTCCTAAGGCCGGCCCTGGATATAAGGAGCATTCTTCCCACTGACCACCAATATAAGAAGCACTCTTCTCACTGGCCACCAATGTAAGGAGCATTCTTCCCACTGACCACCAATATAAGAAGTATTCTTCCCACTGACCACCAATATAAGAAGTATTCTTCCCACTGACCAACAATATAGGAAGTATTCTTCCCACTGACCACCAATATAAGAAGTATTCTTCCCACTGACCACCAATATAAGGAGCGATCTTCTCACTGGCGACCAATATAAGAAACATTCTTCCGACTGACCACCAAGATAAGAAGCATTCTTCTCACTGGCCACCAATGCAAGGAGCATTCTTCTCACTGGCCACCAATGCAAGGACCATTCTTCTCATTGACCACCAATGCAAGAAGCATTCTTCTCACTGGCCACCGATATAAGGAGCATTCTTACCACTGATCACCAATATAAGAAGTATTCTTTCCACTGACCACCAATATAAGGAGCACTCTTCTCACTGACCACCAATATAAGGAGCATTCTTCTCACTGGTCACCAACGTATGGAGCATTCTTCTCACTGACCACCAATATAAGAAGCGTTTTTCTCACTGGCCACCAATGTAAGGAGCATTCTTCTCACTGGCCACCAATGCAAGGAGCATTCTTCTCACTGGCCACCAATGTAAGGAGCATTCTTCTCACTGGCCACCAATGCAAGGAGCATTCTTCTCACTGGCCACCAATGCAAGGAGCATTCTTCTCACTGGCCACCAATGCAAGGAGCATTCTTCCCACTGGCCACCAATGTAAGGAACATTCTTCTCACTGGCCACCAATGTATGGAGCATTCTTCCCACTGGCCACCAATGTAAGGAACATTCTTCTCACTGGCCACCAATGTAAGGAACATTCTTCTCACTGGCCACCAATGTAAGGAACATTCTTCTCGCTGGCCACCAATGTAAGGAACATTCTTCTCGCTGGCCACCAATATAAGGAGCATTCTTCTCACTGGCCACCAATATAAGGAGCATTCTTCTCACTGGCCACCAACGAAAGGAACATTCTTCCCACTGACCACCAATGTAATGAGCATTCTTCCCATTAACTACCAATGTAAGGGACATTTATATTAATTGACCATCAACTTAAGACGCATTCTTCCCACTGGCCACCCTTGTAAGGAGAATTCTTCTCGCTGACCACCAATGTAAGAAGCATTCTTTGATATCATCCCATCATAGACAAGGTCATCTGGCTGGAGCGCAAAACTTTAACTGCTTGCCGGCCAGCCGCTGCCATTATACTACGGCAGATCGTCTCGTTCCGTAGCTGTACGTAGGTCCGTTTTACAGCTATAGCAGGTGTGCCACACAGCAATCTCTCCACAGAGAGACAGAATGGAGATCTGTCAATGTAAACAAACAGATCCCCATTCTGACATGGGAGGAGAGAGAGATCTGCTGTTTTTAGTGATCAGGAACAGCAATTTCTCTCCTGCTCCAGTCGGCACCCTCCTGCCACAGTGATAAACACCTCCAAGGGACCACATTTAACCCCTTGATCAGAACTAGTGTTAAACCCTTCCCTGACAGTGTCAAGTATAGAGTAATCAGTGCATTTTTATAGCATCGATTACTGTATAAATGTCACTGGTCCCAAAAAAGTGTCAAAAGTGTCCGATCTGTCCGCCGCAATGTCGCAGTCCCGCTAAAAATCGCTGATCACAGTTATTACTTATAAAATAATAATACTAAAAATGCCACAAATCTATACCCTATTTTGTGGATGCTATAGTTTTTGCAAAAAAACAATCAATATACGCTTAATGCGATTTTTGTGGTCAAAAATATGTAGAAGAATACATATTTGCCTAAACTGATGAAGAAATGTTTTTTTTTTTTTGGGGGGGGGGGGTATTTATTATAGCAAAATAATTTGATTTTTTTCCAAACTTGTCAGTTTTTTTTTGTTCATAGCGCAAAAATGTAAAACTACAGAGGTGATCAAATACCACCAGAAGAAAGCCTAAGAAAAAAGGATGTCGATTTGGTTTGGGTACAACGTCACACGACCGCGGAATTGTCAGTTAAAGTGACGCAGTGCATATCTCAAAAAATTCTCTGGTCATTAAGGGGGAAAATCTTCCGGTCCTTGAAGGTTTTGTAAAGGATTTATCTATTTTATCTTAATAGCTTCCTTTACCTTAATGCATTGCTGTTTTCATGTCCTCATTGTTTGTTTTTGCCCTCAAGTTGCTGTAATTCTTCTCTGATCTCCACACTTCCTGGTTGTTTATTACCTGATAACCACAGTACTGGGAGCTTTCTCTCTGTGGTCACTAATCAAGGAGGTGTGATTACTGCGTGTCTAAAACCCCTTGGCACCAATCAGTTTCGTTTTACAAACCATCACTGCCCTGTATTGGCTCTGTGGCTCTGTAAGGCAGAGAGGCAGGAAACAACATGCAAAAACAAAACTAAAACTGTAGGTACATTATATGATTGATTTTTATCTGTTTTTAATCATTTTTAAAAGGAATCAGTTAACTATTATGTCTTTATACCCTGTAAACATTAATTTCAGCAAAAAATAAAATCCTTTACAACTCCTTTAAGTGGTTAATGATGAAAAGTAGAGATTTTGTGCAGAATAATAAAGTTGCTGTATGCTGTATGCTATGACATGAATTTAATCATAAAGCCTTGTAAAGTTACTGAAGGGTTTCGGAACATTGGAATCTCCCATGTGACATCATTGCGCTTATTTATTAGCACTACAATGATGAAGTGCAAAATGCAGTAAGTATAGCAACCAATTAGATTTCATCTTGCGGTAAATTAAAGTGAATTGTGACCGTTTTCTATGGATTGGCATGTTTAGCTGATTGCAGGATTGATTGATTAAGCCCTCCTTGCCATGGGGAGGCAGCGCAGTTACCGTGACCTTAGTAAGGCAAGAAGCCTAACATATAAAAGGTAATCCCTTCTACTTTTACTTCTTGGCAAAGCATGCCGTTACCTTTTGTGCAAAAATAGCCTTGGAGCCATAAGGCCAGAGACTGCTTTATAGTTAATTACAATTAACCCCATCAGAGAAAGGGCTGGCACACTCTCAGCTCCCACTGGGTGTTGGAAAGAAGGAAAATCATGGCTTTCTGTATAATAAAGATGCCTCTCAGCCACCCGGGTCAATATAAATTGAGTAGGATCTAGCAAGCTGCTTGTGCCTGCTGACTATCAGTCACTTGGACATGGCTGTTAACTCCAGGGGAAATTGAATCGCTTATCAAACATCTTTCAGGAGAACAGAAACCTGGCAGGCTGGCTCATTTCCCAAACAGAGAGCCGCGTCTGGTCAGAAAGATGAGCTAACGCCGGTGACACGTGCACTGGGAAAGGCGCTAGCAGTTACTCAGTAGAGGCGGTATGGTTAAATGCCCTCTTAGGGCCAGATTCAGGTAGATGGGCGAATCTTTATTCTGGCGTAACGTTGCTCATTAACGTTACTCCGCCGAAACTTTAGGAGAAAGTACTGTATTCACAAAGTACTTGCTCCTAAAGTTGAGGCGGCGTAGCGAAAATGGGCCGGCGGAATTCAAATTGGGTGGGTAGGGGGCGTGTAGTATTTAAAATAGGCGCGATCCCGCGGCGAAAGCACTGCGCATGCGCCGGCCATCAATGTATCCCAGTGCGCATGCTCCACATTAGGACGATGTTTTCTACGTGAACGTCAATGACGTCAATCCCCATTCACGGACGAGTTACGCAAACGACGTGAAACTTTTTCAATTTGACGCGGTCACGACGGCCATACTTAACATAGGATACGCGTGCTTTTTGTTGCTTTATCTTTACGCCAGGAAACCCCTTACGGAAACGTCGTAAAGTGACTGCGTCGGGCCCGCCAATTGGCGTATCTCGCTGATTTACATATTCTCGGCGTAAATCAGCGGGAACGCCCCTAGCGGCCATTTTAAAATTGCAGTTCCGATACGACGGCGAAATACAATTACGCTGCTCGTATCTGAACTCAATCCCGGCGTATCTTGTTTTCTGAATACAGAAAACAGATACGACGGCGTAGGTTAGAAGTTACGCGGCTTATCTACAGATAAGCCGCGTAACTTCAACCTGAATCTGGCCCATAAAGTAACTACCGTGTTTCCCCAAAAATAAGCCCGGGTCTTATATTAATTTTGGCCACCAAAAACACAGTAGGGCTCATTTTCGGGGTAGGGCTTGTCATGCAATGTGCCAAGTGTTAATAATAGCAAAAGTGCTTGTAAAATGCCAGAATCCTCGCCACTACAGTAATATACAATCCAAAAGGTGTATGTCTCACCTTCCTATAGCATTGGTTGACGCTTCCATGACTTGTCTGAGCTGTCTTCCTTGCACCGAGCACTGCAGAAGGGGGGGGGGGGGCAATATTCCCCACTGACAGGAGGAGAAGGGGAGAGCAGTGAAGATGAACAGCATTTTCCATGACCTGCTCCGAGCAATGCAGAGAGAGGGGGGTGAAGATCCCCCACTGACAGTCAGGAGAAGGTGAGAGCAGCAGAGATCACATGAACGGCACTTTTAGAGCAACGCAGAGGAGTGGGGGTCGAGATCCCCCGCTAGCAGCCAGGAGAAGATAAAGGGAGAGCATGTGGAGATTATATAGCTCCACACTATACAACACTGCATTAGTAATGATTCTAGCAGTTTAAAACCACTTTAAACAAGGGCTTATTTTCAGGGTAGGGCTTATATTGCAGCCCTCCCTGAAAATCCTGCTAGGTTTTATTATCAGGGTAGGTCTTATTTTCGGGGGAAACACGGTATACCCAGGCAGCCATTATGCAACCTGGACTTTCATTTTCATTAATGCCATCTAAAAATTCAGTAAACCAAGTGAAATTGTTTGTTCACAAAAGCCTCATACACACGATCCAATTGTTGGCCAACCGAGTGTCAGATTTTTGTCTTCAGAGCGTGCGTCTGGATCTTGTCGTATACAATTGTCGGCCAACAAACACAAATGTAGTGATGTACTACGAGGAATTTCAGCTCTTGAGCGCCCAAGCTTTGGACCCCTTCTGCTAATTTTGTGTTTGGTGAGAATTGATTCCGAGCATGTGTGTTTGTACTTTCAACTTTTGTGTGACGGATTTGTGTACTGACCATGAGAAAATCTGACAACCTACCACTGTCCACAGAAAATTTACTAGCATGTCACCCAACACTTGTTGGCCGAAAGTTGGACAACAGTTGTCAAAAGGAGCTTACTCAGATTTTTAGACACCAGTATTTAAACAGACAATCCACTGCCAACAATTGGATCGTGTGTACAAGGTTATAGGTCAGGGGTCTCAAACTGGTGGCCCTCCAGCAGTTGTGAAACTACAAGTCCCATCATGCCTCTGCCTAAGGGAGTCATGCTTGTAACTGTCAGCCTTGCAATGCCTCATGGGACTTGTAGTTTTGCAACAGCTGGAGGGCCGCCCGTTTGAGACCCCTGCTTTAGGTTCTCTAACAACCCTCTGAGGGCTTCACAGAACAGCTGTATTTATATGGAGATTACATTACACACATGTGGACTCTATTTACTAATAAGGTGACTTCTGAAGGCAATTGGTTGCACTAGATTTTGGTTAGGGGTATCAGAGTAAAGGGGACTGAATACAAATGCACGCCACACTTTTCAGATATTTGTAAAAAAATTGAAAACCGTTTACCATTTTCCTTCCACTTCACAAATATGTGCCATTTTGTGTCGATCTAACACATAAAATCGAATTAAAATACATTGGGCCAGATTCACGTACAGCCGCGTATCTTTGTGCGGGCGTAGCGTATCTCATTTACACTACGCCGCCGTAACTTTGAGAGGCAGGTGCCGTATTCACAAAGGAATTGCGGCCAAAGTTACGGCGGCGTAGCGTAAATGGGCTGGCGTAACCGCGCCTAATTCAAAATAGGCAGGTAGGAGGCGTGATCCATGTAAATGATTTGTGACCCCACGTAATTGACGCTCTTTCCGAACGGCGCAGGACGTATCCCAGTGCGCATGCTCAAAATAACGCCGCAAATACTCATTGGTTTCGACGTGAACATAACTTACGCAAAGCCCTATTCGTGAACGTTTTACGCAAACGATGGATAATTCGATGCTATCCCGACGTCCATACTTAACATTACTTACGCCTCATATAGCAGGGGTAACTTTACGCCGGACTTACGCAAACGACGTAAAAAAAATGCGCCGGGCGCAAGTACGTTCGTGAATCGGCGTATCTAGCTCATTTGCATATCCAACGCGTAAATCGACGGAAGCGCCACCTAGCAGCCAGCGTAAATATGCAACTAAGATACGACGGCGTAAGAGACTTACGCCGGTCGGATCTAAGCAAAATTCCCACGTATCTTGCTTTCTGAATACAGAAAAAAGATACGCCGGCGCATCCTAGAAGTTACGCGGCGTATCTCGAGATACGCCAACGTAACTTCTTTGAGAACCTGGTCCATTACGTTTTTAGTAACATGACAAAATGTGGAAAAGTTCAAGGGCTGTGAATACTTTTTTCAAGACACTGTAAGTAGCTCCACTTGGCTTTTAGATCCGTCCCAGAATCTCCTTAGTCCTAGCCCACCCAATTTACTATGTGGGCGGGCTTGGATAACACGGCGACCATCTGCACGTCGCAGCCGTGTGATGGTGGAGCGGTGCGGCCTTCTTATAGTCTGCCCCTGGGACTATATAAATCAGTACTGTTGGCAACTATGATGTTGCTAAACCACTAGAGGCCCGCGCTATAGCCGAATGACGGCTACAGCACGGACCCCAATTGCCATCCTCCCCTTTGCACACGCCCCGCGCACTGTGATCACCAAGTCACTGAGACTCGGGTGATCAGATATGCGAGTTAGGATCCACGTGATGTAAACAATGCTCTGTAATCATTTTTTCTCCTTGCGCTGACAGCGTGAGGAATAAAAAAGCCGATCAGCGCCTCCTGCATAAGGGACATCGGTCCCCAGTGGAAGAGGCACATCAGCCTCATTAGTGCACACCAATGCTGCCCACCAGTGTCGTCCATCGTTACCCATCAGTGCAGCCAGGGTTTGACACATTTGCTTGGAATCTAGGAGCCAGCTAAAAAAGTTAGGAGCCAAAAAACGCGCCCTTCCCCCCAAGCTCGAGCGCAGAAGCGAACGCATTCGTGAGTAGCGCACACATATGTAAATGGTATTAAAACCACACATGTGAGGTATCGTCGCGATTGGTAGAGCGAGAGCAATAATTCTAGCCCTAGCCATCCTCTGTCATTTTAAAACATTCAAAGAGGCCGCTAAGTAAACAGGAGATTCTCGCTGTATGTAATCTGAAGGCGCTCATCCCGCCCCCTCCTTGAAATGAGCATTGATCAGGCTGCATTCATGGCAATAGGGAGGCTGTAGATGGGAATAAATCAAGCTGCATTGATGAGCAATGGTGAGGCTGCAGATGGGCAATGATCGGGCTGCATTGATGGGCACTGACCCTTATTTTGCTTTACAGCTCTTTATTTAAAATTTAAGATTTTTTTCCTGACGCTTGCCTCTTAAAATGAAGGTGCGTCTTATACGCCTGTGCATGTATTTTATGCCGATAAATACGGCAGATAGTAAAGTATATTATATTTACTTGTTTTTAACTTTTTTTAAAGCATTTCTTTAGTTATGTTTCCTGGTTTCCAGGCCTAGGCCAAAACGTCATACATCTCAGGAGTCTTCAGGAGAGGTTTTCTCAGCTCTTCTCCATAGAGGAAGATGATACCATGCCTATGGCATGGGCAGAAATGCTATGGGGTGTTTTTCAAGGTGATTTATCAGCAAATTAAAGCATGTAGACATGAATGAATGGGTGAGTTTGCTTTGAATATTAAAAAAAATAATTAAACAGTGTTTTTTTCTTGGTGTTTGGTGCTCAGATGTAGTGAATTTTCATTTTAACTGTGGCAAGGAAAAGTCACGTCACTATGCTGGCTGTGCGGTAGGGCTGTGTAAATCTCCATACAGGATGGACACCAAAACAAACCACTTTGCAGGAGATCAGCTCCCATATATCCATTTTATCTGAGATAACTCCCTTAGTGAAACATTAAAGGGGTTGTAAAGGTAATTTTTTTTCCTAAATAGCTTCCTTTACCTTAGTGCAGTCCTCCTTCACTTACCTCATCCTTCCATTTTGCTTTTAAATGTCCTTATTTCTTCTGAGAAATCCTCACTTCCTGTTCTTCTGTCTGTAACTCCACACAGTAATGCAAGGCTTTCTCCCTGGTGTGGAGTGTCATGCTCGCCCCATCCCTTAGACTACAGGATAGTCAGGACACCCAATAACACACAGCTCCTTTCTCTTTTTTTTTTTTTTTTTTTAATTTTTATGTTACCATCTTTCTTTTTTTTTTTTTAAAGTGTATTTTGTGCGTGAACTCGAGAGAGAAGAGCCGGACTGCAGGAGTTGGGAGTAGGCAGACCCTCCCCCCGGAGGCAATCGCCATCCTTCTCCATGCCCCTGGTGGCAATGGCGGGTGTGAGGGGGGGCCTCCCACTCACCCCGCCCTACCTGCTCCACTTGGGAGCCCAACTGGGGCCCAACAGGACCCCATCGGGGCAGAGGGACTCCCCCTATGAGGGAGTGAGGGGGCCCGACCCACCAAGCCAGCCCCGTAGGTCCTTCGCCTCTCTTTAGGAGACCGCATGGCCAAAGTGCGTGCGTATTAAACCAATTTTGTGTGCGTGCAAGTGTGGTGGTTTTTGTGGGGGGGGGGGGGGGGGTGGGCGAACTAAGCACAGGCGTACCTTGCATAGCACACCCACCGGGAGCCGGGCTGAGACCACCAAACTCAATTCACATGTAGCCGAGACCGGGATCCGAACCCTTGGCTGCAGAGGTGAACGGCTTGTCAGCGCAGTGCCAATCACGTTGAGCCACCACAGCTCCTTAGCTCCTTTCTCTATCTGCAACGTAGAGAGCGTCCTGACTCTCCTCTAGTCCAAGGGAGGGGGCGAGCATGACACTCCACAACAGGGAGAAAGCCTCACATTACTGTGTGGAGTTACAGACAGAAGAACAGGAAGCGAGGATTTATCAGAAGAAATAAGGACATTTAAAAGCAAAATGGAAGGATGAGGTAAGTGAAGGAGGACTGCACTAATGTAAAGGAAGCTATTTAGGATTTTTTTTTTTATTTACCTTTACAACCCCTTTAATTGTTTAAAACAAGCTTTTCTGGCAAGCAAATTTGACTGCTACCCACATATGTGCAGTCGTTATATTCGAATTGCCCCAACTATGTTCCTTTACCATTTGCGTTTGCGAACTACAAACTGACTAAGCAGCTGCCATGATTTCTTTCTGCTGGGTGTGATGCGCACACGTGACAGGTCTTCTCAGATGCCCTGTGCTAGTGGATTACGTTTTTCTCTACCTATGAGGAAGATGGGGTGACCTACAGGTGAGCGTTCTCTAAAATTATTCATTGCTTTATAAGTCCCAAAGGTGGTCCTTTCATAGATTAGTATAGCAACACAATTTACCGAGATACCATGATGTGACAGACCTCCGATTTATTGTACATGATAAAAAGACTTTTAATATATTATATGTTTGCAATATGTGGACATGGGCATGGCAGTACACATTCTCCAGCACTCACATCTTGACATCTGATGTAAGGGGGCGAGGGCATGGGCATCCGCTGAATTTTTTTCAGAGGGGGGCGCTTCGGCAGCGGCAATACACAGTCGCATTTTACCCTTTCTTCGACCACTAGCGGGGGTTAAAAGCGCCCCCCCCATGTTAAAATGTAAAAACACCCCACTGTGCCCCCTGCATCTTTCAATATCTCTTTGTCACTACTGTGTACCCCCTCTCCACATCTGCACCTCTGGACCCCTTTACATTACACAGCACCCCACAGCTCTGGACCCCTTTCCATTACCCAGCACCCTACATCACTGGCCCCCTTTACATTACACAGCACTCTGCATCACTGGACCCCTTTACATTACACAGCACCCTGCATTACTTGACCCCTTTACATGACACAGCACCCTGCATCATTGGACCCCTTTACATTACACAGCACCCTGCATTACTGGACCCCTTTACATGACACAGCACCCTGCATCACTGGACCCCTTTACATTACACAGCACCTCTTTCCCTTGACTGAAACACTACAGTATATTGACAGTATATTTATTTCAGGTCTAAAAGAGGAACCTTTTGGAATGAGGGACAGATAGATTTGATTCCAGAAGAGGGACAGGCACTCTAAATAAGGGACAACTAGAGGGGAGGGGGGCACTGCAGTCACCGCTTAAATTGGCCCCAGGGCCAGTTTGGCCCTGCTCCTGGCTCTCCCTGGCAATTCCAGGGGGAGCAAACGACCCCCCTTGCCCTATGGAGCGGACGCCCATGGGCGTGGGTAGGGTGACCACATATCCAAACTACAATTCAAAAATCAGCTTGTGCTGTAACGAATCACAGCAAAGTGATTGGACACTGGGATGGGATTTATGCTTTCTCCAATCACAAGCAGGGGGTGGGATTGTGCTCCTCCAGGCATTGAAAAGTACTGTCATTAAGTAAAGCAGTGATGTGGCAGCCTTTTTTTTTTGGGCATCAAATTGGCCCAGGGGGGTGGCTGTGTCAGTTTCATTCCGGGACACTGTATTGTCCTGGAGTGAAGGTGCCCAGGACAGACTTGCAAAATGTGGGACTGTCCCGGGCAATCCGGGACACGTGGTCACCCTAGGCATGGGGTGCTGTGTAAATCTGCTTCTACTTATTATAAGAATACTACAATTCTATGCCAGTTGAAAGGAGGGGCACACACTGCTGGTATCATCCACAAAAAACTTTACTGGAGACTGCTCAGACAGAACACCATGGCAGAACCATCTTCTGTCTGAGCAATAAAGTTTCTTGTGGCTGATACCAGCGATATGTGACCCTTTATTTCAGACTTGCGTCATCTGCTACAGGCGTGTGAGTGGGCTCCAAAGATGTTACTTACCTCCACTGTGCTGTTCATTTTGAACAGTGTGGCCCTGATCCAGGATTTCTGGGGGCCCCGGCAGCTTTTGTGACTCCTCCTCTCATCAGGTAACGCCCTAGGAAAAGCACTCTCCAGGGGGGTTACCTTGAGTCATTTATTCGGCGTCCATAGCCAGCGTCATTGGGTTTGATTGACAGCACAGCAGTGGGAGCCAATGGCTGCGCTGCTATCAATCTATCGAATCAAGAGCCGAGGACCCCAGGATGAAGAAGAGCGCATGTCCGTCGGGTCAAGTTCGAGGGCTCAGGTAAGTAAAACGGGGGCTTGCGGGGGGGGGGGGGGGGCATAGGATGCATTAAGGTGAAAAAACATGAGGGTTTACAACCTCTTTAAGTCTTAAGTTACAACTAAAACCAGTCATAATTGAATGCAGAGGCAATTATTTAAATGATGAAGAGTTATGGGTTCGTGGGCTTCAGAGCATTTTTCCGGGTTCTAAAAAATGGGCAATTTTTTTTCCGAACATGCTCTATTTATTCAAATCTGTGCATGCTCAGCACGTTATGAGACGGGAGCGCTCGTTCTGGTAAAACTACCGTTTTAAAAAACACGAAAAATGATGGCGTGTACGCGGCATGCCATTTATATAGTCTTACAGATACAGCTGGCCCTTTGAGGGCAACCATAATGCTACATGGCCTGCAATGACATTGCGTTTGACACCTCAGATTTAAAGTAACCCTTGCAATTCCAAATGCTATCCCATCTCACAGTACATGTGCATAAAGACTATTTCACACTCTCATATTATAGCTTTATAGCAGTGTAAAGATAGAAGCTGTGAAACTCTGTGGGGTTGACTTACTAAAACTGGAGAGTACAAAATCTCGTGCAGCTCTGCATGGTGGCCAATCAGCTTCAAACTTCAACTTAATCAATTAAGCTTTGACAATAAAATCTGGTGATTGGTTTGTATGCAGAGCTGCACCAGATTTTGCACTCTCCGGGTTTAGTAAATCAACCCCATTGTAAAATTTGACTTTATCTTTTAGAAGTCGGTTGTCAATGCAGTCTGCTCCAGTACCATGAAAAAGGTGGATATCAGGATTTCCATCAGTCAGGCCTCGTACACACAACCAAGAAACTCGTCGGAAAAGACACAGCGTTTTCCTCAACGAGTTCCTTGTCAGGCTTGTCCAGAAACTTGACAAGCTGTCTTTGCGTACACACTGTCAAGACCAAATCTCCTCGTTCTCAAACGCTGTGACGTACAACACATAGACCGCAGGGGAAGTTCGATTCCACTGCCACAACCCTTGGGGCTTGCTTTTGCTAATCTCATGTTACTGTGTGTTAGGAAAAAGTTTGGTAAGAGACATTTGCACAAACGCTACTTTTACCGAAGGTGCGCAGGTTTCTAAGCATACACACAACGTGTTTCCCGTCGAAAACCAGACCGACGAAGAACACGACAAGGAAATTGAGACTCCCATCGAGGAAAAAGAGAACTTATTCCCTTTTTTCCTCGTCAAGTTCCTCGACAGTTTTCTCGATGGAAAGCATACACACGACCGTTTTCCACTGCAAAAAAGCTCTCCCACCAAGTTTCTTGATGGATTCTGTCGAGTTTCTCGGTCGTGTGTTTGAGGCCTCAGGGAGCAATGGTTGGGATAAAAACTGAACTTCAGAAATAATATATTTTGCATACATACACTGGGACCCACTTGGCACAATGTAATGCCGCGTACACACGGTTGTTTTTTGCGATGAAAAAAAACGTTGTTTTTTAAAACGTCATTTAAATTGATCGTGTGTGGGCAAAACGTTGTTTTTTGTCTTCAAAAAAACAACCAAAAAAAAATTCCAACATGCTTGAATTTTTTGTGTCGTTTTTCAAAACGTCGTTTTTTGTTTCACAAAAGTCACCGTGTGTAGCAAAAACGTTGTTTAAAACGACGTTTTTCAACCCACGCATGCCCAGAAGCTAGTTATGAAGCGAGCTTCAATGGAAAAGAGTGGTGAACGTAACCTCGCTTTTTGTGAAAAAAACCATGGTGTGTATGCAACATCGTCTTTGAAAAGTGACGTTTCAAAAACGTCATTTTTTACTTCACAGAAAACGTCGTTTTTTTTTCATCACAAAAAATGATCGTGTGTACGCGGCATTAGTGTGCCAATGTGATACCGTAGTCTTCCAAGTGCTAGTCACTAGGGTTGTCCCGATACCGATACTAGTATCGGGACCGATACCGAGTATTTGCTGGAGTACTTGTACTCGCGCAAATGCTCCAGATGCTTCTGCCGATACTTTTTTTGTATTTATCAACATGTTCTGTGAAAATTCTTTGAGTTTTTTACTACTGCGTGACAAGCAAATAAAACATTTTTATTCATTTTTACTCATTTTTATTCTTTTATAATGTCTTGAGTTAGAGTTCTTCATAATTCTAAAGAAAATATCCTTAGTCTGTATTGTGGATTGAAAACTGTCACATGACATTTAAAAAAAGTATCGGTATTCGGTATCAGCGAGTACATGAAAACAAGTATCGGTACTTGTACTCGGTCCTAAAAAAGTGGTATCGGGACAACCCTACTAGTAACCACAACGGGTAATTCTTTTAGCATTTTTTCACAGTACATTCAAAGCATTCTCTGATTGGACAAGGTAAAGATCATATCCTCACAACCCCTTCTCCCTTAAGCCTCATACACTTGATCAAATTTTCAATTTTTTTTTATTGTATTTACTTTTTAAGCCCCGATGAAGGGGGACTTCATCGGGGCTTTAAAAGTAAATACGATAAAAATTTTTTTTAGAACTTTATCTATGAAGGGTTCTGAAAAGTATTCTATGTAAAAAAAGAATAGAGCAATATAAACCATAATAGAGACTCGATCTTGGATGAAGTGGGATTGGTTGGCCCCAGAATCACATTAGCTATCTTTCATGTTCCTGTTATTTCAACATAATTAGCAATAAGTGATTGTGGACTCTTAAGGCCGGATTCACACTTGTGTGGTGCGAATTTCAGCGCTCTTATCTCTGCAGAGAGATAAGAGAACTGTTCAGCAGATCAGCTCAGTTTTAGCTGCGAATTTGGAGACCTGGGAGAGGGGAGGGGGAAGTGTATTGAGGTGAATAAGGCAAATCCTGAAGAGAAATGAACACATCTGAGAATCAGCTGCGTACCCATAGAAGATAATGGGCCTGAATTCGCACTTGAGACGCACCGCAATGCCTATAAAACACACACGTTTTTTTTTGTGAACCCGGCCTAAGACGACCGTCCGGAGCCCTTTTTGTCCACTGCTAACAGTGCCATGACATCGTCCCTCATTTTCTGATTGGCTGGATTTTTTTCTACTGGCTGTGCTGTCAGAGTTTACAACAGCCTCAATGCACAGGTTCTATTATATGAAATAGCATTACAAATGG
This sequence comes from Rana kukunoris, assembly GCA_029574335.1. Classification (NCBI taxonomy): domain Eukaryota; kingdom Metazoa; phylum Chordata; class Amphibia; order Anura; family Ranidae; genus Rana; species Rana kukunoris. Next base: position 28,154,081 of record CM056059.1, read on the forward strand.
CAAAGAGCCACTTTAAGTACATGACAGCTTCCTGACAGGGACCGGCCAGAGAATAATCACTTTAATGCACATGTATTGCAATTTACACTGAAATCACAGGCTTTATTGTAAAGCTTGCCAGCAATGTGCAACATAATATTAAATCCAGCTAGGCAGCTATCACTTTCAAAGGAAGGTCAGAGATTGCAATGTGCAGGTTTTTCCTAGTACAGGTTTCTCTTATATGAAAGCCCGAAGTTTGGGCTCAGTTCCTCCTCCTCTCCCCAATTGCCCCTTCCATTTCCAACTGGGAAAAAAGACAAAAAAATGCAAAACGCAGCTGGCCAGCTTTTTTTTTTTGCATTTTTTTTAATCAATTGAAAAAAATTAATAAAAAAGATAAAAAACGCTACACTTAAGAACGCTAATGAACACTATTGCAAAAATGCTAAAAAACGTTGAAAGGCTCCCTGCATAGCTCTTTTTTTTTAGCTTCCAGTGTGCATGGAGCCTTATGCCCTTTACACTTGATCAGTTCATCTGATGAGAACGAACCAATGGATTTTTTCATCAGATATCCGATGAAGCTGACTTTCATCAGTCTGCCTACACACCATCGGTTAAAAATCCGATCGTGTCCAACGTGGTGACGTAAAACACAATGACGTGCTGAGAAAAAGTTCAATGGGCATGCGTCAACTTGATTCTGAGCATGCGTGGATTTTTGACCGATGAATTTCCCCACAGACGATTGTTTTTTTTTAACCATACGAAAATTTTAAAACGGGTTCTATTTTTTTTCACCGATGGGAAAAAAACTGATGGGGCCCACACACGATCGGTTCGTCCGATGAAAACGGTCCATCGGTTCGTATTCATCAGAAGAACCGATTGTGTGTACAGGGCATTACAGTTTTATGCTTTAAATCAGGGGTGTCAAGCCTGCGGCCCAAAATGACTATGAATTAAAACACAACACAATATCATAAACCTACTTAAAAATGTATAATTTTTTTACAAAAATATGTTTACACTTGGCAAATACATGCGGCTGAAGTAACATTTTACAGGGTCTCTTTTTTGGACTTTATACATTTTATCTTCCCAAAGAAAAACCTCCCACTCTTCGCAATCAAGCCTTATTAATGTCATCAGTTTTCGGCAGCACCTATATTTGTGAGGCACTATTTTCAAGGATGACGAACATGGAGGACAAAATTAGAACCAAAATACCTGATGAGCATTTCATTGAGGATACAACCAGATATTGATGTGTCAAATATCGCATTCGTTTTATGTTGCCCCCTTTTACCTTTATAAAATATTAGACACAAATGAGGTTTTATTGTTAAGATAGGTACATTATCTAAATCAGTGATCGGTAAATTGTAATCTGCCTGGACCTTTTCTGCTCATCAGCGATCCTTATTGTTATGCCTCGTACACATGACCGGTTTTCCCGATGAGAAAAAAAAAATTGAACCTGCTCTATTTTTTCCCGTCGTGTTTCCCATCAGTCTTTTTCTCATTTGCGAAAACCGCTCATGTGTAGGCTTTTCCGAGTGGAAAAAAAACGTGCATGCTCAGAATCAAGTATGAGACAGGAGAGCTTGTTCTGGTAAAACTAGCACTCGTAATGGAGATAGCAAATTTATCGCGCTGTAATGGACTGAAAAGCACGAAGACTGAAAAGCGCAAATCGTCTCTCACCAAACTTTTACTAACACGAGGATCAGCAAAAGCAGCCCAAAGGGTGGCGCCATTTGAATGTAACGTCCCCTTTATAGTGCCGTCGTACGTGTTGGACCTCACCACGCTTTGATCGAGCGTTTTTTGCCTGAACATGTGTATGCAAGGCAGGCTTAGGAGGAATCACGTTGGGAAAAACGTTGGGTTTTGGCTTGTTAGGAAAACCGGTTGTGTGTACAGGGCGTCAGTCTATTTTATGTGTGGCCCAAGGCGATTGTAAGAAGGGTTGAAATTAAAGTGCCACAGTAGCCCTGACCTTTAATGGAATAAAGTTGTATCTGGACCTCTTGGCAGTGGTGTGGCGCTTTAATTTCATCTCTTCTTACATCACACTATAAACCAAGGAGACTGTGTAGATCAGGGGTGTCAAACACAAGGCCCGCGGGCCGAATCTGGCCCTCCAACCCATTTCATGTGGCCCTCGCCATCCTCTGGTCCTCAAAACTCTTATGCCTCGTACACACGATCACTTTTTGTGATGAAAAAAAATGTCATTTTCCTTCATGAAAAAAAACTTCATTTTTCAAACTTCATTTTCAAAAATGACATTGCGTACACACCATAATTTTTGGAAAATGATGAACAAAACCACAGCACTCTAAAGGGGAAGTTCTATTTGCCTTGAGGCTGCTATTAGCTGGTTACTTGTTAGTAAAAGACGATTCCGGCTTTTTTGTCTGTTACAGTGTGATGAATGTGCTTACTCCATTATGAATGGTAGTTTTACCTCCCGTCTCCTAACTTGCTTCTGGGCATGTGCGGGTTTAAAAGGTCATTTTTTACGTAGTTTTGCCCACACATGATCATTCTTTATGACACAAAAAATGACATTTTTAAAAATGACATAAAAAATTCGAGCATGTTCGAATTTTTTTTTTGGTAGTTTTTCAGAAGACATAAAATGACTTTTTGCCCACACACGATCATTTTAAATGACATTTTTAAAAATGTCATTTTTTTTCATCACAAAAAGTGATCGTGTGTACGGGGCATTACTTTCAAGCAATGCATCCAGCTTCTTCCCAGCAGCAGCTTAAGGAAAGGGGGTACACTGTGATGTAAGGGAGAGTGGGGGACTCAACATCTGATAGTGGGGTGGCATTTAACATCTAATGTAAGGGGAGGGGATGCGCTGGACATCTAGCCTTACAGATACAACCGGCCCTTTTGAGGGCAATTCTAATGCTGATGAGGCCCTCAATGAAATTGAGTTTGACACCCCTGGTGTAGATCATCTGAATGTAGAAGGCACCTGCTTAGGAATAGTGTTGCTCACGAATATTCGTATTGCGAATATTCGGCTCGAATATGGCATATTCGAGTATTCGCGATATATTCCGAATTTCGCTGTGAATATTCGCTATTTCGAATATTCATATTTTTTCAATTTTTTTTTAGAACAGATCACATCCTAGAGATCCCCATCGACGTCTAAAAGCATTGCTGGTATGATTAGAGACCTTGGGCCGAGTAGCTGCAGCGATCATTTTATATTGCCGAAAAATCGCAATGCGATTATTCAGCAATAGCGATATCGCGCGATTATTTTCGAGAAATTCGCAATATTGTTTTTAGCTAAAATAACACATATATTTGATTTCAGAGTGTTACTGTCGAAATTCCGCAATCAATTTCTCATTCGCATTTTTGCGAAATTACGATAAAATATCAAGAATATTCTGAGCCAATCAGAGTGCTCCTTCCGCATTTGCCGAAATTTCGCAATTATTTTGTATTATAAAATATCACGAATATTCTGAGCCAATCAGAGTGCTCCTTCCGCATTTGCCGAATATTCGCAATTATTTTGTATTATAAAATATCACGAATATTCTGAGCCAATCAGAGTGCTCCATTCCGCATTTCTCGAAATTTCGCAATTATTTTGTATTATAAAATATCACGAATATTCTGAGCCAATCAGAGTGCTCCTTCCGCATTTGCCGAATATTCGCAATTATTTTGTATTATAAAATATCACGAATATTCTGAGCCAATCAGAGTGCTCCATTCCGCATTTCTCGAAATTTCGCAATTATTTTGTATTATAAAATATCACGAATATTCTGAGCCAATCAGAGTGCTCCTTCCGCATTTCTCGAAATTTCATTCGCATTCGCAATTCGCATTCGCATTCGCAATAGCGAAATTTCGCAATCATTTCATTTACAAAAAATATCACGAATATTCGCATTTAACGAATATATCTCGAATATTCGACTATATATTCGAGATATATCGTGAAATCGAATATGGCATATTCTGCTCAACACTACTTAGGAACCAGATCATTTACACCAACATTAAGACCTTACGATATCAATACCAGTAAAATAAACCTATGGATCCAGCGCTATCTTTCCACTTTTCCCAACTATTCCTCAAATGTGGCCCTTGATGATAAAAAGGTTGGACACCCCTAACTTATATAATTTTTCCAGGTATCTTCAGACCAGTGACATCAATATTCCTCTTCACCTTCCTCATCCTCCAATGGTGGGCACATGCTAAATGCTGTAGTGTTCTCCTGTGAGACTGCTTTTTTATTTTTTTCAGAGCTGTTGGGGGATCCAAGCTGAAATTGGGTTTTAATGGTTTTGTGTAGTCTGAACACTATATTATTATAACTAATCATAAGTCCTGTGTATTAAAAGTTTATTTAACCTAAAAAGTAGAAGGAAAGGGCCACCGGCAACCCCAAACAGGTCTTTAACTGCTTGCCGATCAGCGCACAAAGATGGCACAGATGCACAAATAGGCGTACAGGTACGTCTCCTATAAATAGCGGTTTAGTGGGCGTGCGCGCCCACCACGTACTCCGTGACAATGCACGCAGGACTCACGGACTCAATGTCCGCCAGTGTTCCGCGATCGTGCCACAGAGCTGCAGAACGGGGAGATGTAAGCAAACCATTTTCCTGTTCTCCCTAGCAACATGAAAGGGATCTACTGCTCCCTGTCATCGGAAGCAGTGATCTCTGTCATGTTCTAGTGAGACCAGCCCCCCACAGTTAGAATCACTCCCTAGGACACACTTAACCCCTTGATCGCCCCCTAGTGTTTAACCCTTTCCCAGCAGTGTCATTTACACAGTAATCAATGCATTTTTATAGCACTGGTCGCTGTATAAATGACAATGGTCCCAAAATAGTGTCAAAAGTGTCCGATGTGTCCGCCATAATATCGCAGTCATGATAAAAATCGTAGATCACCGCTATTACTAATAAAAAAATATATAAATGAACTGCTATAAATCTATTTCCTATTTTGTAGATGATATAACTTTTGCGCAAACCAATCAATATACGCTTATTGCAATTTTTTTTTACAAAAATATGTAGAAGAATACGTATCGGCCTACACCGCAGTAAAACATTTTTTATCTTTTTTGGCAATATTTATTATAGCAAAAAGTAAAAAATATTGCTTTTTTTCAAAATTGTCGCTCTTTTTTAGTTTATAGCGCAAAAAATAAACACCGCAGAGGAGATCAAATACCACCAAAAGAAAGCTCTATTTGTGGGGAAAAAAGAACACCAGATATGTTTGGGTGCAACATCGCATTATCGCGCAATTGACAGTTAAAGCGACGCAGTGCCGTATTGCAAAAAGTGCACTGTTTGGGAAGAGGGTAAATTCTTCCGGGGCTGAAGTGGTTAATGTCCTTTTTTTTTTTATGAAAGGACTAAAAAGACAGGCAAGCCTTAGTATTAAAAGCACACCTATCCTTCCATAGACCACAGATGCTTTGGGAATGTCATCACACTGGAGATAGACAGGATTCCTGATTTTTGTCCCTATTGAGGTTAGAGAGCTTCACAATGATACAGAGAAACAGTGTATCCTGGCCAGTGCGCTTAGTGACGGATTTATCTGTCAGCACCACCTGTTCACAACTGCCATATTCTCAAAGTAAGCCTTTATTATAACATATTAAAATGCCACAGGGACAATCAGATGTGTCATTCTGTAACCTGGATTCTTTGATTAGGGTGACGTTCCAGGTGTGACTGTGGAATTTTAATTAGCTATTATAAAAAGGTAATTTTTAATCCAGAGGGCCCAGGTGTCATCTGATGTGCTGGTCTGTGTTTTTGATGGACTTTTCCACAAGCAAGCGAAAAAGTACCAAGCTTGCATTTGGATTGTTCTGCTTAAAAGAATAGATTAAAGGGGAGTTCCACCCACAATTTCACTTTTTAAATATAAATACCCCTGTAATACACAAGCTTAATGTATTCTAGTAAATTTAGTCTGTAAACTAAGGTCCGTTTTGTTAGGTTGTTACAGCATTTATATTTTATAATCTAGAAATAGACTGTGGCCATCTTAAGTGTGGGCATCATGAAGCCAGACTGTATGACTTCCTGGATTTCAGCTTTGCATATCTCGCACATGCTCAGTGCTGCACATGCAATGTAATAGGTTTCAGTTAGGTTTGTAAGGACTACTGGGAAACATGATGCCTATCCCAGAAACCCTTGCAAATAGCCTTGTGACTTAATAGCCTAGGCTAATAAGGAGGAGGAAGTAATGAAGGACTACAAAATAACAAGTATTTAACATTCCATTCAGCATAAGTCCAACATTTACACTATGGTGTTTTTTTTTTTTTTTTGCCGTACATACCGTCTTATTGTTGTTTTCCCCCCGGCTTCCCGATTCTTGCTCCCGCGGGAGTTCCTATGCAGAGGTTAGATAATTGACATCTGATGAAAAAGTTCCCCCCGGCGCATAAGGTGCATCACGAGTTTTCCGTAAGTAGCCGAACTGCGAGTCGGCGCTATACGGCGCCTGCCATGTAGGGCTGACTGCGCAGGCGCCGTATAGAGCCGACTCGCAGTTCGGCTACTTACGGAAAACTAGTGACGTGCCTTATGTGCCGGGGGGGAACTTTTTCACCAGATGCCAATCATCTAACCTCTGCATAGGAACGCCCACTCCAGCGGGAGCTAGAACCAGGAAGCCGGTGGGAAAACAACAATAAGACGGTATGTACGGCAAAAAACAACACCATAGTGTAAATGTTGGACTTATGCTGAATATTGGAATGTTAAATACTTGTTTTTAGGGTAAATCTCCGATTTAAGTCAATTCTCTGCATTTCCTGTTTGGCAGACTATTGCTCTCTGCTTGAGATGATATCTTGCTCCTTGTGCTCCCACTGTTGTCTGTGTCTTCTGGGGGAGAAAGCACAGAGGCGCCACTATGCAGAATATTACATGAATTTTAATGGGCAAATAGAGCATACATACTCACAGGAGTAGGGTTAAAATAAGCGTGTAAAACAAGAGATGACGGTACTGGCAAGCAATTGCCTCCTGCATCAGGGAGGTCACTTCCATTTCTATTCCCATGTCCATTGAAGTATGTCTTTTGCATATAGTTGAGCCCTTAGCCACTACCAGAGCTATATGGACCCTCCTTACCTTGTTGCTATTCTATGCTAAAAAATGTATTATCTTATCCTGGAAGAGTAATGTAGTGCCTACTTTGGAGTCTTGGAAGGTTCTGGTAAATAGGGCTGTCCCCTTCTATAAGGCTACGTACTTGAACAGGGGGGCCCTGAATAAATTTGATAAGGTTTGGGGGGGGGGGGGTGGTTGACTTCTATGCATATAGCATCTGAGTGAACACTGGTGGGGCCTTCTTTTTAAAATCTTGAGGATCTGAGGGCTTTCCTCTTTATTGAACATTTTTTTCTGTTGGGGGGGGGGGCCTTGGGGGGTTAGTTTTTTATGTATAATATCCTCCGCAAGGGGGTGGGCATGTTTACGTACCTATCTGGGCAAGCATTGAGGGGAATGTCTCACAGGTTTTTGTGAGGTTATGGTTGTTGTACCTTTTGTGTGTTTCTTATGTTTTTTTTTTCTTCTTTTCTGTATGTTGCCGGCTATCTTTAGGCCGGTTGCTGTCCACATTGGGTGGCATGTTGTAACCTGTATTGTTTGAAATGCAATAATAAAAAAAAAAAAAAAAAACAATAGATGAGGGAATGTCTGGGTGGAGAGTCAATCCGATGGCTGCAGGCTGGCATAGTGGAGTGGGTTGCGCCGGTATTTGCCGACACTTCCTGGACCTCAATCACACAGGGAGCTGGGAGGATGACGACACTTAAAGGACCAATAGGCTCTGCAAAAGCATTGCCTATTGGTCTTTTGAGTAACCCGGAAGTGCCGTCATTCACATGGCCCACACGTTTGTTGTCGGAAAATTTTAAAGCATGCTATCCCACATTTGTTGTTGGAAAATCCGACAAAAATGATCGTGTGTACAGGCCTTAATTGTGCCTCATTTTGAAATACAGCAAGTGTCCTAAAGTGACCCAACATATATCTACATAATGGAAGCAAATATAGTTCTGCAATACTGATTTTTTAAAGCTGAGCTCCACCCTAAAGTGAAGTCGCGCTGATCGGCACCCTCCCCCCCCTCTGGTGTCACATTTGACACCTTTCAGGGGGGTGCAGATACCTGCACCCACTTCCGGCCACACATCTCGGGCAAAAGACGGGCATTTCCTGACATCCCGTCCGTCCCCCGTTGTGTGCTGGGAACACTCGGCTCCCAGCACACAGCGGGAGCCAATCGGCGGGCGCAGCACGACTGGCGCATGCGCCGTAGGGAACCAGGCAGTGAAGCCGGAGCGCTTCACTTCCTGGTTCCCTCACCGTGGATGGAGGGGGGAGCAGCAGAGTGATGAGCGATCGCTCGTCCTCTGTTGCAGACGGCGCTGGACTCCAGGACAGGTAAGTGTCCTAATATTAAAAGTCAGCAGCTGCAGTATTTGTAGCTGCTGGCTTTTAATATTTTTTTTTGAGCGGACATCCGCTTTAAATCTCTGCAATGTTTATATGAGAGTATTTTTTTCCCTCAAAACTGAAGTTTTACTTTAACTATATTCTGTTTATAACCTGCAAAAATTGATGACATCTTTTTGATCCATAAAAATTTGTTATTAAAACTTAAAGTAAAAAAAGTAATTTTTGCTCTGCAGATTAACAGGTCACTCCAAAACGACTTACAAACTGATCCCGCTTTTATCATTCAATCACGTAATTATGAGTTTCTGCAATGACCGTATAATAAAAGGTTTAGTTCACACAAGGTAATGCAGAGGAGAGTTCAAAGCTGAGTGATGATAGAAAGTAGTTGCACCGTTGAAAGCACACAACTTCATTAAAGTGTATCTGAAGCTAAAACTTCTTTTACGTTTTGGATAAGGTAGGGATGGATTAAAGTCCCTTTTTGGCTTTGTCCAACTGGGGAGATTTCTCTTCATTTCCAGCCCTTAAGACATAACAGCAAGGTAACGTCATATGTTATTCTTGCGTCTTCTGAAAAGTTCCACATATGTTGGCCCGGCCATAAAGAACAATGGCAGTGTCCGCAAAAAGCCCAAGATGGACACTTTTCTTCAGAACCAAGCTAAATGCATGGCATTTCAGAAGGCATCCGTGTCTGATTCTAAAGAATTCACTTAAAATTCGCAGACTGGGGGAATTGGAAAAAATACAGAATCATGGGCGAAAACTAGACCTATCCTTTAACTCACATCAAGCTTCTTATGACTCTCATTTATGACACCAATTTGTGTGACTTGGCCCCTCTTTAACCCACCCACCCTCCACTGCACATATGTTTTTTTTTTTTTGTTTTTTTTTGGCCCACCCCCCATCCTACGTCTTTCACCTAGGCAAATTACAATAATGCCCCCAGTGCCTCCTGGGATATGTGATGTTTATATCCCAGGAGGCACAAGGAGCCCCAAACACTAACAGAGAGGTGGCGGGCCTAGCGGCACATCATCGATAGGCTGCGCCAAAACCCAGGAAGAGCCGGAGCAGCCTCCCCATGACATCACAGATAAACATGACGGTGCGTGGAAAAGAGAATCCCAACAGGACAACACTGGATCCTCTGTGTGGGTATCTCAAATATGGTCATTTGGTAAGCGGGGGAGAAGACTTTTTTTTTATAGGGCGGTGGGAAAAACTCCTCTTTTAGGTGGCCATTAGGGATGAGCTTCGCGTTCGAAACGAACGTATGTTCGCCTCGAACATCGTCCGTTCGATCGTTCGTCGAATTTCGAACAAAAACAAAAGTTCGCGGCAAATTCGCGTGAAACGAAACGACCGTTTTTAAGACTTTTTTCCATTGATACATGTTCCCTGGGGCAAGACCCGGGTTCTGAAAGACGTTTTCCAACAATAACTTGAAAATTGGTCTTTAAAACGACCGTTTTTGAATTCGAACGTTCGAGTCCCATAGACTTCAATGGGGTTCTAAATGTTTGTGCGAACGATCGGACCGTTCGACGGTTCTGGTGCGAACCAAACTCGGGGTGTTCGGCTCATCCCTAGTGGCCATACACTGAGATCTCCCATGCTCAGCTGTATGTATAATTAAAGAAAGGAGAAAAAAACAGGCACATAGCGCAACTGCGCAAACATTTAAAAAAAATTGAATAATGTTTAAAACTCACATTTCACGAGAATAAAAAGCAATTAACGGTACAAATATGGCGGCAGTGATGCTCATCCAGAAGCGTTTCATCTACATAGACAATAGACATCATCTGGGATTTCAGATGATGTCTATGTAGACGAAACGCGTCGGTTAAGCACCACTGCCGCCATATTTGTACCACCCAGGCCTCCAAGAGTCCGAAAATCTCTATGGTCAACTTCCGGCGCCGGTGGATTTCTTCTCTGGCTCGCGGATCAGAAGGGCGAGCCAGCAGAAGCACCGACTGCACTGCCGCTATGGTACTTCTTCAGGTGCAGGGAATCGACTGCTGAAGAGAAGGATACCGGGTTGATGCCTGTAGGTGCTGGAACGGAAGAACGTCCATGTACGCCCTCCTGGCGGGAAGTGGTTAAACAATATAGGCATTTATTTTTAATGTTTTAAATATCTGTACCGCCAAAAGGGGCCAACCTGAAGTGATACAGCAGGAATTACGGTAATTATCTGACTAAAGTTCTACTTTAAAGTGGAATGGGGACTATTGACGATATGTGCTTATCAATTGCGAGTTGCCACCCTAATTAGTACACTCAGATTAGTGCCTCTTTTGGTCTCTCTTTTTTCAATTGCAGGTACTGTGTCTTCCTTCAGGCTGAATTATGGTGAACTGCTCCACTGAGGACCCACTACACCGGGCTGTGATGTTTGATATGCAAGTTTTACCTAGCTGCCTGATGCTTTCCTGATATGGACTACAAGAGCCTCCCCACCTCTTTACCAGTATTATACAAGGGACAGAATACAGCTAGGAAAGACATTGTTTGAGATTTTAGTCCAGAACAGGAAAAGTTACAAGGACACTGGAATTCTGCTAGGACCAATATGTATTTTCTGCACACAAAAATGTACTTGGCATGGAAAAAAAAGACTAAACAGAAGCAGCCACCACATTCTGCCCACCAGATCCACCTTTAACCAAAATATCACTTTTCAATCAACTGGTAATTTTGTTGTTGCCTTTATTGTTCTTCCTCCTCCATGACATTTCAGAAAGTAGGATGTACTAGGTACAGCAATTAAATTACTCATGTATTCAGCGCTAACAATCATTTATTCATAAATAGCTCAGCAAGCACCCTTCTGTCAAACTAACAGGCATTATGATGCTTATAATGAAATATCCATGCAGTGATAAAATCCTGTCAACCATTTTACTCCATGTTGAAGATGACAGATGATTTTCAAGCCACTTCAACATATCCCTTGTCACACCTTTACTAAATAGGATGACAAATCCTGGCCCAGCATAATAAGCATTGTGTCAAAAAAATATCCGACTCAGAGAAACAAAAAGTGCCTGTAGACATTTAGATGCCGGCTATGCAATTATAACAAGACCCGGACAATGCACGTACCCAAACATTGCACGTACACGGACAATGCACGTACCCAAACATTGCACGTACACGGACAATGCACGTACCCAGACATTGCACGTACACGGACAATGCACGTACCCAGACATTGCACGTACACGGACAATGCACATACACGGACATTGCACGTACAAGAACAATGCACGTACACGGACAATGCACGTACACGGACAATGCACGTACACTGACAATGCACGTACACTGACAATGCACGTACACTGACAATGCACATAAACGAACAATGCACGTTGTGACAGGAAGTAATGTAAATCTGTGGGTGTTGTCACAGACGGGAGATACATTTTGCCTTGTTTAGACAATTCACCAATTACTATCAGGTGTCGGCTGCAGAGGTAGCTAGAAAGGTTTAAGGACCTTGGATAGCTTCAGCTTATTAAGAATGAGGCAATTAGGGCCTCTATAAATCATCCAGAGGATTACTATTGATTGCTGCATCCTGAGGCTTTTTGAGTTAAGGAGAGCAGTGAGCTGAGAAAGAATTCTGAAGGTGAGGTGGTGATTTTTCTGTGTGATAAAAATCAAAAAGACTATTATTTTTCTGCTGTATGACCAGCAGTGTCTGCCCAGCAGTAGGCTGTGCCAGACTCCATAGGTAGGTTCCTGGGTTGTGAAGGTAGACGCCCCAAGTGGCCAGGGTTTATTTTATGTTTTGTTTTGTTTATGCTGTTTTTGATGCTTGCGCTTGTATCCAGCAATATGGAAGAATAAACCATAACCTTTGTTTTCAACCATCCTCGGCTGCCTCTCTGTATAGTTCAGTGGGTAGTGAACCCATCCAGGGGGTCACACAAACCCGCTACCGAGCTAACAGTACACAGACAATGCACGTACATGGACAATGCACGTTACAGGGACAATGCATGTACACGAACAATGCATGTACACTGACAATGCACATACATGGACAATGCACGTACATGGACAATGCACGTACATGGACAATGCACTTACCCAGACAATGCACATACCCAGACAATGCACATACCCAGACAATGCACATACTCTCAGGTCACCCAATTCCGGATATTTCCAGAAAATAGCCATGCTCCCCTGCAGGGGCGTAACTTCAGTTTATGGGACCCCATAGCAAACTTTTATTAGGGCCCCCCTCCCCCAGTGATCAAATACCACCAAAACAAATCTGTATTCATGTGAAAAAAAGATAAGTGATCGAATTTAGGTACAGTGTTGCATGACCGCACAATTACCAGTTAAAGGGAGTTCCAGCCGGTGCAATTTTTTTCAGCAAAGTCAGCAGCTACAAGTTTAATAAGGACACTTACCTGTCCATGAAGCCCACAATGTCTCCCCCCCCAAAGCCAATTCATCCACAGGCTCGGTTGCAGGCGTGCCATTCCAACTAATGGAAACCGGCAGTGGAGCCTTTAGGCTCCACAGATGGTTTCCTACTGTGCATGCGCAAGTCGCACAGCGTTTTGTGAATAGCCAGCTCGCCTTCTAGGATGCACACAGGTCCAAGAAGACAGTGAGGGGTGAAGGAGGAGGGCTTGCCGCAGAAGAGGACATGGCGTCTGGTGCCGCAGCCGAGATACACTTAGTACTCCAAGAAAGGTAGGAAAGAAACAAAAAAAAATATATATATATATATATATATATATATATATATATATATATATATATATATATATGTACACATCTCCAATAACGAGGGGTGGTGGTCTTTAGTTTAGGACCACCTTGTAAAAGTGGGTGGAACTTTACTTGAAAATAGTGCAGTGCCGAATAGCAAAAAATGGCCTGGTCACAAAGGGGGTAAAACCTTCTAAAGCTAAAGTGATTAACCACTTCCAGACTGCCACACGCTGATATATATTGGCTGTTTGAAGAGGGATATCTATGTTTTGGCAGCAGCTAGCTCCTATTCCGCTGGCGGTCCAATTTCCGATAATAGTGGTATCTGCGGCGGATTCGCCACAAGATCACTTTTATCGGCAGCGGAAGGGGGCTCCCCTCCCGCCACTCTTCCGTGTCCTCTGTCGCTTACCAGAGAGGTCGGCAGCGGCTGAGGCGATCGGGTCCTCTTGCTGGCTGGGTATGGAGATGAGTGAGAGGAAGATGGCCCCCACAGGTCTCCATACCATTGCAGGGAGGAAGCAGCGTCAAAACGTCACTTTCACCCATAGGTATTAAAGGGCCTTTTTTTTTTATTATTATTGCATTTTAGTGTAAATATGAGATCTGAAATCTTTTTGGCCCCAGATCTCATATTTAAGAAGAAATGTTTCCACTGCGCAAATACGGTTTCACATAAAGTATTGCAAGGACCGCCATTTTATTTTCTAGGGTGTTACAACCCCCAAACATAATACTTTTTTTTATTTTTCTCACAAATCTCTTTGGGGTGTCTGGAATCCCCAAATTAGAGTCACGGATCGGACCGTTATGGTCCTGCTGTCATTTTTGTCGGCGGACCTGAACGTCCGCTCCATACATCTCTATGGAGCGTCGGATGGCAGCGGAGACATGTCTGCTGACATCCGACCCGATCCGCTAAAATCAGATGGATAGTGATACATCGCCATCCGTCCATGGCGGATCGGATCGGGTGAGATCTGATGAAAACGGACATGCTGTCTGTTTTCATCAGATCTCTCCATGGGAGACAGCGGTGCTAGACAAGCCCCTCCCTGCTTAGTGAGCAGAGAGGAACTTGTGATCCGTCGGCTCAGCAGGGGCCCATTTAGAAAAAAAATGGTGGAGTTGACGACTACTTTAACTATTTCCCCCTGGTTGGACGTCATATGACATCCAGGGGTTTAAGTCATTGTACCAGGATGATGCTTGCAGCTACAGGCACCGTTTCAGTATCAAAAATTTCTGCTGGCAATGCTGTTTCTATTATAAGTGAATCGAGTGGCTTTAAAGCTACTTGATCACTTCTACAGGTGGGAGATGGAGGTGCCCCCTCCCCCTTCTTGCCATTGTCTTTCTCCTCTGATCAGGGAGCCAGGGATTGCTCTGACTGGCGGCATCCTGTGGAGTGAACTGAGAGAAAAGAACTGACGTTGCCCCTCCCTCTCTGTGACGTCAGAGACAGGAAATGAGGAGGATTATGTCACTTCTGGTTTTGGTTCTTTGTTTATTAGCCTGATACCGGCTTCTTTACTGGACTTTACCTCCCACTCTGTGACGTCAGAGACAGGAAATGAGGAGGATTATGTCACTTCTGGTTTTGGTTCTTTGTTTATTAGCCTGATACCGGCTTCTTTACTGGACTTTACCTCCCACTCTGTGACGTCAGAGACAGGAAATGAGGAGGATTGTGTCACTTCTGGTTTTGGTTCTTTGATTATTGGCCTGATACTGACTTCTTTATTGGACTTTACCTCCCACTCTGTGATGTCAGAGACAGGAAATGAGGAGGATTGTGTCACTTCTGGTTTTGGTTCTTTGTTTAATGGCCTGATAGCGGCTTCTTTACTGGACTTTACCTCCCTCTCTGTGACGTCAGAGACAGGAAATGAGGAGGATTGTGTCACTTCTGGTTTTGGTTCTTTATTTATTAGCCTGATACCGGCTTCTTTACCGACTTTACCTCCCTCTCTGTGATGTCAGAGACAGGAAATGAGGAGGATTATGTCACTTCTGGTTTTGGTTCTTTGGTTATTAGCCTGATACCGGCTTCTTTACTGGACTTTACCTCCCTCTCTGTGATGTCAGAGACAGGAAATGAGGAGGATTGTGTCACTTCTGGTTTTGGTTCTTTGTTTAATGGCCTGATACCGGCTTCTTTACTGGACTTTACCTCCCTCTCTGTGATGTCAGAGACAGGAAATGAGGAGGATTGTGTCATTTCTGGTTTTGTTTTTTTTGTTTATTGGCCTGATACCGGCTTTACTGGCCTGCATTGGAGTCGAGAAGAGATTTGGGGTCTAATGTGTTTGTGTTCACTAAAATTCAAGACATTTTTTCCCCAAAACATTGTGTTTGAAAAATCACTGCGCAAATACAGTGTGACATATAAAACTCCAACACCCACCACTTAATTCTCTTGGACCTCTGTTTAAAAAAAATATGTTTTCTAATTTTCTAGCAAAAAGCCAATTTTTACATGTATGTGAGAAATGTCAGATTTGGCCCGGTGGGGAAGTAGTTAATTACCTTCAGTTCCGTTCTCTACGCAGGCCTACCGCGAGACGTGTTGCAGCACTTTAGCAAACTAAATGTCACCCAGTTAGGGTTTAGATCTCCTTTATATAGCCTGCCGTGCCAGGCTTCCCAACCAGTGATATGTGTACCGCAGGGAGTGCTTTTGCAAGGATTTGTGGGTACTTCTGCTTGACAAAGTAAATCCATCAGCACAGAGATTAAACAAAACATAAATAATTTATAGTTGGGAACTGCTGAAGTATTTTTATTCATTCGGAAACCCAAACAATGGTTTGGTAAACAATTATAAATGGTTTGAGGGTATTGGTAACAAATGTTCTAACATTACGGCAGAACTAAAGTACTGCTGTCACAAACAGGCAGGCTCTTTATTGCAGAAGAGACACGCAACGTCTCTTCTGCAATAAAATACACCTACTTGCCAGCTTGCAATCTCCGATTGTCGCCGATGCAGTCCCTGCATGCCAGGATAACTGACTACTGTGTATGTGCAGTAGTGATGTCACTCTGGGCTGGCCAATTAAGGGCCAGAAAAGATCTGGGCACTGGCAAGGGGCAGAAAGGTACATTTAGCTCTGATTTAAAAATAAAAAAGACAGCGCAGCGCTATATCAATGAATACATCATCAAATGTATACAGCTATGACCAAAAGTTTTGAGAATGGCGCAAATGTAAATTTTTACAAAGTCTGCTGCCTCAGTATTTATGAGTGCAATTTGCATATACTCCAGAATGTTATGAACAATTATCAGATGAATTGCAATGTTACACATTAAGGTGAAAAAACTTCAGGCAGTGACTGGCCCCCCAGCCCCCCATTTTACTTACCTGAGACGTGGAATTTACTCGGCAGTGACACGCTTTGACTCTCTCCATGGGGTCCCGGCTCTTGATTGGATAGATTGGTAGCAGTGCAGCCATTGACTCCCGCTGCTGTCAATCAAATCCAATGACATGGGCGCCAGGGGGCGGGGCTGAGTCATACATTCAGTGTCTATGGGCCCCGGATGAATGACTCAGGAGCGCACCAGCAAGGTAACCCCCCAGGAGAGCGATTCTCCTAGAGCAGGGGTGGCCAACCAGTGACCCGCGGAGCCCTCTGATGTGGCCCACGACCTCCTGCTCTGGAATGGTGGGTTGGCAAGCCCAGATCGCAGGTTGCTGACCCACCATACCACAGCATCAGTGTTGTGAATGAAGCTGGTGGTAGAGAAAGAAATCGGCTGTGGAGCAGAGCCCCATAAGCCGATGCTTCCTCTACAGCGCCGGCTCTTCCCACAGATTGAGTCTATGGCAAAGTTCAGCTAACCCGCAGGATAGACACTGGTGCACTACGCTGCACCTGCGGTGTGGGTAAACCACAGAACATCAGTGTGAAAGCAGTCTTAGGCCCTTTTCACACGATCAGCCCAACCAAATGGGACCCTCAATTCACCTCTATACAAAAAACAGAAGGGAGTTTGTCCCCTTTCATCTGGGTTGATCGGAGGGCCTATAGAGTAGCCATGACCTGTCATCCGCCCGCTCCGCTCATTGTGGCCCTCGACTGGTTACCAAGTTGCTTAAGTAGCCCTCACTCTTCAAAAGGTTGGCCACCCCTGTCCTAGGGGGTTATCTGATGCGGGGAGGAGCCGCGAGAGCCAAAGGACCCCAGAAGTCTCGGATCGTGGGGCCACACTTTGCAAAACGAGCTGCACAGTGGAGGTAAGTATGACATTGATCCTTTGGTATCCCTTTAATCCCCCCAAAAAATGTAATTTGTGAAGAAGGCTTTAAGGCACCCAAGAAAGTCCACAGTCACAATTGGTTACCACAATGACCTGTCCCCTCTAGTTGATTCAGTTGCGGGATCGGGGCACCACCAGGTCAGAGTTTGCTCAGGAATGGCAGCAGGCAGGTGTGAGGGCATCGCACAGTGAGGAGAAGACTTTTTGGAGGATGGCCTGGTGTCAAAGTGAGCAGCAAAGCCACTTCTCTCCAGGACAAACATCAGGGACAGATTGATATTCTGCAAAAGGTACATGGATTTGGACTGCTGAGGACTGGGGTAGTCACTTTTTTCTCTGATTGTTTGGGGCATTCGGAAAAAAACCTTTGTCCGGTAAGTAAAAAGTTGAGCGCTACCATCAGTCCTGTGTTATGCCAACAATAAAGTATCGTGAGACCCTTCATGTGTGGGGTTGCTTCTCAGCCAAGGGAGTGGGCTCACTCACAATTTTGCCTAAGATTAAATAAGCTGCTTTCTGTGGGGGCACTCAGCAAGGGAGGGGCCAGGAGCACCAAAGAGGGACTCAAGAGGAGGAGGATCCGGGCTGCTCTGTGCAAAACCACTGCACAGAGTAGGTAAGTATAACATGTTTGTTATTTTTAGTGGGAAAAAAAACAAGGCTTTATTTTAAAGTCTTGTTTTTTTCTCTCTAAAATAATAAATGTTATACTTACCTACTCTGTGCAATGTTCTTGCACAGAGCAGTTCAGATCTTCCTCTTTTCGGGTCCCACATCAGCGCTCCTGGCTCCTCCCTCCTACCGGGTGCAATCCAAGCAGGCACGCTCTTGATCCATGCCTCTGTGTGTCCATTCATACATGGAGCCGTGTCTCGACTCTGCCTACTCCATCTCCTGACTGGCTCACTGGATGTGATTGCCAGCAGTGGCAGCCAATCACTCCAACTGCTGCCAAAAGCAAGTCAGGAGTGTGAGTCCCCGAAAAGATAAGGCTCTTGTGGACATTGCTGGATAGAGAGGGGTTTCAAGTGAGTATTAGGGAGGGACGGGGGGGCTGAATGCATGAAAGTAAAAAAAACCTTGTGCCTTTACAACCACTTGGATACACATAAGCTTTCTTTTCACGGTTGGATAATGGAACTGAATTTTCCCACAATTTATTGTGTAAACACTGTCAAATCCTTTAGTAAGTCAGCTTCATTGTACATTCACATCAGTCCCTGCCCTCAAGGAGTTTACAATCCAAGGTCCCTAACCATGCATACACACGCATTTTTATGCTTCGTGGTGCATTGCACACACTCAAAACTAACACCAGATGCAATAAAAAAGTGAGCACACAAAAAGTTCTCTTCGGAGGAGGACCATGTGTACACCCTGTGTAAAGACCATGTGCCCTGATCCTCTGGAGTGCAAGACTCCTGATGGGCACTGGGGTACTCATGGTCCACCCAGCCGAAACCAGGTAGACCCCATTCTTCAGGGGACCTCCTGAGGCAAGGTACACCCAAGTACTAGATGGGGCTTCTCCAAAAGGAACTTCCAAGTACGAGGTGGGGCTTCTCTAAAGGGACCTCCCAAGTACTAAGTGGGGCTTTTCCGAAGGACCTTCCAAGTACTAAGTGGGGCTTCTCCGAAGAGAGCTCCCACGTACTAAGTGGGGCTTCTCCAAAGGGAGCTCCCAGGTACTAAGTGGGGCTT
Organism: Rana kukunoris; assembly: GCA_029574335.1. Taxonomy (NCBI): domain Eukaryota; kingdom Metazoa; phylum Chordata; class Amphibia; order Anura; family Ranidae; genus Rana; species Rana kukunoris. The sequence goes on from CM056059.1 coordinate 28,173,295, forward strand.
CTCCGAAGGGAGCTCCCAAGTACTAAGTGGGGCTTCTCCGAAGGGAGCGCCCAAGTACTAAGTGGGGCTTCTCCAAAGGGAGCTCCCAAGTACTAAGTGGGGCTTCTCCGAAGGGAGCTCCCAAGTACTAAGTGGGGCTTCTCCGAAGAGCGCTCCCAAGTACTAAGTGGGGCTTCTCCAAAGGGAGCTCCCAAGTACTAAGTGGGGCTTTTCCGGAGGGAGCTCCCAAGTACTAAGTGGGGCTTTTCCGGAGGGAGCTCCCAAGTACTAAGTGGGGCTTTTCCGGAGGGAGCTCCCAAGTACTAAGTGGGGCTTTTCCGGAGGGAGCTCCCAAGTACTAAGTGGGGCTTTTCCGGAGGGAGCTCCCAAGTACTAAGTGGGGCTTCTCCGAAGGGAGCTCCCAAGTACTAAGTGGGGCTTCTCCGGAGGGAGCTCCCAAGTACTAAGTGGGGCTTCTCCGAAGAGAGCTCCCAAGTACTAAGTGGAGCTTCTCCTAAGGGAGCTCCCAAGTACTAAGTGGGGCTTTTCCGGAGGGAGCTCCCAAGTACTAAGTGGGGCTTTTCCGGAGGGAGCTCCCAAGTACTAAGTGGGGCTTCTCCGAAGAGAGCTCCCAAGTACTAAGTGGAGCTTCTCCTAAGGGAGCTCCCAAGTACTAAGTGGGGCTTTTCCGGAGGGAGCTCCCAAGTACTAAGTGGGGCTTTTCCGGAGGGAGCTCCCAAGTACTAAGTGGGGCTTCTCCGAAGGGAGCTCCCAAGTACTAAGTGGGGCTTCTCCAAAGGGTGGAACATGCAAATCCCATGCAGGTAGTGTCCTGGTTTGATTCTAAGGACCCTAGTGCTGCAAGGCAGAAATGCTAACCACTAAGGCTCTGTTCACACCTGAGCATACTGGAATCACCGACGTAATCACGTGATTCTGCCTGCAATTAATATGCAATGAAATGCCATTGTTCCTTAATGACACCCCAAACATGGTGCAATTTTGCTGCGATTGTCTAGCGACAGTATTGTGGCAAAAATCGCATCGCAAATGCTCCTGGCTCTGTGCCAAAATTTGTTACATGAGCTTTTTTGGAGTGGAGGGAAGCCCACTGAAATGAATGATGCCGCTTCAAAAACGCGGCACAAAAAACACTAAAAACGCGGGCCAGCGACGCTTAGGTGTGAATGGAGCCCTAGTCACTGAGCTACATAATACTTCTATTTGCAGTAAATACTCCACGTGGAGTCTCTGACTGATACATTCTGCTGTAGAGCTTGTTCTTTTGAAAAACAACAGACTTACTGGCTGGATCACCAGAAATATAAGAACGCCTAAAAAAAAAGAAGATGAAGGCAGCCATCACATCTAAGAATCGGTATGCTGCAATATAATAAATGTTTGTTTAATACCACTTTAAGAAATATGTTCCATTTTGGATCTTTATTTTGCAATCGATGCTGTCTATTGTATTTGTGCTGACTATTGTATTTGTGCTGACTATTGTATTTTGACTTTGCCTTAGTAAAATGTTGTAAACAAAAAAAAAAAAGAAAAAAAACGTGTTCCCTAGAAATCAGGCTACAATAAACATATTTGGATACAATAAACAGAAAAGTACACATCCCATAGATAACACTTCTCTAGAAAAGAATAAGGCTGAATATTTTCCTCTAATTTATTTTGGATGGTAACTGTTTGTTTTTACCGCTCAGTTAGTATACAAACCCATATTTTAATTACACCCTGAGAGCTACAGAAGCTTAGATACGAACTGGCATATACTATTTACACTCGTTGTAGAAAACAAACAGCTGGCTAGGGGATGGATCTGGGATGCAAAAGAGGTAAACCCAAAATGTTCTAAATTGCAGCTTACCAGACTTCAGATATGGTGGCTGTATTAAAGTGGTATTAACCATTTCAGCCCGGAAGGTTTTACCCCCTTAATTACCACGCCATTTTTTGTCATTGGCTGACAACTGATCACGTGGTAAGGGGCCGATCTGTGATCAGCCGAGTCTCATAGAGTGATCACAGGGCGCACAGGCAGCTCATGTACGGGAGGATGTCATATGACGGCCTGCCGGCAATTAAGGCCCAGGCTGTAGCTCTCATTTGGTTGTAGTGTGGGTAAGAGGAGGTTAACCCCTTGGAGTGGCACATGCCGGCCCTTTAAGGGGTTTAGAATGTTGGAAAGCGGGCTTATGGTCATGTGACCGCCATGATTGGCTGACACGGCAGTCACGTGATCGGAATGTTTCCGAACTCAATTGGCAATTGAGAGGTTTCCGTTAGCCGCCGGTAACTGTGTCAGGGGCACGCTCTTGGCACAGCTCTATTTGCACTAATGCATGCAAATAGGCCCACCCGCCGAGAGGCCACATATTTGCGTGCGCTCAGCACAAAGAGGGTAAGTCAAACCCCCATCTGCTTTTTGAAGCTCCACCCATTAGGAAGTCTTGGTTAAGTTAAAGCTACACACATTAGGAAGTCTTGGTTAAGTTGAAGCCCCACCCATTATCAAGTCATGGTTAAGTTGAAGCTCCACCTATTAAAAAGTCTTGGTTAAGTTGAAGCCCCACCCATTAGGAAGTCGTGGTTAAGTTGAAGCCCCACCCATTAGGAAGTCGTGGTTATTTTGAAGCCCCACCCATTAGGACAATTTGGTAAGTTGAAGCCCCACCCATTAGGAAGTCTTGGTTAAGTTGAAGCCCCAACCATTAGGAAGTCTTGGTTAAGTTGAAGCCCCACCCATTAGGAAGTCATGGTTAAGTTGAAGCCCCAACCATTAGGAAGTCTTGGTTAAGTTGAAGCCCCACCCATTAGGAAGTCATGGTTAAGTTGAAGCCCCAACCATTAGGAAGTTGTGGTTAAGTTAAAGCTCCACCTTTTAGGAAGTCTTGGTTAAGTTGAAGCCCCACCCATCAAGAAGTCGTGGTTATTTTGAAGCCCCACCCATTAGGAAGTTTTGGTAAGTTGAAGCCCGACCCATTAGGAAGTCTTGGTTAAGTTGAAGCCCCACCCATTAGGAAGTCATGGTTAAGTTGAAGCCCCAACCATTAGGAAGTCTTGGTTAAGTTGAAGCCCCACCCATTAGGAAGTCATGGTTAAGTTGAAGCCGCAACCATTAGGAAGTCTTGGTTAAGTTGAAGCCCCACCCATTAGGAAGTTGTGGTTAAGTTGAAGCCCCACCCATTAGGAAGTTGTGGTTAAGTTAAAGCTCCACCTTTTAGGAAGTCTTGGTTAAGTTGAAGCCCCACCCATTAGAAAGTCATGGTTAAGTTGAAGCCCCACCCATTAGGAAGTCTGAAAATCAAGACAGATGGACAGCACATATTAGACATTTCCCATTGGTAAGGAACTATTATGGAACTCAAAGTCATGATCAAGCAAATATGGTACCCATAGGGGTCTATTTATTAAATATCTGCATTGCCATTCGGTCCAGTAAATCTGCACGGCACGCACATTCATTCTGTGTGAATTGGGCAAAAATGGATGTTCTTTATGTTTTTTTCTATTCTGAGCAAATGTGCTTTTATTATATGCAGTAGTAAAATAGTGCACTAGAAAGAGAAACACCCACTGCTCCAGGTGACACTAGGAAGCCTAATGATCCAGTAGGTGCTTGCCTCGGTTCGCCTCCACACTCAATGAAATTAGAAGAAATGGCCGCACACCACTGTAGATCAAAATCCTTTTTATTTGGACATCCGCAAAAATGACAAGAATCAGAATGCTGGGTAAAATAGTGCATTATGTCCTCTAGGGCAGTGTTTTTCAACTCCAGTCCTCAAGGCGATTTAGTTTCCATGTGCCGCGCTATATAAGTTATCATTCATTCATTCATGGCACACCAACAGGTCAAGTTTTCAGGATTTCCCTCAGATGAAATGGCTGTGGTGATTACTTGGGCAGTGAAACTGATCAAATCACCTGTGCAAAATAATGGAAAGCCTGAAAACATGACCTGTTGGTGTGCCTTGAGGACTGGAGTTGAAAAACACTGCTCTAGGGAGCCGAGGAGATGCATAGGTTGTTGTAAGAAAAGATAAGGTAACACTTCTTACACTAGTCGGAATTTGAAAATAAATTTATTTTTAAATTCCCTCTAGCGTTCTCTAAAATTATGATGTAATGTATGTAGTTCTAATACTCCTCAGCTCCATCTAGTGGCCATATTGTGACATTTGTTTTTACCCAATCTGCACAGAATGAACGAACATGATGTACAAATGGCTATGCATTATTTTTATTTTTTTAATAAACAGACCTCATAAACTTTAGTCCAGCTTAAATAAATCTAGATATAGTACAGTAGCTTTAATCATTACATTCTGTCCAGTAAACGACACTGCTGCTTTAACGTCAGCACTCTCAGTCCTGACCTCAAGCATAGAGCTAATGGGGTCGTCTGGAGATCCAATTTGCATAAGGATGAAGATAATTAGCATACAACAGGCCTCTCCTATGTGACACAGAGACCATTTGCATACTAATGGCCCTCCATTTGCATAATTAATACCCAGAGCCTGAATGGTTGGCAAGTAGCTGAGTGGGATGTTTTAAAAGGGTTAAGTCTATACCCAAAAGAGACAGATATTATTGTGGTCTGCTTCACTTCGATGATTAACGGCGGAGCTGAGTCAAGATTTGCTGAAGAAGGACAAGTCAAACAGTAACGAGACAGAAGGGAAAAAAGACTCACGGAAGAAATAGACAGGTTTATTCAATAAGGCCAACAGTACAGCCAATTGGAATTTGGAGTAAGCTGAATGCTGATTGGTTGCTATAGCTACTGGACATTATGATAGCTCTATTTAGTGTCTTAAAGCTGAATTACAGGCACAAAAAAATTCAATCAAATATATTCCTCCATAGCCATGAAAGATATAATTCCACTTTATCTGCACCAAATGCCTTTGAAAAGCCAGATATGACCTTGTAAGTGTAGCAGTGACATCATCACTGTGCTGTATAAAGCCTGTGCAGAGAGTAGAGCTGTAGGAGGGACTCAGCAGGCTCCACCCACCACATGCTACCTGTAGAAAACTACAGGAGGGGCGGAGATGAGACCAGTCTCCCTGCACAAGGAGAGAGGGATACAATGACTGGTCTGTAATGCAGGAAGCTCCTGCACAGAGGTAAATGTCACATTAGATTACTGCACAGATCTGGAACAAATAGACAAAGCACACCCAGATTCAAGGAACAATACACATTTGTATTTAGACAATATCTAATTATCCCAGAGCTCAGCTCAAAGGTTATTTCTCTTTTTCTAACTGATTGTTCGTTTTTAGCACAGGTTTGCACTAAGTCACCTTTGTCTTTGAAATTTCTTCCTATATCCAGAGCTTTTTTTCTCAAAAAATAGGTGCAGGAACTCAACCTCGACCCCATTCAAATTTCACAAACAGTAGGAGGGTCTTAAAAGAGCATTAAATACCAGGATTGCATTACATACAGAGTGTAGAGTTCAGGGGGTTACACACAGAGTGCAGAGCTGTCACTTGTAAACACAGAAACCAGACTTTTGTGTTTACAAGTGATTGTGGTGAGCGGGCACCAAAGTGTCTGAGCCAGAAGTGGTGGAACTGAGTTCCCCCAGAAAAAAAGCCCTGCCTATATCTTTTATAAGAAGGGCCCCTAGGTTAGTACAGCGTTTGAATGCCCATTCAACTACTACTTGTAGCTAAAGCCAACATTTTATTTAGCATTAGACAGAGCATTATGCTCCATTAATTAAGCTATTTCTCTTGAAAAAATAAATGAAAAAATCAGGTGCATCATACCCATACCCTATAAAAGTGGTTAACATGGAATATAAACAAAGCATATCCCTCTTAGGGCCAGATTCAGGTAGTCCAGAGCATCTTTGCTCTGGAGTAACGCTTCTCATTTGCGTTGCGCTGCAGAAATTTTAGGAGCAAGTGCTGTCATTCACGAAGCACTTGCTCCTAAAGTTGCGGCAGCGCATCGCAAATGAGCCGGCGGAATTCAAATTGGGCGGGTACGGGGCGTGTAGTCACATTCCCATTCATGACCGTTTTACGCAAGCGACGTTTTTTTTTTTTTTCCCGACGCGATGACGACGCCTATACCTAACATAGGATACTCCAACCCCATGTAGGTATATCTATGCGCCGCGTATCCCGTCCGGAAACGTCGTATCGTCATTGCGTCGCGCCGGAATTCGATCGTGAATTGCCGATTTCCGCTCATTAACATATTTTTTGAGCGTAAATCGGCGGGAACGCCCCCGGCGCCATTTTTAAGTTGAAGTAACGATGCGATGGCGAAACTCAGTTACGCTGCTCGCATCGGAACTTCAACCCGGCGTTTCTTGTTTTCTGGTTACAGAAAACAGAAACGCCGGCTCAAAGTCACAGTTAGGCTGGCGGATCACTCGATCCGCCAGCCTAACTGTTCGTGAATCTGGCCCTTAGTGTGTACTTGTCTCAATCCAGAGCATGAAGAGTCAATGCTGCCTCATTCCTTTTCTATCAGCAATGCATAAGTCATTTCTGACACCAAGAGAAAAAACGTGATGAAGTGTGGCTCCAGCACACAATCTGTGATTGACAGCCTCAGCTCTGATCCTGTGTGAAGGGAGGTGTGTTTCTTTCCACCAATCAGCTCTCAATGCTCTCCTCACTGAGCTCTGCAGTGTGTAATTTCAGCTCTCCACCCCCTTCTTTCTGATAGATAAGTCAAACTTGATAAATTCAGCATTTTGAAAGTAAAAGACTGCAGATAGACAGGTACAACTTATGTAGGACGATTTGTTTCAGCTCTGTGTATTACCCGCAGCTAGTCACTTTACTGGTTATATGTAAGGGTTTACAATCACTTTAAAGGATTTGTTATTGCTGTTCCTGTCCCTGTTAGGAGGATTCACCCCTCTATTAGTCCTGGGACTGAAAGTGAGGATAAATCCACATTTTTAAATTGTTATCAGCAGAAAAATAGAATGAAAATCTAAAAGGTGGTTTTCCTCACTTTTCCATGGCATACCAATGAAAAAAGAAAAAACCTGCTGTGTTGTAACCATTCTCTATCCTATCCACACATGAAGAAAAATATAGATTAATCGTTCAACCCTTGCAACACCCTTACAGTAGCCCACAGATGAGTCAGTATTTTTCGTTCAACCTCCCCGCTGAGCTGGATGAAATGTGGTACTCCAGAGAACAGCCCAAGTATAGAAAGAGATGAAAGCGGCTTCAGCCTGACTCCTCCCAGTGGGAGGTTCCCTATAAGCAAGCCCTATGGGCAGGGTGAAATGCCTCAGCCGTGTGGCCTGGGAGAAGTCAGGCTAACTACTTGGAGATAGCTACTTGGAACGTACAGGATAACTACTTGGGGCGTTACAGTATAACTACTTGGGGCGTTACAGTATAACTACTTGGGCGTTACAGGATAACTACTTGGGGCGTTACAGGATAACTACTTGGGGCGTTACAGGATAACTACTTGGGGCGTTACAGGATAACTACTTGGGGCGTTACAGGATAACTACTTGGGGCATTACAGTATAACTACTTGGGGCGTTACAGGTATAACTACTTGGGGCGTTACAGGATAACTACTTGGGGCGTTACAGGATAACTACTTGGGGCGTTACAGGATACTACTTGGGGCATTACAGGATAACTACTTGGGGCGTTACAGGATAACTACTTGGAGAGTTACAGGATAACTACTTGGGGCATTACAGGATAACTACTTGGGGCGTTACAGGATAACTACTTGGGGCGTTACAGGATAACTACTTGGGGCGTTACAGGATAACTACTTGGGGCGTTACAGGATAACTACTTGGGGCGTTACAGTATAACTACTTGGGGCGTTACAGGATAACTACTTGGAGCGTTACAGGATAACTACTTGGAGCGTTACAGGATAACTGCTTGGAGAGTTACAGGATAACTACTTGGGGCATTACAGGATAACTACTTGGGGCGTTACAGTATAACTACTTGGGGCGTTACAGGATAACTACTTGGGGCGTTACAGGATAACTACTTGGGGCGTTACAGGATAACTACTTGGGGCGTTACAGGATAACTACTTGGAGCTTTACAGGATAACTACTTGAAGCGTTACAAGATAAATACTTGGAGCATTACAGGATAACTACTTGGGGCGTTACAGGATAACTACTTGGGGCATTACAGGATAACTACTTGGGGCGTTACAGGATAACTACTTGGGGCGTTACAGGATAACTACTTGGGGCGTTACAGGATAACTACTTGGGGCGTTACAGGATAACTACTTAGGGCGTTACAGGATAACTACTTGGAGAGTTACAAGATAACTACTTGGACTTTACATGGTTCTCCCTGCTGAACTATTGTATTGTATTGCCTTCACAATACTTTGATCAGCACTGCTGGTTATAGCCTTTGGAGCTGATCGAGAGGGTCAAAACCCAACTGGGGTGGTTGTACAAATGTCAATTGGTAGATTGACTTCTGTACAGCCACAGCACTCATTGATGGACTGAAATTTGACCAGTCCCTGCTGAACTGGCCAAATTTCCACTCATGTATGGCTTGCTTTACTTTAACAAGTTTCTTAACCTCCAACTAGGGGTGGGTTTGAACCTCAAATAAAGACAGTGTTCACAACACTGTCAAGAGGAAATGGGAGAATCAATCTGCATCTATGTATGCTACCTGGAAGAAGGAGCTTACTCCCAGAGATCACTGGGATATTATGTATCAAGAACTTGTTTAGGGCAAATTTGCTCAACCCTTTAACCCCAGAGGAACCCTTAAAATAATTTTCTGGTCTCAGGGAACCCAAGTAAGAATAACATTAATGGGGGTCAGTGGTAAAATGTCCCTTATATTGTGGGTTAGGGATAAAATGCCCCTTACATTGGTGGTCAGTGGGGAAGATACCCACTTACTGATCATAATGCCACTCTTATAGAGAGCTAAAAAGATTAGTGTTGTGCTGGTTCTTCCAAACATTTTGCCTATAGAATTATGAAGACACTATCAGGCGGCGTATACACGGCAGAGGTTCTCGCTGTAAACCAGTGAGAACCTCGCTGGAAGCTGCATTCCAGCGAGAACCTCGGCCTGTGTGTACGCTGCTGGCTCGCCCTGCCCGTCGGGAATCCCCTCGAGCGAATAGAGAGCAGGCTCTCTATTTGCTCTGACGGCCCGCCTGGATGAATGGCTGGTTGCCATTCCCGACGGGCGGGTCGCCGATTTCGACGGCCGGCAGAGAACCTCGACGGGCGGAACGATGTGTTCTGCCCGTCGAGTTTCTCTGCCGTGTGTACGCGGCTTCAGATGGGAAGCATTCCTCCAGAGGATGCTAGTGGTTCCTTGGTAGTGAGCAATTTCTGCCTCTGATGGCGTGTACACACCATCGGATCAAATTCCCCGCCGCCGGACGGCGCGGTGACGCGGCGGTGACGTTGACGCCGCCGCGTCACCGCCACGTCACCGCACCAGGAAGTAAAACACTTCCGCGCATGCGCCGAATCCATTCGGCAGGGCCGCGGCGGCGGTGGGAGCCGACATGTCTGCTGGTAAGTGTACTAACCAAGCAGACATGTCGGGCGGACAGATTCCACCGGATAGATTTCAAAGCTTGCTTTGAAATCTGTCGGGTGGAGAAATCTGTCTGCTAGCCCATACACACGAGCGGAGATGTCTGCTGAAACGGTCCATCGGACCGTTTTCAGCGGACATATCCCCTCGTGTGTACGCCGCCTCAGATAAGTTCCCACTGACGCTATTGATCTTTTTGGCTATCTGTGAGGCCGCGTACACACGATCAAATTTATCTGCTGAAACTGGTCCGACGGACCGTTTCAGCAGAAAAATCCAATCGTGTGTATGGGCTAGCGGACAGGTTTGTCCATCGGACAAATTTCAAAGCATGCTTTGAAATTTGTCCGCTACAAACCTGTCCGTCCGATCTGTCCGCTGGTTAGTACACTAACCAGCGGACAGAACTGTCCGTGCATGCGTCGAATGGATTCGACAAATGCGCGGAAGCATTTTATTTCCAGGTTTGGTGTCGTGGCGGCGTCAACGTCACCGCCACGTCACCACGTCCTCAGTCAGAGGGGATTTTCGTCCGATGGTGTGTACATGCCATCGGACCAAAATCCGATGAGACATGTCTGCTGCAAACGGTCCGTCGGACATGTTTGAGCGAACATTACTCATCATGTGTATGCGGCCTAAGAGGGTATATCTGCCCAATGTCCACAAGTGTAAGTAGAATTCTTCCCACTGACCATCACAATAATATATCATGAGTTGTAGATATAGTCATTTTTAAGGGGTTCCCTGAAAGCAGAAACTTTTTTCAAGTGTTCCTCTGTGTTGAAAAGGTTGAAGAAGGCTGGTCTAAATAAAAGAACCTCTGGGACTTAAAAGAGTTGTAAAGGAAAACATTTTTTTTTTGCTGAAATGACTGTTTACAGGGTATAGAGACATACTAGTTAATTAGTTTCTTTTAAAAACGAATAAAAATAGATACAAATCAATCATATAATGTACCTGCAGTTTCAGTTTAGTTTTTGCATGTTTCCTGCCTCTCTGCCTTACAGAGCCACAGAGCCAATACAGAGCAGTGGTTTGGAAAACGAAACTGATTGGTGCTGAGGAGTTTTAGACACACAGTAATCACACCTCCTTGATTAGTGACCACAGAGAGAAAGCTCCCAGAACTGTGGTGATCAGGAAACAGACAACCAGGAAGTGTGGAGATCAGAGAAGGATTACAGCAACTTGAGAGCAAAAACGAGCAATGAGGACATGAAAACAGCACTGCATTAAGGTAAAGGAAGCTATTAAGGTAAAAAAAAATCCTTACTTCCGGTTCCGGCGCCGCATGGAGTAGCTGTGTGCTTCCTCAGCTCCCGCACACCGGCTCCAAAACCTGCCTGTAAAAGCCTGCAGACCCGCCACTGACCCCAGGGCTAACCATCTGCCATCCCCCCAGACGAGGATGGACAGGTTTTTAGAAAAAAACGGCGCGCGATCGTACGCCGCCGCCGCGGCACGGACGGGGCAGCCGCAAATCGAGGCCCCGGCTTCGGCCTACACGGATCCGGCCGTGGATCCGATCGCAGAAACGGCGCCTGCTATGGAGGTGAGTGCAACACTAGCCCCTCCAACCACCCCTCAGGCTGCCCACAACCCCCCACCTCCCCCACAAGCGGGGGATATGCACAACATAGAGCTGATTGCCCAGGCCGTGGCTGCTCTATTATCCCCCATGATAGCAACTTCAGTGGAAAAAGCTATCAATGCAGGGATACAGAAGATCCAGGCTCAACTAGGGGAGCATGCATCCAGGCTGAATGAGGCCGAGAATCGCATCGGTCATATAGAAGAGGATCTTTACCAGGCCCAATCCTTTGAACATGCGCAAGACAAGACGAACAAGTATATACTCGACAAACTGGACGACCTTGAGAACAGATCCAGGAGGAGCAATCTGCGCTTTATTGGCGTCCCCGAATCGCTGCAACCCCAGGCACTTTCAGATCTCTGCTCAAGACGCATTCCCGAGGCCCTGGGCCTGCCCGGCCCCAGCACGGTTGAGCGCGCCCACCGCATGGGCCTTTTCAACTCTGAACGTAAATCACCACGTCCTGTGATCGCTAAGTACCTCAACTATTCCGATAAATCCCTCATCCTGCAGAAGTTCAGGCAGTCCAGGACCCTCCAGATAGATGGCATGAACATCTTGGTCTTCGCGGACTACTCCGTGGACGTTTCCAAGAGGAGAAAGGCTTTCCAGCAGATCTGCGCGGAGCTCCACCGAATGCAAATCAAGTTCACTCTGGCCTTCCCGGCCGTGCTTAGACTCAGAGCCCCTAACGGGGATCAGCTCTCCTTCCATGACCCTTCCGAAGCTGAGGCTTTCCTGAGGTCCCACCGCCAAGGCCCCCACCACAACCTGTCTCCTAGAGCTGCACCCTCCAACCGGGCCCTGGAACACGGGAGCCCGCGCAAGGACTCTCCTAAGAGATTCAAGGCTTCTGGATCCGACCGACAACAAGCCTCCTCCTCTTGAACCCCCCTTTTTTTTCTTTTTTTTTCTTCTCTCTCTTTTTTTTTTTTTTTTGGATGCCACACCGTCCTGGTGCAACGCTGCTGCGCTTTGATCGTCTAAGACCACTCCTGGGTCATTCTCCTCCATTGTGCCTCCCCCTCACACGGGGAGCCACGGTAGGCCCAATGCTATTATGCTGTTATGCCATTGTTTTTTTTTTGTTCTATAATGCTGTTTTATTTTCACATTGTTTTATGTTCTTTTTACACGATTGGTAATAGTTGTTCTAGCTAGTACTTGTGTTTAATATTGGGTTTTCGCATACGTTTATATGACATGTGTGAGCCCCTCTGTTCTTCCGCAGGGATACCTGTTTAGCTTTTGCCTCCCCCACGCATTGCTCCTGCTGCCTACGCCCCCCCTTCTGTCACTGCGGGTGAAGTGCTGCATAGTGAGCCCTGGGTTGGGAGTTGGCCTATTCAGTGGCTCCATGCGGAAAAAAGTGAAGTTCCCGAATATTGTTGTTCACTATGTTTCCCCCCATCGTCCCTCCCCCATCTCCCCTTTCCTACTTCCCTGCTCTCTCCCCGCACGTAGGGATCCGTTAAAGCCTCCGTTCTCTCTCCCAGTCAACCACTACTCCGTTTGCTGTCCTTTTATACCACTTCTGCCATACCCCATGCTCCCACCTACTTTGCCTCCACATCCGGCTCACACCCCTCTGATGGTTTTCCCAACATGAGAATAGTCTCCTGGAACGTTAAAGGGCTCCGTTCCCCTAATAAGAGAATGAAGGTTCTGCGTCACCTTAAAAGGCTTAAGGCCGATATCGCCCTCCTTCAGGAAACCCATCTGTCCACTCCCGACTTCCCGCGGCTGCGGAAACTCTGGGTGGGCACAGTCCTCGGCTCCGACTCATGCGGTCGTAAAGCCGGGGTAATAATCCTAGTCCACAAGAACCTTCCCTGCAAGATACTGTCCTCAGACTCGGACTCTGAGGGGCGTTTCGCCTCTGCCCGTATCCAACTGGGACCCAGGGTTGTAAACATCACCAATGTGTATGCTCCCAACAGCCCCACAAGTACTTTTTTTAGCGACCTCACTTCTTGGGCACTTCGAGAGCCAGATTGCCTGCACCTGATAGGTGGGGATTTCAACTCCATTATGCACCCGACAGATGACAGGTCCTCTACCAGACACTCCCGTCCTCCATTGACTCCTCCCACCCAGACCTTGCTGGCATCGACTATAGAATCACTACACCTCCATGATATATGGCGACTACGACACCCAGCTGATAGGGAATTCTCGTTCTACTCCCACCCTCACAATGTCTTCACGAGACTGGACTACCTTTTCTGCTCTGACTCTCTCCTCCCACTGATCTCGGAAGCTGACATACACGACATCGCAATCTCGGATCATGCCCCGGTCTCGACCACTCTTGAAGATCCTGGCCTAGCCTCCAACCCCAAAATCTGGCGGTTTCCCTCCTATCTCCACAACAACTCCGATTTCCAACAACATCTGGAAAACGCCTGGTCGGGATACGCGTCGGATAATGCGCTACACGCCGACAACCCCAATCTTTTCTGGGAAGCGGGCAAGGCTTTCCTCAGGGGCTGCATAATAGCCTACGCCGCCACCTTCAAAAAACACACACTTAGACGCTACAAACTGGCCAGCGCAACACTGCATCAGGCCCAGCGGGTCCTCTATACCGATGACTCCCCCAGCAACCGTAGCGCGTGGTTTGCTGCTAAGCAGGCCGTTGATAATTTGGCGGCCACCCTCGAGCGTACCCAAAAGGCACATCTAGACGCCTCCCTCCACAAGTTTGGCAACAAGGCCGGTAGACTCCTTTCCAGATTAAGCAAAGGACCCAACCGCCCGACACATATCTTGTCTCTGAGAGATCCGTTGGGATCCGTACACAACACCCCGAAAGACATCAATCATATCATGCGCCAATTCTACTCCTCCCTGTATGCCTCAGACCCTATTGATAAGCCAACGGCCCTCAACTTCTTACAACGTATATCCCTAGATCGGGTGACCCCCACCCAACTCGAAGCCCTCAATGCCCCTATCTCAGTCCTGGAGGTCCAATCCGTCATCAAACAACTTGCCCCCTCCAAAGCTCCAGGCCCAGATGGCTTCACTGGAGAATTTTATAAATCCTTTAGCTCGACTGTGTCTCCCCCCCTCCACGACGTCTACCAGCATATATGGTCGGGTGGGACCTACCTACCAACGGGCAATCAGGCCATCGTAAAACTCTTGGAGAAAAAGGGCAAAGACCCCCTAGAACCTGGCTCTTATAGGCCCATCTCACTTTTAAACCTTGACGTCAAGATCCTATCCAAAATAGCGGCCACTAGGTTGGCATCCATTATACCCTCCCTGATCCACCCCGCACAATCAGGCTTCGTAAAGGGTAGGACGGCCACCATGAACATCAGGAAGGTGATGATGGCTCTCGAACACGCAAAAAATAACCCGGCAGGTGATCATGCCATCATCACTTTAGACGCGGAGAAGGCCTTCGATAACGTCAGTTTCGAATGGCTCTCCATGGTCATGTCCAAAATGGGCTTCTCGGGCCCCTTCACGCACCTCATAGAGGCCATGTACACTGCCCCTGCCGCGAGAGTGGTCGCTGCGGGCCTCCTCTCTGAGGAATTCAGGCTGCACAAAGGCACGAGGCAAGGCTGCCCGCTCTCCCCGCTCCTTTTCAACATAGCGCTTGAACCCCTGTCCCGCCACCTAACCCAGATCGCCCCCCTTCATGGCATACGTGTCGGAGACCACGACCTTCGCACGTCACTATTTGCAGATGATGTCCTTATTTTCACATCCAGCCCCTCACTTGACATGTCCACAATCAAGTCCACTTTTGACGAATTCAGGCAATGCTCTGGGCTTCGTATTAACTATAATAAGAGCGAAATACTCCCCATAGGTTCTCTATCTGCCCCCTCTTGGTCCCAGAGCTCGCTGTTCACTGTTGCGAAGTCTCATATCACTTACCTGGGAATAAAAATAGGTAAATTACCCTCCTCCCTGTACCAGCTCAACTACCCTCCCCTGTTCACCAAAATATCCCAAGAGCTGGGAAACTGGATGGACCTGCCTCTCTCACTGCTGGGAAGATGCCACCTGGTCAAGATGGTCAGTTTCGCTCGCCTGTTGTACCCACTTCAAACCGTCCCACTACTTCTGCGCCATAAAGACGTCAAATCCCTAAATTCGGCCATTTCCAAGTTTCTCTGGCGTGGTAGGCGGGCGCGCATAGCATTTGCCAAACTGCATCTTCCCAGGCGAGAGGGGGGCATTGCCCTTCCCAACATCAGGCTATATAACCTGGCTTGCCTATTGAGAACGGGCCTGGATTGGATTTCCCAGTCCTCCAGATGCTCAAACTACCCCTTAGAATCGGCGATGGTCCACCCCTTCTCCCTTACGGCCCTCCTCCATTGTCGCTGGAAATCTGCCCCCCCTCCCCTCCAACACAATCTCCTTCTCCGGGACACGGTCATTGCCTGGAGAGAGGTCAGGAAAGCCCTCAATGTCCCATCCTCTATCTCACGATATCTTCCAATCCTGGGTAACCCTAGCTTCCAACCTGGCCTAGATAACCAGCCTTACCTCGACTGGCATGATAAGGGTATCAAAATCTTTTATTCATTGTGTGACCCCCTTTCAGGCCGCCCCATGGGCTTTAGAGCCCTGGCGGACAAATTCTCTCTCCCTGCATCACACATGTTCCAGTATATCCAATGCCTCAGTTTTCTGAAAAATACTTGCCGGGACGATAGAAAAAGGTTCCAGAGCTCCCTCACCGACACCCTTATCGCCCGGGCCTCGTACAAGGTATCGGACATTTACCGCCCCCTCCTCCTGCACAATACCCCCCCCCTGGCATCAACGTCAGCGGCCAACTGGTCGAAGGACTTCCCCGACCCTGAGCTGGTGGGGAAGCTCCTCCAAGGCCTCACCACCGTCCACAAACTTATCCCTAACGAGACATGGAGAGAGACGCAGATCAAAATTGTCCACCGGGCCCACATCCCCTTCAGCCGAGCCCTTCCCTCCCCAGAATGCCCCCTCTGTAAACAACCCAAACCCAACTTGGCTCACAGGTTCTGGTCCTGCTCCCACATAGCCAGATTCTGGGACCAAGTCATCCAATACATATTTGACGTCACCCTGTTGCGCATACCCAAGGACCCGCTACTACTTATCTTCGGCTATTGGGACCCCCTACTGCTCCCCTGGTCTTCCCCTACCACACCCCCGCGCAGGAATTGGATCCTGATATGCCTATTGCTCGCCCGGAGAGCCATCCTCCAGAAGTGGATATCTGCTGACAGCCCAACCACTGCTCAAGTCAAGAAGGAACTCCTACAACTCTTATACAAAGACAGGCTTAACACGGACTTGACCCACGAACGGAACAAAAGCCGCTTCTATCACCTTTGGAATCCCTTTCTGTTGCACACTTTTACTCCCGCGGAGAGACTGAACTTTGAGAAAATGTCCTTTCTTTACCGAGATCCCTCACGGGACTGAAGATTTCTACCCATACTTCCCCCCCCCCCCACCCCCCCCCCCTTCTTATTTTGGAAGGACTATTCAGTTTTACTCCATATACCCCTAAGCCTATGCCCTCCCCTTAATTTTTTCTTATGAGGACTTCTCCGTATACAATTCTTCTACCATGAATGTCCTCGAATAATGTCTACATGTCTTGTTATGTATTTACTCTGATGTGTGAATTCTTTAATAAAAATATATTACAAAAAAAAAAAGACCAGGCACTGCTGCTCCCTCGTCTTGTGTAGGGTGACTAGTCTTGTGTCAGTTTCTGTAGGCAGCCTATAATGAGGGGTCAACTGGGTCCATCCTACAGCTCTCTCTGCTCCCTGCACAGGCTATGAACAGCACAGTGATGCTGTTATTCCTACCATTACAAGATATCTTCTGGGTTTGCAAAAGCATAAAGTGGATTTTCATCATTTGTGGCTATTGAGAAAATGTTTGTGCCTGGAGTTTAACTGTAAACTTTAGTATGTGACACCAATGAGACTATTAATATTTGGCTATTTATAGCAGAAAATTGGGCCAGAGTCAATACTACATAGATCCAAAGGGCCAGATTCAGGTAGGAGAGCAGATCTTTATTCTGGAGTAACGTTCGTCATTTACGTTACTCTGTATTCACAAAGCACTTGCTCCTAAAGTTGCGGCGGCGTAGCGAAAATGACCCGGCAGAATTCAAATTGGGCGGGTAGGAGGCGTGTATTATTTAAACTAGGCGCGATCCCGTGGTGAACGTACTGCGAATGCGTCGACTGTCAGTGCGCATGCTCCAAATTCTGTCAGTGAACGTCAATGACGTCAATCCCCATTCACGGACGTTTTACGCAAATGACGTTAAACTTTTTCAATTTGACGCGATCACGACGGCCATACTTAACATAGGATACTTCACCTAGGGGGCATGTTTTTCTTTATCCCGCGTATCACTTACGGAAACGTCGGAAAGTCACTGCGTCGGGCCCGCGCACGATCGTGAATTGCTGTCTCTCGCTGATTTACATATTCTCGGCAAAAACCAGCGGGAACGCCCCGAGCGCCCATTTTAAAATTGCAGTTCCGATACGACGGCGAAATACAATCACGCCGCTCGTATATGAACTCAATCCCGGCGTATCTTGTTTTCTGCATACAGAAAACAGATAAGCCGGCTCAAAGTGTGAGTTAAGCTGGCGAATCACTGATACTCCAGCGTAACTCTACCTGAATCTGGCCCAAAGTTTACAGTGGGAAAATCTGGAACCCATTTGAAGAGAAAAATTATAGATCGTTGTTCTTTTTTTATTTATTTTTTAAATGGCCCTCACTTTGTATAGTTTATATCCATTAGCCCCCAGACTGGGTAAGTGATTGGGCATGTTATGGTAACCATGCAAACAGAATTTGTAAGATGAACAATACTAAAAAAAAAAAAAAAAAAAAAAAATTAATTTCACTCCATTGCAATGCAAATATTGCATAAATTAAATACAAAAAAATATGGTGCAAGTATTCTTCTGATTAAGTCCTGTGTAATATATTTTAATTACTAGTTTGCCTTACAGTCTGGTTTCATAAGACAGGCATTGCAGTTCTACATAGACAGATGGGAAGAGACTCAACTTGGGTAATCAACAATTTATTATTTTTAAAGCCTTCAAATCCAATAAAATGAAATATTTGAACAGAAAATATGTGGAGAGGGCAATTTATCAACATAGCTGTGAGAGCACCAAGCTCTGGAGACAATGACATAGTATGTGCTTCTGCATTTAAACTTAATTAATTGTGATTCCTATTGCCTATGCCTCCAGCTGAGGTCCGTCTTAGTCATTTTGGTTAGGCAAATGTAGACAGATGCTGAATGGTTACACAGACTGAACATTTTCATTATGTCGATTTGTACTAGAAATTGTGATATGCAATGTTTAACTAGTGGGCGTAACATTACTTACAAATCAACTTTAATAATGAAGTGAAAAAGAAATCTTTACTGACAGATAAAAGAATATTTAGGCCCTATTTACACCGTACACTGCCTTGTGGTAACACACTAAGGCAACGCAACTCCTATGCACACACATTGCACCACAATGTGTATTCTGGTGATGCAGTACCAAAAATAGTACGTCAGTTTTTTCTGACCTTTTGGTGCTTTGCCTGCTGATTAGTTTGAATGGACTGCCTTAATTCAATGCATTTTAAGGTGTGTGAAAAAAGGATGTTAATGCTGGTGCACCAGTCGGCCAAGCTCTGTATGGGTCATAAAGGCCCATGGAACCATCCCAACTAAGTAAGCATATGACCGTCAGGGCTAGATTACTCATGTGCCAACTCAAATTATGCTACCCTAGTCAGTGATGTATGACCTGACATCTAGCATTTCTGCTCTTAGGCTTAGATGCCAATTAAAAGCTGCACATGAGGCGCATATGAAGGGGTGGTGTCAGGTTAGGGAAGGAAGGGAGGTGGACAGTGAAAGAACATTTGGAATTGTGGAAACAAGCCTAACATACATTAGATGTGAATTTTATGGGAGGCTGCAAAAACCTATCTATATCTGTTCTCTGATTGTTTCTCATAAGCAACGTCTTTTCTTTACTGAAATTTGTATACATAGTTATATAGTTAGTAAAGTTGACTAAATATACCAGTCCATTCAGTTTAACCTATGTCAGTGTGTGTGTGTAATTATGTCCCTACAAATTCCCATATACCTGTATATTGTGTTTGCTAAGGTGACCATCTACAATTTTTATTTTTTTTAATATTGACACGCCTTGCTGACACCAACAGCTGTTCCACATCCTTACCACTCTAAGGCCACGTACACACGATCAAATCTATCTGCTTGAAACGGTCGGCCCGACCGTCCCAGCAGACAGATTTGATCGTGTGTACGGGCGAGCAGACGGATTTGGCCAGCCGACAGATTTTAAAGCATGCTTTAAAATCTGTCGGCTGGGAATCCATCCGCCCGATATGTCTGCTGGTTAGTACGCTAACCAGCAGACATATCCTCTCGCACATGCGTTGAATGGATTTGACGCATGCGCGGAAGTAATTTACTTCCTGGTGCGGTGACGTGGCGGCGTCAACGTCACCGCCACGTCACCGCGCTGTCTGCTGGTGGGGATTTTGGTTTGATCGTGTGTACAGCGATCAAACCAAAACGGTTTATTGCAATTTTTTTTACCAAAAATAGGTAGAAGAATACACATCGGCCTAAACTGAGGGAAAAAAATATGTTTTTATATATTTTTGGGGGATTTTTATTATAGCAAAAAGTAAAAAATATAGAATTTTTTCAAAATTGTCGCTTTATTTTTGTTTATAGCGCAAAAAATAAAAACCGCAGAGGTGATCAAATACCACCAAAAGAAAGCTATATTTGTGGAAAAAAAAGAACGCCAATTTTGTTTGGGATTTACGTCACACGACCGCACCATTGTCAGTTGAAGCGACGCAGTGCCGAATCGCAAAAACTTGCCAGGTCCTTTACCTGCCTAAAGGTCCCAGTCTTAAGTGGTTAAGTGGCTCTGCTCCAGGGGAGAAAATGTTTAATGCTTCTAATTACTCATCATAGCTTTGTTGCCATTATCTGGATTTTCTCCAGTTCCAGCACATCCTTCCTAAGGACGGATGACCAGAATAAGATGACACCTTCTAGATGTTTTGTAAAGTGGTAGAATTATAACCTTAGCTCTTGAATAAATACCCTTTTTAATGCATGCTAATAGTCTGCTAGCCTTACTTGCTGCAGCATGGCATTGCATGCTATTTCTCAGCCTTTAATCTATGACCCCCAGATCCTTTTCCATACTCAAATCCTCCAACGGTTCTCCCCCTAGTGATTAGCCCCAAATGCATTACTTTACATTTTTCAATATTAAACCTCATTTGCCATGTAGTTGTCCACCCCTCTATTTTATCAGGATCTTTCTGTAAAGTTGCTATATCCTGTTGTGAAGTTTTTGCCCTGCTTAGCTTGGGTTGAACTTTATACCAACCTTTGTATTGTTTATAAACAAATTAAACAGAACTGGTCCAAGGACAAAGCGTTGGCCATTCCTAATATACGCTATTTATCACCACCCTTTAAATGAACTCCCGTGAGTAGTTTTCTATCCAGGTGCATATACTATCATCTATGCCAACCAACCTCAATTTGCAAATTAAGGCTCCATGCACACTGGAACTGATAAACAGCAGTGGAATTATTGGAGTTTGGGCGCTTTATGGAGTTTGGGCGTTTTTTTTTTCCAAAGCCCATAAACTCCACTCTATGTTAGCCTATGGGCCCATGCACACATTGACGTTTTACAGCTTTAATGAGCAGTGGAGCTTATGGTTTTTTTTCTGAACGCCCGAAATTGCATACAAAGTGCCATTTTGACACTGAAAAATGCTCAAAAATGCTAAAAAAAATAAGCTTGCCAGCATTTTTTTGCGGTTTTTGATCCATTGAAAAAACAAAAGAGAGAAAAAAAAGCTGAAAAACGCAAAAAAATGATAAAAAGGCTCCCTGCAAAGCTACTGACATTTTTATAGCTTTTTTTTTTTAGCGTCCAGTGTGCAGGGAGCCTAAGCATTTATGAGGAACTGTATCAAATGCTTTGGTTGAATCAAAATACACTATCTACAGAACCTAGGTGTGTTCTAACTGTAGGGGGGATGGACTGCCTGGGAC
The DNA here is from genome assembly GCA_029574335.1 of Rana kukunoris. Taxonomy (NCBI): domain Eukaryota; kingdom Metazoa; phylum Chordata; class Amphibia; order Anura; family Ranidae; genus Rana; species Rana kukunoris. Next base: position 28,194,584 of record CM056059.1, read on the forward strand.
ATGACAAAGATTACTGTTCCTGATCACTGGGGAAACAGTAGACCTGTCATGTCATCTGTCGGAATAGGGATCCGCCTTGTTTACAAAGGCAGATCCCCATTCTGCCTCTGTACTAGGTGATCAGGGGTCGTCAGCAGACATTGAGTCAGCCTGACCCACGGGCACACTCCTGCTTCGCCGCCGGCCCGCCCGCAACTACACCTGCACAAGCCGCCGTGCAGTGATGGCGATTCGCGCAGGGAAGACCAACCTGCCGAAGTACAACTGGAGCAGCTGATCCTTAAGTGGTTAAATGCATTTATGGGATGATAAAGCAGGTCAAGTCTAAAGCATTGTGAGATAAGGAAAAAATTGCACTAATCTAAATATATAAATAGTGAGCAGCTACACAAAAACGTGACAGAAATTGGACAAATGATATAGAAAATATGTAGCACTAATAATAATGATGTCTCCTGAAGTGACAAATGTGTGAAAAATAAGAAATAACAAACAACAGTGAATGTGTAAATAAATGTCCATCAATAAAAAACTGGAAAACATATGGCCAAATCGATCGCCATGGACAGGCCATTCTTCTCAGCTTAACAGAGTAGATGAAATACTCTTACCAGATGGAGAGGATCTGCCTGTCAGCGACAACATATCATACACGCATGGATGGTCCCCTCTGGGATCCACTCGATCTGTCCAAGGCCAAAGGGTAGAGGCCACACAGGATATCCAGATGTATTTAAATAATACAGGACCGGAACATCACGATGAAAGTGATTGGATCAGGAACAAGACCAAAGACGGAAGCAAGAAGACCTTTGCTCAAAAACGATGATGCGTGGTGGGAAAAAGTATCCACTCAAGGTTTAACAAATAACAAGGCACAATGGTGAAGCTTTAAAACTTAGTCCAGCAGGTCATGCAAAGAAAAATAAAAACAATGCTTATAAGGTGCAGGTAAAAATAGGATAAGGTTTTATTAAAATAAAACCAAATAAAAACGTAAAAGTGATCACAAAAACATATAAAATATGAAATAAAAGCAATATGCAGAGTAGGCGAACCAAGCCCCACGCGTTTCGTCCAATGAGATTTCAACTGGGGCATCTCAGGCAGGCAGATCCTCTCCATCTGGTAAGAGTATTTCATCTACTCCGTTAAGCTGAGAAGAATGTCCTGTCCATGACGATCGATTTGGCCATATGTTTTCGATTTTTTTTTTTTTTTTTCAACAATAGTTTTTATTGAGTTTAACATTTCACAGATTATACAAGTAGAATGTATACCAGTTCTTCGACAAGAGTGAATAAACAAAGTCGTATACAGCAGTTAAGTCATATTCAATCTTTTAGCTAACTAGCGTGATACAGATAACAGATCAAAATAAGTGTGCATGTAGAATTTATCGGACTTACATGGTATAAGGTGACAGCTAAGGTTAGAATCCTGAAAGCCCGGGTGCGTTTGCGGCCACCGGGTTCACAGAAATAGTGCTGCATTGGACCAACTTGTCCATGGATGCCACGTTTTGTGGGCTTCCACCATGCGTCCCTTGCTAGAGGCCAGAGTAAGTTCGTAGTTGCAGTGCAAATTAATTAGCTCAATAGTGTTCTCTATCGACGGGGGCTTAGCAGATTTCCAGAGCCTGGTAATGCTCAGCCGAGCTGCCAGAAGGATATTGGTGGCTACGAGGCGCGAGTCAGTGGGTATCTGATCTATATTGATGTTTAGTAGTGCTATCGATGGTGATGGGAGTATAGGACTACCTGTGACGTCCGTCAGTATACGAAAGATGGCAGACCAATAGATGGCAATGGACGGGCAAGACCAGAAGATATGTAACATATCTCCCTTAGTGCCGGCGCATCTCCAACATGTGTCAGGGCTGTTTATACCAAATTTAGCTATTTTAGCTGGTGTGAGGTACCAGCGCAGGGAGATTTTTAGTGTGAGTTCCCACAACGCCGCGTTTTGGGTAGCTTTGTAGATGGACCGAAGTGCAGATTGCCATTGGTCATCAGTGAGAGTTTGGCCCACGTCTATATCCCATTGGAGGTGAGGTTTGGCTTTGGAGAAGACCTGTTTCTGGCGAAAGATATTATAGAAAAGGGAAATTCCCTTCTTTTTCGAAGGGGAGGTATTAAGGAATGACCACGTTGAAGGGGAAATAGGATAGCAAGGGTTGGGCACCTGGGATAGACAGTGTCTGATTCTAAGGTAGGTAAAGACTTCCGAATGTGCCAGGTGGAATTTAGTTTGTAGCTGAGGGAACGTGAGCAATGTTTGTCCACTAAATAAGTCTTGGACGTAGGCTATACCATTGGCTGTCCAGTGTTTTAAGTCAAGGTCTGTAGTGCAGTGTTGAAGGCAGGTCAAAGGGATAGGGGGGTGGAATGGATGAGGATGTATTTCACCTTGCTGGACCAAAAATTTCCAGGCTGAGGTTGATGCTCTCATCGTGGGAGGGAGTGAGTTGGAGACCAGCGTTCCATTTGGCACTCCCAGAATCCAGTCTCGGAGATTGTTATGTGTAACCAATGTGGATTCCAGCTGTCCCCACAATGTGAGAGGGAACGGCTGGAACCAGTCTTTAAGCTGAGTAAGAATTGTAGCCCAGTAATACTCTCTGAAGTCTATGGACCCTGCCCCCCCGGCCTGTTTATGTTTGGTGAGCAGTTGCTTTGCGCAGCGAGGTTTCTTGCCTTGCCAAAGCAGTGTGTTCAGGGTAGTTTGTAGGGACTGGAAGTAAGATGTTGGGATAGGGATAGGGAGTGTGCGGAATAAATACAGTAGCTGCGGTAGGTGCATCATCTTAAATGCTGCGAGCCTACCGGACCAGGATAGTTCATGCTTGGCCAGGCCTATAATATCTTTCTGGAGTTTGTCGAGGAAGGGTTTGAAGTTACTCCTAAATAAATGTTTGGTGGTGCTTGTCAATCGGATTCCCAGGTAGGAGATCTCGTGTTGCACCCAGGTAAAGGGAAATTGTGCTTGCAACAGGTTTTTGGAAGTGGCGTCAAGACCCAGGTCCAGTATGTAGGATTTGTTGGCATTTATTTTGTAGTATGACACTTCGCTAAACCACTGGAGGGTTTTGTGTGCTTCCCGAAGGGATAGCATTGGGTCAGTTAACATAAGAATGACGTCGTCTGCGAACAGACTGATTTTGTGAGAGGTAGAGCCTATTTGAAAACCAGAGATTCGTGGATTCTGCCTGATGTGTTCCGCTAGTGGTTCTATGAGTAGATTAAAGATCAGCGGCGACAGTGGGCAGCCCTGCCTGGTGCCGTTTGTTATGTTGAATGGTTGGGAAATCATATCGGCTGAGAACACTCGTGCAGATGGGGATGTATAAAGTGCAAGAACAGCGGTGAGTATGTGCCCCTGAAATCCAAACCTCTCGAGCACCCTACGTAGGTAACCCCAGTGAATCCTGTCGAACGCCTTCTCCGCATCCAAGGCTAGGAGCAGAGAAGGCGTTCCACTGGACTCGGCGTAGTGGAGAATGTCAATCACCCTCCTCGTGGCGTCTGACGCCTGTCTGCCAGTTGTAAATCCAGACTGGTCCCTATGGATCAATGTGGGCATGATACTGACAAGTCTAGTGGCAATCGTTTTTGCGTATATTTTTAGGTCTAGGTTGAGGAGCGATATTGGGCGAAAGTTTTGGGGTATTATTGGAACTTTACCCGGCTTAGGCAGTGTGACCACCAAAGCCTGTAAAGATTCTGTTGGGAATTTGGAGGAGGCAGCCGCGGTGTTATATACAGCAGCCAGGGTGGGTGCTAAATGTTGGGCGAATTGTTTATAGTATTCCCCAGTAAGTCCGTCTGGGCCAGGGGATTTGCCCAGAGGCAAAGATTTGATGGTTGCCGAAATTTCAGATGTGGAAAAGGGTTCATTCAATCGGGCTAATTGGTCCGCTGAGAGGGATGGGAGAGTGACATGGTTAAGGAAATTGTCTATGTCGGTCTGGGAAGGTTGGTGTGTGTTACGGTCGTTACATAGGTTGTAAAGGTCTCCATAGTACGTGCTGAAAGCATCGGCTATATCCTGGGGGTTTGTGAGTTTTGCGTTGGTATGTGGATGAAAAAGGTGATTAATCTTGCTTTTGGCTTTCCTGCCTTTAATACGCTGAGCCAGTGCCTTACCCGCTTTATTGGATGTGGAGTAAGTAACTGCTTTCCATTTCCTTTGGTGGTGTTCAAAGGATTGGAGGAGAAGGAGTCTCAGCTCCTGGCGTAGGGAGAGAATGTGAGCGGTCCTAGCCGGGTCCGGAGCGGACTTGTTGAGTCTCTCGGAAGCGTCTATTTGCGATGTAAGAGTGTCTATCTTTAGAGATCTATGTTTTTATGAGAGGAGCTTAGTTTGATCAAAATTCCCCTTATGAACGCTTTATGCGTGTTCCACACCACGCCTGGATCGGACATCGAGCCTGTATTAGTTTCAAAATATTCTGACAAGTGGTCAGAGATTGTTGGTGAAAAGGAAGGGTGTTGTATGATGTAGTTGTTGGCTCGCCATAAAAATGCGGGCCTAGTTGTAGGGGAGTCAGAAATTGTGATGGAGATAGGGGCATGGTCCGACCAGGTCGTGGTATGGATCACAGACGCGCTGACAGATTGCAGGAGCCATTTGTCAGTGAGAAACATGTCAATGCGTGAATACGTTTTGTGAAGGGGAGAGAGATACGTGTAATCACGTTCAGATCCGTGGTAGCACCTCCAAACGTCAAACAGGTCATGTGTGGCCATAAATTGTTTTAGGGGGGACTCCCTGCGTTTCGAGGCAGAGGTGGAGTCCAGGGACATTTCCGGGACTAGGTTGAAATCTCCACATACAATCAAGCTTCCCTGCTTGACGGAGTGTACAACTTTCATTACCTTTCGGAGGAAACTGACCTGTCTGACGTTGGGAGCATAAATGCTAGCCAGGGTGTATTTCATATCATTTACAGTACATACAAGAACAACATATCTTCCCTCCGGATCTATCACCACATGGTGCAGGAGGAATTTGACAGTGTCCCTGATCGCTATGAGCACTCCTCTCTTTTTGGAGGAGAAGGGTGCCGCAAATATGTGGGGAAAGTGTCTGTTGGTACACACAGGTGCACCAGTGCTCATGAGGTGTGTTTCTTGAACACATAGTATGTCGCAATTCAGGTGTAGAGCGGTCTTCCATAGGGAGTGTCTTTTTGCCGGGTGGTTGAGCCCGTTAGCGTTAAGAGATAGGATTGTAGTCGCCATTAGAAGTCAGGGATCAGGTGGGAATTGGGATAGAGAGTCACTTACAGTTAGAAGAGCCGGGTAGGTTGTTCTGCGTGAAGGAGATGAGGATGTTGCTGAGAGGATCGTCGGTCAAAGATCTGTACCGTGCAAGTCACTGCCCAGGCGATGGAAGTGCTGTATCAAAAGTTCAAATAACAGAAACTAAACAAGCAAAAAAAACTGGTGAGTAACCGGTAATAACAAGGTATACAGTTCACAGTGGCGGTGCCACCTAGAGATTCAAGAAGCGGAGTGCAGGGACAAGGTGTCCAACTAAACCGCTGGATGGGGGAACAAGTGTCACAAGGCTAATGCTTCAAAACTAAAGCCCGTAGGCGAGAGAGTCAACTGCAAAAATAAGAGAAAAAAAAAAAGAAAAGAGAGAACAGGTAGAAAGCTGGATGCCAGGGAGAGCATCTGTTGCGTAGATGTAGAAAGGAATGCCCGGGATCTTCAGGTCATCTGCTCCGGACCATCCTCCTGGGCAACGGGGCAGCGGTGAGTGGATCTGGATCCGCGTTGAGCTTGAGGAGCTGAGGTGTCCTGAGGCAAGCCAGGTAGAATACCCCAAGAGTGGAGCAGTCGCAATCCTTTCTGCAGGTCCTGGATCACGTGCGAGGTACCATTCTTCGTCACCAGTAGAGTGGCCGGGTAACGCCATTTGTACTGGACCTTGTTGTTGTGGAGGCCCTTGGTGATTGGGTTAAGCTGTCGCCTGAGTTGGAGGGTGTATTTGGAGAGGTCAGGGAAGAGCAGGACCCCCTCGAATGGATGTTGCAGCGACGGTCCCCCTCTGGCGGCCATGAGTAGCTGTTCCTTGATGTGAAAGAAGTGGATTCTCATCAGGACGTCTCTCGGGACCGAGGCAGCTAGGTGCGAGGGCTTAGCTATGCGGTGGATCCTATCAATTATAAGATCCCTAGGCGAGGCATCAGGCAGTATTGTGTGCAAAAGTTCCTTAGCATATTTGGGAAGGTCAGCTGGCGGAATGGATTCTGGGACCCCCCTAAGTTTCAGGTTATTTCTCCTGGATCTATCTTCCAAATCGGCCAGCTTGGCCCTCATCCATTTCTGTTCCATCTGTACTTCCTCAAAGGTGTCTACCAGTTCATTTACTGTGGTTGTACAATCTCCCATACTATTTTCCAGGTGTGTGACTCTGCCATCTATCACCCGCAGGTCTGTGGTGAATTTAGAGAGTACTGAGGACAGGTCTGTCATTAGGGAGGACTGAAGGGATAGCAGCATGTCTTTCAGCGTGGTATCTACCACTGGCTGGCCTGTTGTAGGGAAGGAGGCCATGGATGAGTGCAGGGCCTGGTTGGCCGGGAGTAGGCCGCAAGCCGGGGCCTCGATTTGCGGGGACGTCCGCGGCGCGATGCGATCGGTGCGGAGCTGCGCTTTTGCCGGGCTTCCCGTTATCGGGTTTTCCCCCGTTTTAGGTGGGGGAGGTGAGGGGGGACATAGGGAGTCCTGTGCGCCCAGGATTGGATTACAACTGTCCGAACGGGCCCCCAGCGCTGCGGCGCTGCCGGCGCCATCTTGACTGACCTGGCCTGTGTATTGAAAGAAGGCCGTCAGCTTCTGCGGATGGTGGTCGGTCTTCCTCTTCCCAGACATCTCTGGTAAGTGTCTGCTGGGTCTCAGGAGGGTCTCAGGAGGGTGGATGGGTGCGAACGCCTTCCAAAACGGGCTTCAAGTGCTCCGGTTCTCTCCCTGGCAGACGAGCTCAGGCACTAAGCAGCCATCTCCATTGCTGGCCAGCCACGCCCCCTTCGAGTTTTTTTTATTGATGGACATTTATTTACACATTTACTGTTGTTTATTATTTCTTATTTTTCACACATTTGTCACTTCAGGAGACATCATTATTATTAGTGCTACAAATTTTCTATATCATAAGTCTAAAGCATTCACAGCAAGTTTGTAATATGTCTACATACTTTTTGGGGAATCTACACTTTTGTCATTTGTACGCTGAGAATATTCCCTGTAGCTTATTACTTGTATTGTGTACATTTAGTTGAGCTTTAAAACAGTTTAAGACCAAAATAATATAACATTTATCTTTTGGGGATATTTGGATTATAGACGATTTGAGGGCAAGGTGTAGACAGACCAGAGACCTAATGTGCTAATTACCGAAGACTGGGAATTTATCAAATAACCAACATTTCAGCAAGGGTCGCCACCCTTATCAAAGTACAGCAAAACACAACATGTCAAGTTAATAAAACTGTCTCCAAAGAGAGCACCTCACTGTTGCCTAGCAACCTGAATCGCATAATGCTAGAAAAAAAAAGGTGCGATCACAAGAGTAGACTAGGGCATTCAACAGTCAGGTATATCATACCTAAATGGAAACTAATATGGCAGAAAATCGCTATATTAAAATAAACATATAAATGAATACCTAGAGCATAATGGTAGTAACATTATATATACTAACATAAGAAAAGGATCAGGCACAGGCAACTAGGCATTAAATGAATATGCAGCAAGGTGAGTAATAAAGCAATTTTACAGATAATGATGTAAAACAGAAAAAGAGGATTTTCAGAAGTGTTACCTAAAAGCATCACAGGGTTATTAGTCAGATGTGTTTGTCAGTCTGGACACCCATGCAGCGCAGCTCACCTTGGAAGTATCAGGATTTGATCTTGGCATAGGATTTTAGGAATATCCAGGGTTTATTTTAATTTGATGCATTTTATGTTTTAAAACCTTCAGGGGGACCACATAAAAAGAAAAATAGCCGAGTTAAGCTGCTGCGGTCATTTTCTACATTTATTTTCCATATTGCAAGCAAAATGAAAACAACTCAGCAAAATCTTTTTTTACACATACAGTTCACCAATTATTTAAGAAGCCCTACTGTTCTTTTTAATGGAAAGTTTGTTATCACATGAAATAGCGCATAATCCATTTTCAATAGAAGGAAACTGAAGAATGACCTTTCTCAGGGTAATGTAAGGATACATTTACATATCTTTTTTTTATGCAGTTTAGTTGCAGTGCGGTACAGTCTATGCTCATTACCATTCATCCTAATGAAAAGAGTTTTAGGGCTAATTTAGTAAAAAAAAAAAATGATAAATGTGTTTCCAAATAAAGTGCATCTATTTTCTTTGCCCCACCCCCATATAACGTACCCCCACCTCTCACCCCTCTTCCAAATGCATATTTCCCTTTAACCTGTGGAGACAATGGCCACATTGTACAAATGTGCACTGTCGTATCTATGCGCCGGACCCACAAACTAAGTTAAGTTGAAAAATAGGCTTCTTCCGACCGACGTAACTTTCCTACACCAGCGTATCGTGGGTGCATATTTACGCTGGATGCATATGGAAGTTTTTGATTCAGATATGCAAATGAGGGAGATATGCCGATTCACGAACGTAAATGCGCCCGGCGCATGTTTTAAGCGATTTGCGTAAGGGTTACGTCCGGCGTAAAGTTATTCCTCATATAGGAGGCTCAACCCATGCAAAGGTATGGACCAGGGAACGGACGCCGTCGAATTTTACATCATGTACGCCGTTTACGTAAAAAGTGAATAGGGCTGGGCGTAGGTTACGTTCACGTCGTAGGCAGTTTTTTGACGTATCTTAGGCAGTTATTTCGATGTGACTGTGAGCATATGCACTGGGATGCGTCCAAGATACGACGCATGCGCTGTTCGTTTTTTGAAGCTCAGCCCATCATTTGCATGGGGTCACGCTTCATTTTAATATATCACGCCCACTTCCAGTCCACTTCCACCTACTTTGACTTACGTCGGCTTCCGCGGACAACTATACGCTACGCCGGCGCAACCTTGAGCGCATTTTCTTTGTGAATACCATGCTTGCCTCTAAACGTTGCGCCGGTGTAGCGTAAAGAAGATACGCTACGTCCGCACAAAGATGCGCCGAGGTATGTGAATCTACCCCAATGTTTACATTCTTCCACGTGAATTTTTTTTTTCTGGGTTGGTCACTCTTGCATTGACTTTAGTTCGACCTTTCACATGTGTCTCCAGCTTTGTTAGCCAGCCCATAGAAGTCTATGAAGATCTACTGCGTAGGTGTGACCAGCAAAACTAATATTTGTTTCTCTTAGGTACATCACAAGTGGCTACAGCCGTGGGATGGAGGTAGGTACAGTATGCATCTGGTAATAGGAAACTGCAGTACTTTAGGATGAATCAATTCTTATTGCTTCAAGACCTTTGTTACTATTATTAGTAATAGTAAAGCATGATTTTGTTCAAGTGCTAAATTCCATGAAAACTATTTTAATATGTTTTAGGCCTCTTTTACATGGGACAGATCCATTGGACGGTCTCCGCTAGCACAGTGGGGGATCGCTCTATTGATCCCTGTTGAGCAGGCTGATGACAGGTCCGTCTCTGCTCACTGTGCTGAGATGGACCTGTCAAAGCCCCACTGTGCTCTATGTGCAGAACGGATAAAAACCAACCATCTGTCCGTTTTCATCTGATCCCATCCTATCCAACCCGCTGGATGGATGATGAACGTATCACCATTTGTCTGCTTTCAGCGGATCTTGTTGAATCAGATGGTAAATGGATGTCAGCGGACACATATCCGCTGACATCTCCCTGCCCATAGAAGTCAATAGGTGGCCCTCTAGGATCCGCAAATTAAAAAAAAACAGACTGTTGGATCAGATCGGGCCAATCGTGTGAAAGGGCCCTTAAAATGTTCCTCAGGCTTCACATCAGGTGCAATGGGACTGCATTGGACAGCCTTGCCCAGCGCAATCCCAATGCAAGAAAATGCCTTGTTGCCTATGACAGCAGTTCAGATCATTGTGTTGCATTGGTGTGAGCTGAAATAAAATGACTACATGCAGCTTAAAGCGGATGGTTCACCAAAAAGCAAATATTAAAAGCCAGCAGCAACAAATACTGCAGCTGCTGACTTTTAATATTAGGACACTTACCTGTCCTGGAGTCCAGCGGCGTCCGCAGCAGAGGATGAGCGATCGCTCGTCACCCTGCTGCTCCCCCCTCCATCCACGGCGAGGGAACCAGGAAGTGAAGCGCTCCGGCTTCACTGCCCGGTTCCCTACGGCGCATGCGCGAGTCGCGCTGCGCCCGCGATTGGCTCCCGCTGTGTGCTGGGAGCTGAGAGTTCCCAGCACGCAACGGGAAAAGCCCGTCTTTTGCCCGAGACTGCGGGCCGGAAGTGGGTGCGGATACCTGTCTTTAGACAGGTATCTGCACCCCCCCCCCCTGCAAGGTGTCAAATGTGACACCGGAGGGGGGGAGGGTTCCGATCAGCGGATCTTCACTTTAGGGTGGAGATCCGCTTTAATTTTTCAGCACAGTTGGTTGTAATGCAAATTACTGTATCACAACACCACTGTATGCACAGAACCTAATGAAATGTTACTTATGACATTTTACTTTCAATGATTTTTATTCACTTATACAACGGTAAAAAAGGTACAAAAGTGGTTGTGTCCTAGGACAACAATTATTTACAATACAACAACAAAAGAAGTCCAACGATACAAAACAAATATCCTTACATGGAATTAGCATGAAGGTACCATTGCATAGTGTAGTTAAAATGAAAACAAGAATAATACAGGTAATGAACACCATAAGCAGAAAAAGGCACATGAAGAAAAAAAAAGGTATCTCAGACAAAACCTCAGAGGAAGCTATGGCTTCGGAACAATGACGCATAGAAACCTTGATCCCCTTATATACCATACTTTAGGTCCAAATCGGCACAGAAGTACATGACCCAAACTAGTTATCAAAGAGATCAGACCCAATAACAAGACCAACCAAAGGAAACTTGTGACATTATAATAAAGTTCTAACAAAAATGAAATGTGTTTTGCGGCAAGATGCTTCCTGGTGGCAACAAACCTTATGCCCTGTACACACGATCGGTTCATCCGTTCATCAGTGGTCTGATCAGTCTTGCCTACACACCATCAGTTAACCACTTAACGCCCGCCGCACGCCTATGTACGTCCACAGAATGGCACGTACAGGCAGATGGGCGTACATGTACATCCCTGCCTTCTAGCGGGTCGGGGGTCCGATCGGGACCCCCTCCGCTGTGTGCGGCGGGTGGCTTACCTGCGGGAGTGATCCGTCTTGAGGGGGCGGCTGTTCGTTTCTGTCTGCCCCCCCCATGATCACTCCCATCCTTTGAGCCCCCGCCGTGTCACTTCTTCTGTCTGTAAAATGTAAACACTGGCAGAGGAAGTGATGCAGCTCTCCTCTCGGCGGTATTTTTAAACCGCCGAGAGGAGAGAAGAGTCACAGTAAGTCTGCACAACACTACACTGACACCAGTACACATAGGCACATTTAACCTCTTGCGATCACCCCCCCCCCCACCCCCCTGTCACAGTGTCACTGAATGCAGTGATCATATATTTACTGATCACTGTATTTAGTGTCAGTGTGACATTAGTGTGACAGGCAGTTAGTGTTAGGTTCAGGGTAGCCCGTACCCCCAATAAAGTGTTAACCCCTTGATCACCACTCTAGTTAACCCTTTCACCCCCTATTACCAGCGTCACTGAGGCCGCGTACACACGACCAAATACATCTGTTCAAATCGGTCTGACAGACCGATTTGAACAGATATGTCTGCTTGGCTGTTTTTGTTTGATCGCTGTGCACACGATCAAACCAAAATCCCCGCCCGCAGACAGCGCGGTGACGTGGCGATGATGTTGACGCCGACACGTCACCGCACCAGGAAGTAAAACATTTCCACTTTAAAATCTGTCGGCTGGCCAAATCTGTCTGTCCGCCCGTATACACGATCGAATCTATTTGCTGAAACAGTCTGTCAGAACGTTTTCAGCAAATAGATTTGATCGTGTGTACGCGGCCTAAGGCCTTGTATACACGAGGGAATATTTCCGCTGAACATGGTCCGACGGACGATTTCAGCTGAAAAATCCGCTCGTGTGTAGGGGCAAACGGACCGTTTTGGCCGGATTACTCCGGCAGAAAAATTTCAAAGCATGCTTTGGAATTTTTCCGCCGGATAGCTGCCCGTCAGATATGTCCGCTGGTTAGTATGGCAAACCAGCGGACATATCTGCCCGCACATGCGTGGTATCCTGTGAATGGATCCGACGCATGCGCGCGGAAGTGTTTACTTCCTGGTGCGGTGACGTGGCGGTCACGTGGCGGTGACGTGGCGGCGTCAATGTCACCGCCGCGTCACCGCGCTGTCCGCCGGCGGGGAATTTGATCCGATGGTGTGTACAGCCATCGGATCAAAGCAATCCGGCGGACAGATCCGATGGGAACGGTCCGTCGGACCGTTCCCATCGGATATATTACCTAGTGTGTACAAGGCCTAAGAGATCATTTTTCTGATCGCTGTATTAGTGTCGCTGTTGCCACTAGTTAGCAAATTTTTTAATATTGCGATTTTTTTTTACTAAAGACATGTGGCTGAATAAATTTTGGCCTAATTGTTTGACTAAAATTTAGTTTATTAAATTTTTCTTATAACAAAAATTTTAAAAATATTGATTTTTTTTTCAAAAATGTCGCTCTATTTTTGTTTATAGAGCAAACAATAAAAATCTCAGAGGCAATCAAATACCGTCAAAAGAAAGCTCTATTTGCGGGAAGAAAAACACGCAAATTTTGTTTGGAAGCCACGTCGCACGACCGCGCAATTGTCTGTTAAAGCGACGCAGTGCCGAATTGTCTGGGCATTTAGCAGCATATTGGTCCGGGGCTTAAGTGGTTAAAAAAACGATTGTGTCAGAATGTGGTGACTTAAAACACAACGACGTGCTGAGAAAAATGAAGTTCAATGCTTCCGAGCATGCGTCGACTTGATTCTGAGCATGCGTTGATTTTTAACCGATGGATCGTTTTTTTCTATGTTTTTTTTTTAACCATCAGATAATTTTAAAACAAGTTCCTAGTTTTTCACCGATAGATAACAAACCGATGGGTCCCACACACGATCGGTTCGTCTGATGAAAGCGGTCCATCAGACCGTTTCCATCAGACGAACCGATCGTGTGTACGCGGCTTTAAGTCCCTTATAATACTGATTATTTATTTCCTTTTTAACATATTCATATCTTTGTTTATTGGGAAGTTTCCAAAAACAAAGTTTAAGCTATAGCTATAAAAAAATATATTTTTTAATTGTAACTGCACTGACCACCGACTGAAACCGAGAACATTCAAAGGGAGAAATATGGCTTGCTGATGAAGATATCCTGTGGGATATGATCACTAAATGAAGCCTTAATGCCGCCTACACACGATCGGTCAATCCGATGAGAACAGTCTGATGCACAGTTTTCATCATACCAAACCGATCGTGTGTATCAGTATCAAAAATTCAAACTTCTTTTAAAATTAACCGCATGCTCAGAATCAAGTCGACGCATGCTTGGAAGCATTGAACTTCATTTTTTTCAGCGCGTCATTGTGTTTTACGTCACCGCGTTCTGACATGATCGTTTTTTAAACCGATGGTGTGTTGGCACGACTGACCATCAGTCAGCTTCTTCGGTTAACTGATGGAAAAATCCATCAGACCGTTCTCATCGGATTGACCGATCGTGTGTACAGGACATTAGACCTGTCTTTGAGATCCTAGTGTACCGGTGACATACTTCTCACATATATTTACTTGAGAGGTAAATGCCTTGGTGCACACCTACAAAGAAATATCTAAACAAATACAAAACAGGTATAGAGGCACTTACAGGTCTTGCAGCGGAGACAAATCATAGCAGCTTTTTATTGTCAATGTTTTGTTTTGTTTCAGCCGAGTGCTTCTATACCTGTTTTGGATTTATACCAATATATATTGGTTTTTATATGCAACAATCATTTATATGAGTTGGACTATTAAAGGGTATTTTGGTTCCTTTAGCATGTCAAGAGTTGTTATTTTCTAGTTTGTATGATGTGCAGATCCACTGCTTATTTGTATTGTCCCACAGGTCCTTAGTGGGTATGACCTGTCAGGTCCCTGCAAGTACTTTTTAACACTTCAGAAGTAAAAAAACCTGGATTAACTGAAAATGAGGAATGAGAACAAGTGCTAAGCTGACCATATATGGAGGGATTTTCTGGTTGCAGGAAAGAAAATAGCTTGATTTCCCCATCAACACAGTCAGTGCTATTCGGAGAATCTCTCCCGTGGAGCTAGTGTGTTCTTCTGGCGGTTGGGGGCAGAGGGATGTGTCCTAGCTGGGAGAACACAGAGATTATTGCTAGCAGCTCTACCTGCTGACAATAATTACATGAATAATCCAAAATGCTGGATGTACCCAAGCTGATTGAACTATCAACTAGGGCAACTCTGAAGACGTTCCTGGACTGTTGTCCAATCACGAAACGCGTCAGGGCAAGGCCACGTGAACCAACTAGCCAATCGAGTGAGCGGCATCCCGGGACTCACGGCGTCAGGAGGAGGAATCCCCCCGGCAGACAGCACAGTGAGAGCCGCTCTACGTATGGACTAGCTTTTTTAGCGCTGACTTTTAAAACCCCAACCTTGTAAGTGTAACTTTGAAGAGATCCCATGTTTAATAAAATGCAGTTTTACACTATGTGGAGTATCTCTTCTTTCCTTACATGATCATACGTCTATGGGAGGATTAGTGCACTTTACATTGACCAGAGAGGAGAGGAATTTGAGAGGAGCCTTTCAGCCGTTTGTGAAACAACAGGTGTCTGACTGCACAATTATCTCGTCTATCTGGTGAGTGAGGTCCTCTTGGGGGATCCCGTCGAGGCAAATATTCTGTTTATTTGATGCAAGCCTAAATTACAGGAACCTATTGATTCAAGGGCTCTCCATATCCTGATATATAGGACTAATTCATGGACTTGCGCTAATAACAGCATATCTTTTATATATGCCATTTTATATATGTCATACCATTTTATTTAATTTATTTTATGTCACTTCAATTTTATTTTCATTTTTATTATAATCACATATGCAATTTCAGTAGCACTTACCTATTCATTCTGTAGTGACTAGAACGCGTGTACTTTTGATATAAGGTTGCATACCCATGCGCTTATATACATGCGTTTACATGCATTTTTTTGTATTACTTGTGGTTCTCAAAAGCAGGGTGCGTTAATTCACATTATCAGGTTCTGAGAACAGGTTATGAACCAGTTACTAGAACGCATGTACTTTTGATATAAGGTTGCATACCCTTGCGCTTATATGCATGCGTTTACATGCATTTTTTTGTATTACTTGTGGTTCTCAAAAACAGGGTGTGTTAATTCACATTTTCAGGTTCTGAGATCAGGTTATGAACCAGTTAGCGCTGTTAATGTGCTATAGATTGATGATACGTTTAGAACAACAATTTTGTGTACATAACCCTTCATACAGATTTTATTTTATAACAGCCGCTTTTACTGCTGACCTTTATATAGAGACAGATTAATTTCAGTGTCTTTTTTGACAGCCATTGTGCGCTAGGTTCAGTGTTTTCTTTTCTGGTCATTTAAACAGACGCGATTATACTGAGTTTTTGACATCCCGGTCCTTAATAACCCTCACTATCACCAATGGTATCACAGTACGAATCCACTGTCTAAATCCAAGGGAGTTTCCATAGCTTTTCACAAATCCTTTCACCCCCAGGTTTTAGATTCTCTTATTGATCCCTCAGGTCGATACCTGTTTCTTAAATTAAAATCCAACTCTTCAATTTTTACAGTAGCTAACATATATGGACCGAACCTGGATCAAGGGACCTTCATGTCGGGGGTACTAGAACTGTTGCTTTCTTTTGGAGGTCCTTGCTTTATCGTTGGTGGTGACCTAAATGTGACCCTTTCTCCTTCCATGGACACTTCCTCGGGTAAGTCTTCCTTATCTCACACTACACTCACACACATAAAATCACTATTACATTCCGCACAATTGGTAGATATCTGGAGAGTACAACACCCTTCTGAGAGAGATTACAGCTATTATTCTGTTGCCCATAACTCCTATAGTCGCATTGATTATTTTTTAATCTCCCAATCATTGCTTGATACTCCACTTAAGACCTCTATGGGCAACATACTTTGGTCAGACCATGCCCCAATTCACCTCAGCTTAGCTAACCCAACCACCCTGAATAGAGGATTTTCATGGCGTATGAACGACAACCTCTTGACTGACCCCTTATGCATCACTGACGTTGAACTTGTGATACGAAATTTTATCCAAGATCACCGCTCAGATGACACTGACCCTCTTACCAAATGGGAAGCACTTAAATGTGTAATTCGAGGGTCCCTCATACAACATGGCTCCCGTATAAAGAAAGCCAGAAAAGCAGAAATTTCAAGATTACTATCTAATATACATACGCTTGAGACGGCTCACAAATGCGACATGAATCCTGTCACGTATGTTGACCTTTCCAACACTCGTAGGGAACTCCTCCGTCTCCTCGACGCTAATTCTCTTATAGCCAGGGACCGAGGACGTAACAGACATTATCTCCTTGCCAATAAATGTGGTCAACATTTAGCGAAAGTCCTTCACCCCCGCCCTATACGCCACCCTATACAATATATATGTACTAAAGACCAACAAAAAATTTATAACTCGAAGGGCATTCTAGTCACTTTTCAACGTTATTATTCCGAACTATATAACCTACCCTCACGGACCCCGCCAACCCAATCGGATGAAACTGGTCTATCTGATATGAAGAGATATATCTTCGAAACTGCCCTGCCTCGGATAACTGCTGATCAGGCTGCGACTTTAGATAAACCCTTAACAGTCGAAGAATTTCTAAACACAATTAAAGGCCTAAAATCTGGCAAATGCCCAGGCCCGGACGGCTTTTCGCCTAGGTTTTACAAAACACTAAATCTATCTCTGGCCCCCTTAATGTCCACCGCGTTTGACTCTATTGACGAAGATCACCTACCCTCAAACAATCTTTTAATGGCTAATATTTCACTCATACCCAAACCTGACAAAGATCCATCACAGTGCAATAATTACCGGCCCATTTCACTTCTTAACATAGACATTAAGATTTACGCCAAAGTTCTAGCCAACCGTCTCTCTCCCCTGTTGCCCTCAATTATCCATAAAGACCAAGTGGGCTTTGTCCCTGGTCGTGAGGCCAGAGACAATACGACTAAAACTATTCACCTGATTTCCTACATTCAACGCCGCAATTTAAAGGCCTGTTTGTTATCCTTCGATGCAGAGAAGGCCTTTGACCGGGTAAATTGGCAATTCTTACGTCTTTCTTTACAACAAATAGGCTTAGGCCCTACTTTCGTATCTAAGACTATGGGTCTATACTCCCGTCCCTCCGCTTCTGTCCTGGTCAATGGTTCTTCTTCTGTGCCCTTTCGGATAACAAACGGTACACGTCAAGGTTGTCCCCTGTCACCCCTACTATTTGTCCTAGTAATTGAACATTTAGCTCAGGCCATTAGACAAAATTTGTGCATATCAGGTATCCGAACACCCTCTGCCGAACACAAAATTTCCCTATACGCGGACGATTTGCTGGTCTATATTCAAGAACCGCATACGTCTCTCCCCACATTATTGCTTGAATTTCACAGGTTTGGGGATTTTAGTAATTTTAAATTGAATATATCCAAGACCGAAGCCCTGAACATATCCCTTCCGAATTCCACTCTCGCTAAATTACAAGCAAAGTTCTCATTCCAATGGAATACTAAGGGCATTTCCTATCTGGGTATAACAATACCCTCAAATCTAACACAACTTTATAATCTCAATTATCTCCCTCTTTTAGCCAAAATTCGAAGGGAATTGGAAGCTTGGTCCTCTTCATTTATACTCTGGTTTGGCCGTATTAATACATTAAAAATGAACACACTTCCTAAATTACTTTATTTATTCCAAACCGTACCCATTTCTGTGCCCAATCGTTTTTTTTTCTTCCTTACGCTCCATGTCCATAAGTTTTATTTGGCACAACAACAAATCTTGCATCAGTCATTCTTTGCTCACATACCCCAAGTCTCGAGGGGGAGTGGGTTTACCCGACTTCGAACTATACCATAAATCTACTTTATTATCCCTTGTCCCTTTCTTAAAGCGCCCACCATGATAGAACAGGACTTATCCATTTTTGACCTACGTGCCTTACTTTGGGGTTATGAACATCACCTACACTTACTTTCACATGCCTCTCCATTGACGATTGCTGCACTAAAACTATGGTACAAAAAGGGCCTACTTTCTTTTCTATCCTCCGATCCCTCACCACTTACTTCCCTCTTCGATCACCCCGTCTTACCTCTAGGACTAGGTTCTTACACGGCAGGTCCGTACTCCCGCCCTACCTGGCCCATAGCAAGCTCATTTATGGATCCCGTTTCGGGCTCTCCTGTACTACCTAAGGACAAACGTAATTGGCTCACGACTCTACGCTTATCCTCCTTTTGTTCTGACCTATTCTCCTCCTCACAGACTCATAGACCCCTTACAACTTTTGAGAAATTATGCTCTCTATCAGAAACACCAAAACATTCACTTTCCTCCATGTATAGCCTTTTACACACACTAATACATGATCAACCTCCCCCTACACAAGGAAGTGGTCCACGGATTTAAAAAGGGATTTCCATACTACGGATTGGCAGAAGTCCTATTACTTCACACACAAGTCCTCCATCTCTTGTTATTCTCAAGAGAAAAACTTTAAACTCCTATCTCGATGGTATAGAGACCCTCTCTCTTTACATAAAATATTTCCGTCTATACCCCCTACATGTTGGAGATACGGCGCAATGGATGGTAGCTACATCCATATTTGGTGGACATGTTCGGCCATTCAACCCCTCTGGTCTCAGGTCTTTACCATATATAGTGAGCTCTATGATCAACCCCTAACGCCCTCACCTGAAATAGCCTTGCTGTCCATATTGCCTGGTTCTATAACATCACAGAAAGGCACCCTACTACGTTTCTTTCTATCAGCTGCACGACAACTTATCCCATTGTTCTGGACTTCTTCTATTACCCCTCCGTTATCCCTATGGGTTTCTTTGGTTAATGACATCATGCGAATGGAGGAGATGTTAGCCCTAGATTCTGATACATATGATAAATTTCAGTTTCTCTGGCTCCTATGGATTGACTATTCTTCATCTGATTCTTTGAAAACATTATTAACACCTCAGGCCCAAACCTGATACTTTATCCACGTAACCCTTTACACAAATGGAATATAATTAGACCGCTCGGTCCTTGGTTTTTCCTTCCCCCCTTCTCCGCCCACCTTTTCCCTCCTTTTTCTTTTCTCTTCTCTACTTCTTTATACCTATATTTTATAAATCATCTGTAGTTTTATTGCTTTATGTTCTTTCAGTTCTCTTTGAAATTACATGATAAGCACGGTTGACTGCCCTACATAAATAGTTTGTTAATTTATTATTAATTTTATGTCATAATATGTTACAGACAATGTATGTCAACATGTTACACCCCATATTGTAAAAGCACGTCAATTATATGATATGTTTCTATATTAAATAAAATATATATTTACCTCTAAATTCCACCTATCTCAATCGGAATTCTTTACATACCTCAGAATCAAACATTGTACATCTCGGGTGCCCAGACCGTGCTACCCTATTCCCCCTTCAACGTGGTCTTTCTTGACCTCCTACCCCTCGAAAAAGAAAGGAATCTCCCTGTTTTACAATGTCTTTCGCCAAAAACAGAAATTCTCCAAAGCCAAACCGCACTTCCAATGGGATGCAGACATGGGCCAAACTCTTACTGAAGAGGATTGGCAATCTGCACTTAGATCCGTTTACAAGGCCACTCGAAGCGCGGCGCTGTGGGAACTAACTTTAAAGATCTCCTTACGTTGGTACCTTACGCCATCAAAAATTGCTAAATTTGGTACGAACACTCCCGACACGTGCTGGAGATGCGACGGAGCCAAAGGTGACATGATGCATATATTCTGGTCCTGTCAGTGCATCCAACCATACTGGTCCGCCATCTTCCGTATGCTGACAGACCTGACAGGGAGCCCTATACTTCCGTCACCTGCTCTGGCTTTACTAAACATGAATTTAGACCAAATTCCCGCTCACACACGAATGGTGGCCACCAATGTCCTTCTGGCGGCTCGGCTGAGCATCGCCAGACTTTGGAAAACTACCACACCCCCGACGATAGAAAGCACTATTGAACTAGTCAACCTGCACTATAACTATGAACTCACAATGGCCTCTAGCACAGGCCGCATGACAGAGGCCCTCAAGGTATGGCGTGCATGGACATGCTGGCCTAATGCAGCACTGTAAATTCGGGAGTCGTGCAGGCACCCGGATTGACAGGGCTCTAGTATCAGATCATACTGTAAAGATAATAATATCTATGTGTTGTTCTCTCTACATGATCACCTTGTCTTGATATCTTATTTGCGATACGTACTTGAAGTGCTCAGATGCACCCTGTTTGCTGCCTTTTGATGTGTATTTTACTCATGACGAAAAACTGGTATGTAATTTACTGCTATACTCTGTACTCTGAAAATTCAATAAAAACTATTGTTGAAAAAAAAGAGTACAGATTGAACTGCATTCCTGTGATCCATAAGAGAAATATGGCCAAAAAAGCTTTGACCATACTTTTGTTTTAATCACATTTGAGAATAGTAATAGTGACAATTGATATTTGCATATAAAACAAACCCATAACTATTTTTTTTGGACTTTTGAGATATTGGAAAACACACTAATGGTTAACAAGTTTTAGCTAATCAGAAATACATAGTTCAGTGCCCTGATCTTTCTAAATGAATAGGCATTGGAAAGTAAAGTTGCTATAAATGACTACTAATTATTGCATATATGGAGTGACTAGTTAGTGGGAAGACACACACTACATTACTATACAATACTCTTTTGATCCTTCTAGGTCAAACAATCTTTGATGGCTCTTAATTGCGGGCCAATCTGAGGTGGACCTCCGTAGGGTTATCCTCTGTCTGGGAGTAGCCATTTCTCCATCTTGCCAGGCTGGCTTATCCTGTGTCTATTGACCTTGTTTAGGTCTTTTTTTATTAAAGTACATGAACTCACAAAATATGGTATGTGATATTGAATATTTCTGAACATAGCTTGGTCCTTTGTCATGGTCTATTCTGAGGTTCTCTATAATACTATTATTATACTTTGTTTTTCATTGATAGATTTACTATACGATTACAGCTCTCTTTGTTAAATACCCCTGAAGAAAGGCATTCAAGACAGAAATGCATTGGGTACATCAGAGATGTTACAAGTATCTGCATATGTCATACAGTGATTCATGATTATATTTTAACTGTCTTTGCATAGACATTTTCATGTTGTTTTTTTTTGTAATAACATTTATACATTTTTAAACCATTTGGTGTTCATATCACCTTTAAAGTCCTGTCCCATGGGGGATATTTCTTATTTTCACACAATTGGGATGGTGACAGGACCCCTGGTTCTGTAGATGGTGGAATCCTTTTCTATGAATTACTACGAGTTATATTCTTCAGGCAGTTTTGGTCAGGGTTTTTGAGGTCTGACCTTTGCCTAGTTTTTCATTTATTTTTTGCTCAGTTTACCGATTGCAATGTTAGACTAAGCAGTAAGGAGTTATTATGGTAGGAAATCTAATACTGGGCACCTTGTCATTCAACTTCACTGGGCAGAAGAGGTTGACATTGAATGACAGGATCCAGCACGGGCTTCTCAGGACTACAATGATCAATCTGAATAATATCCCCAGTAATTGCAGGTACCAAAAGGTACCTACTGTATATTTCATTGCTACTTTTCAAATCATTTGTGTTCACATTAAAGAGGTGTAACGTAAACTGACTTCAGCTAAAAGAAACTGATGAGATGAGGTTTCTGTGGCTCCATCCTGAAATTTTATCTCAAAATACTGTACAACTCATTAAATTACTTCCTGAAATTAACTGCCTTTACAGTCCTTTACAACACAGTATCGCTTTCTAAAGTATACTGTATATGTGTTAATGGGATGCAGTGTAAGTTTATTGTAATGTGCTCACCAGTCATATAAGCATAATCAGCGTTAGAAGCCTACTGTATTACTGTGTAGGAGCATAATAAGTATTACTTTTTAAGATTAAATTTGAATTTCAGTTATAGTGAAAATTATTAATTGAAAAGTGTTCCTCTAGCTAAGATATGCACTGCTTCCATACTGCAATGCCTTTAGAGAAGCTTTGATAAAAATAAAACTAGGAAAACTCAGGTTAACAGATTGATGTGACTGTCATTTTTTCTGGATGACTTATGCCGCATACACACGACCATTTTTCAGCATGGAAAAAAACAATGTTTTTCGGCATGTAGAAAAAACAACGTTTTTCCAACTTCATCATTTAAAAAAAAATGCTCTAGCAAAGCGCAATGACGTCCCACACGTACGACGGCATTATAAAGGGGAAGTTCCATTCGGATGACGCCACCCTTTGGGCTGCTTTAGCTGATTCCGTGTTAGTAAAAGATGATTTGCGCTTTTCTGTCTGTTACAGCGTGATGAATGTGCTTACTTCACTATGAACGGTAGTTTTACCAGAACGAGTGCTCCCGCCTCATTACTTGCTTATGAGCATGCGTGGGGTTTTAATGTCGTTTTAGCCCACACATGATCATTTTTTACAACCCGAAAAACGACATTGTTTAAAACGTTGTTAAAAAATGCAGGTTGTTCGAAAAACAATTTTTTCGTTTTTCAGAACCTGAAAAATATTGTGAAGCCCACAAACGATCATTTTAAATGACATTTTTTCATGCCCAAAAATGATCGTGTGTACGCGGCATTAGAGTCACTAAGTTGATGCGATTCTTCGAAAAATTTACAGATTCATAGTTAACGTACACCTGTACTGAAAAAAATATATTTAGGCTTACACTGTTTACATCCTTCTAAAATTGCTAATTATTTAATTACTTCATATTCTGAGTCACTTAACCAGGACACGCATGCATCAGGTTAGTTTTAGAAATAAGCCAGAGCTTCTAATTCCAGGGAAATAATGTAAAATGTGTCATGGAGACCAGAAAATGTATACTTATAAATAGAGGGAAACAGTAGCAGACTATAGATTCTTGCAATCTAAAATTGCTAAAGATTAACCCTGGGGATGAAAAATCCTTATCCTTGCAGAGAGCCCCCCTCCTCACTACAAAGTTTACCAGTAGAGATGGGCCGAACGCCTCCCTGTTTGGATCGCAGCAGAACTCCGGAACAGGGGGAAAGTTCTAACCCAAACACTGAACCACACTCTATGGGAGCCACACAGGAAAAATCAAAAGTCCCCATTTTGAAAACTTATATGCAAGTAAATGGCCATAAAAGGGCTATGGTGGTCAGGGTACTTCCCTGGGGGACATGTACCAATGCAAAAAAA
Organism: Rana kukunoris; assembly: GCA_029574335.1. Classification (NCBI taxonomy): domain Eukaryota; kingdom Metazoa; phylum Chordata; class Amphibia; order Anura; family Ranidae; genus Rana; species Rana kukunoris. The sequence goes on from CM056059.1 coordinate 28,218,286, forward strand.
ATAATAATATTTTTTTCAGCAGCAGTGATTTTAAGGATGCTTAAAGTGCAACAATAACAATGTCTGCCTGTAAAGTGGTGCATCTGTAGTATATATAGAACATTCTGCAGCAAAAATGAAATTTCTAAGAAAAAAAAAAAGGCAAATCACACCGGTCTATGACATCAGAAGGGGGCGGTGCCATCAGGTGATGTAGCCAGGTGGCCACTCCCCTTATCTATAAAAAAAAGTCAAACGACGGAGAATGCATTAGGCAACCAGCCTTCATGTCAACGAAGCCTTTTTTTTTCAAGTGCGGCGTAGTTGACTATGGATTTACATTGGTGGACACTGTTTTTTTTTTTATAATAAAGGAATTGTAAAAAACTATGTGTGTTGTTATTACTTTTTTGCACTTTTTTTGTACCCCATACTCATTCACGTGGGGGGGAGGATCTGGGGGCTTAAAGGGGGCTTCCAGATTCCGATAAGCCCTCTGCCAGCAGACCCCCACAAACCCCAGCAACGGTTGTGGGGATAATTGCCCCTGCCCCAAAGCACCTCTCCCCCCATGTTGAGGGCATGTGGCCTGGTATGGTTTAGGGGGGTGGGTGCTCGCTCCCCTCCTTTCCTGACCTGCCAGGCTGCATGCCCGGATAAGTGTTATTTTTTTACTTTTTTAAGAGTGAAACCCATTGACAGCTGATAACTCATCGCTTGTTAAGGACGCCGCAGCTGGCTTTCTGGCACTAATTCTTAACAACCAGCTTATACTGCTCCCTGAGCTTTGCCCAAACAGGGCGCAAAATGCACTGTGCATTGCAGGGTGTTCGGTGAACACCCACCAAACACCCTGCAAATTTGGGTGTTCCCCAAATGAGGTGAACAGCCAATGATGCTCGGGCCGAACATTTTGCCCAAACTCTAGTTACCAGGTTGTTTTATCTAGGGAATGATAAACAAGGTAATATGCTTACTTTATTCCTTGCTCACACAGCAGCTGGTGATCTCTTCTGCTTTGTGATACACCAGGGTTGTAGGTCGGTCTTTGGCAAACTGCTGGTCTTACGCCATATAGGATGAGGTCAGAGAGTTGCAACTAGTCAGGCAGCAAAGACGTTTTAGGAGACAAGTCACATGATGATGAGAAATAAGGTAACTATATCACCGTATTCATCATTCCCTGGGCAAAACAAGTAGTTGACCTTTTTTTAGTGGGTCCCTCGAGTTCAATCTTTAAGACCCCTTTCACACTGAAGCGTTTTTACAGCGGTTTAGCGTTAAAAATAGCGCTATTAAAATGCTCATAAAACACTCTCCATGCATCTCAATGGACCCATTTAAAATTGAGTCCTGCAAGCAGCATCTTTGGAGCAGCTTTTGGGCGCTGAAAAAAACGCTCCAAAAACGCCCCTCTCCATTGAAATGAATTGAAAGCGCTGTAAAAACGCCTTACCCTTTCACACTGCGGCATTGCGAAAAGTCCTGCAAGCAGCATCTTTGGAGCAGCTTTTGGGCGCTGAAAAAAACGCTAAACGCCCCTCTCCATTGAAACGAATTGAAAGCGCTTTAAAAACGCCTTACCCTTTCACACTGAGGCACTGCAAAAACGCCCTAAAACGTTAGGGTCTTAGCTGTGCTTTACCAACACATTGGGATTGCAGATGAGGCTTTGCTCGAATAACACTCGAAAAAACGCCATAGTGTGAAAGGGGCCTAATGCTTTTGATGGAGTGGGGAATAATTAGAACCTCTGTCATTTTTTTATTGCAACCTGACTGTGTCCCCATTTGGGAGACACATTAATATACTGAGATATAAAGGGACATTTTTCTGTGTTAGAATGTGTTAAACACATTTAATATTATTACCTTTAAAATATATTGTTCTTAACATGCTTACACCTTCAGCCTTGGATCACAAGAATAATTGTATTATTCTTACATTAGGCTGGATTTAAAAGCTAAAAAATGGGATTCAATTCCCATCAATGATTTCTTCTCCATTTAGGTTGCATGGACATCTGTGTTTGCATGAGGATTCCTCCAGATAAATGAGACAGAATGAGAAGAGATGCAGACACAATTCAGACAGAAAATCATATTTTAGCCGAATGGAGCCTCATGGAAGGTTTTATGGCTCTCTGTGTTGCCCTAATGATCTTTGTCTAATGACCAATGACCACAGCAGAATTGCTTCTTTCTACTTACAAGTCAACAGGAATGCCAAAGCAGCTTAAGCCCTGGTTCACACTGGGCTGCGGGAGTGAAGCAGTGCGAGTTCAGCTGAACTCGCACGATTTCACTCCCGCCCGGCAGTCCCGATTTCAGCCGCGATTTCAGAGACATCTGTGCAGGTTTCTGCACAGATGTCAATGTAAATCGCAGGCTGAAATCGCAAAAAGTAGTACAGAGACTACTTTTTGAAATCGGTGCAATGCCGCAGATGCAGCGTCGCACCGATTAGGACGGTGCCATTGCCGTCAATTTGAGGCAAAATCTGCCGTTTTGACATGCGATTTGACATGCCAAATCGCATCTCAAAACGCACCAGTGTGAACCAGGGATAAAACAGATTGCAGCTTTACAGGAGGTAAAATACAAATCTAAAGCGGCATCTCAAGTGATCATAGTTAGAATGATCTCAAAAGCATCTCAATAGCCTACTGGCACAAGCTAAAAGACCATTGACACAGGCCATAAGGATTTTTCCTCCTAATTTTCTTATGTCCACTTATTTCCACTTTAAATATAAAGTGTCGACTACTTATTTAGATCAGCTGCAGCTCCCGGTCCTAGACCCTGACAAAATAGCAGAGTTAGAGAAGGATGTCTCTCTGGAGGAGGTCCAGAAGGCAATACAGAGCATGCAGGTGGGTAAGGCCCCGGGTCCTGATGGGTTCCCTGTCGAATTGTACTCAGTGTACCAGGAGGTGCTGGCCCCCAGATTCACTTCGCTTCTGAAGCAGTTCTCTGCCGTGGAGTCTTTGCCGGACTCCATGTCGGAAGCGGTTGTTGTGTTGGTGCCCAAGCCTGGTAAGGATCCGGAAGAGTGTGCCTCGTATAGACCAATTTCTCTGATAAATGCGGACGCTAAAGTGTTGGCAAAAATTCTGGCAGTCAGGCTGACGGCTGTTATTGGAGATTTGGTTCACCAGGACCAAACGGGATTCATGCCGGGGAAGGGCACGGACATTAACATTCGTAGGCTGTTTCTGAATTTGGGCGCATCCCATGACAACGGAGGCACTAGGGTTATTGCCTCGCTCGACGCGGAGAAAGCATTTGACTCCGTCGAGTGGGGCTATCTATGGGAAGTGCTTAGGAGGTTCGGGTTTGGCCCCAAGTTCATGCACTGGTTGGGCATGCTCTATGAGTCCCCTAGGGCCAGACTTCGCACCAATGGCACCCTATCTGAGACTTTTCTTCTCCAGAGGGGCACCAGACAGGGCTGTCCACTATCACCCAGCCTATTTGCACTAGCCCTTGAACCGCTGGCCATTCGGGTCCGGGAGTCCGCCGCCATTAGGGGACTCCGGATCGGCCCCCTGGAGGAGAAAATATCACTCTATGCAGACGATACCCTTCTATACCTGCAGGATGCTGGGGAGTCGTTACAGGCTGCACTAGAAATATTTGATGTATTTGGACACTTCTCTGGGGTCCGGATAAACTGGTCGAAGTCGGTTGTGTTCCCTTTGGATCCTCAGGCCCGGGGAGTGGGGACGCAGACCCCACTGCTGTGGGTGGAGGAATTTAAGTACCTGGGCATTGTGGTGTCGAGGGACCTTGGTGACTTTCGACGCCTCAATTTGCAACCCGTAATTTTAAAACTTAGGGACCAGTGCATGCGTTGGCGTGACCTGCCCCTCAACCTCTTGGGCCGTATTAATGTCCTAAAAATGCTCTACCTGCCCAGGTTCACCTATATTTTTCGTAACTGTCCCGTTTGGCTCCCGGCATCTCTGTTCAGAGACCTGGATAGCTGTATAGGCGCTTTTCTCTGGAGGGGTGCTATCCCTAGGCTGGCCAAGACGACCCTGCAGCTCCCGGTGAGTGGCGGGGGTCTCGCCTCCCCCAACCTGAGGGTCTACTTCTGGGCGGCCGTGCTGGTCACAGTACGATGGTGGTTCGAACAATCCAGGTCTAACGCGGCCACCTGCCTAGAGGCGGCCATTCTGGGGTCCTTCCGGGAATTGGGTAATCTGGTATATAGTGGGGCTGCGGCTTACCCCTCCCTCCCGTCCTCTACTAGGGTGACCTTAAAAGTCTGGGGGGTGGCTAGGAAGAGATTCACTCGTAGTCTCTGTTACTCACCCTTCTGTCCGTTGTGGGGGAACCCTGCGCTGCCACACTTCAGGATGCTGCCTGACCCGCACCTCTGGGCGCGATTCGGGATTAAAACCCTTCAGGATATTATGCCTAGGGGGACGCTCCTGTCATTTGCTGTCCTTTCTGCTAGGTTTGGGCTCCCCGGGATGATGTTATTCAGATACTACCAGCTGCGGCATGCGGCCAGAGCACAATTCCCACTCCCCATAAGACTGGAAGCGGATGCCATTGAGGCTCTTTTAGCACAGGAGACCCTTAAAAAAACTCTCTCTACCCTATACTCGGCCCTCCTGAGAGTGGACTCGCCTCGGATAGAAGTCCTGTGGGAAAGGTGGCGGGCCGACATCCCTGACCTAGATAGAGAGGACTGGGAGGACTGTTTTGAAGCTGGTGCTAGGCTGCTGATCTCCTCTAGGGATAAGCTCATACATACTAAATTTATGCATCGGGTCTATTTTACACCACAAAGATTGCACTCGATATACCCGCAGAGGTCCCCTGACTGCCCCAGGTGTCACTCCCCTGATAGTACGTTTATACACATGTTCTGGTCCTGCCCCTCCCTGACTGTGTTCTGGTCCGCAGTTTTTGAAAGTATTAATGCCCGCCTGCAGTTGTCTCTCCCGCCTTCACCTGCATTGGCCCTATTGGGGATCCAGGATGATGAACAGCGGCCCCGCTACACTAAACTGCTTATCTCCTATGTCTTGTTTTATGCTAGGAAGGAGATCCTCCTCAAGTGGCTGTCCCCCTCCTCCCCTACGGTTGATTCCTGGGACTCCTCTATGAATAGGGTGATGCCCCTCTACAAGCTGACCTATATTAATAGGGGTTGCCCCCAAAAATTTGATCGTCTATGGTTGCCATGGACGGAACAACTGTAGATCTTGGGTACTACTGGTGGAGGCGATTCCCCGACCAGGACCCGGAGTGGCGTTGTGGGATTTCCTGTGACTAACAGTTAACTTGTGTAGTAACTTGCCCTGCACCTGATCTCTGTTGTACTGATTGTGCTGAGCCTTTATGTGACTTTTTACTTGTCCGTTTTTTTTTTTTTTTTCTCCCTGGTGCTTATGTGCCCAATTCCCCTGATTTGTATTTGAATGTTTTAATGCCTGCCTTGTGAGATGCCATATTTTTCTCCAATAAAGACCAACCTTGTTGTTAAAAAAAAAAAATATATAAAGTGTCACCTGTACATGGATAACAACAGCAATAAGCTATAAGGCCAGCAGCACAGCATGTCCCCCACATTAACATTAAGTGAAGTAGCTCTGATTGTTAGTATTACCGTAACAATCCAAGCATTTTGTATTTCTGTGCCTTACGCCGCGTACACACGATCACTTTTCGGCATGAAAAAAAAAACGACGTTTTTAAAAACGTCATTAAAAATAATCATGTGTGGGCTTCACATCGTTTTTCATCTTCTGAAAAACGACCAAAAAAAAAATTCGAGCATGCTTCATTTTTTAACGTAGTTTTTAAAAATTTTGTTTTTCGGGTTGTGTGGGCTAAAACGACGTTAAAAACAACGTTTTAAACCTGCGCATGCTCAGAAGCAAGTTATGAGACGGAGATTGAATGGAACTTCCCCTTTAGGGTCCTTTCACACGTGCGGTCCGTTTTTCGGTCTGCTCCGTGTGTCTGTCAGCTCAGCGGGGGGGTCTCCGCTGAGCTGTCGGACAGACAGGGCGGTCCCCGCACAATGTGCAGGGACCGCCCCATCTCTCCTCCGCTCTCCCCTATGGGGAATCGGATTGGAAACGGACCGTCTGTCCGTTTGCATCCGATCCGTTTGGCCGGACGGAAGAAAAATAGGACATTCTTCCGTCCGAAAAAACGGATGCGGATCTAGCGGACGTTAGCGGATGCATCATCCGCTAACAGGTCCGCTCCCATAGGGAAGCATTGAGGTCCGTTACCGGACGTCCAAAAAACGGACGAACGGAACGGATGTGTGAAAGGGCCCTTAGAGTGCTTTGCTCATCATTTTTTTGAAAAACAATGGTGTGTGGGCAACGTCGTTTTTAATGATGAAGTTGGAAAAACTTCAATTTTTTCCATGATGAAAAAGTGATCGTGTGTACGCGGCATTAGACCCTTTATTGAACATACAAAGTATGTACTTTAGCAAATGTCATTATGAAGCCTTTTAAGAAAAGTATAACATACACTATATTTCCAAAAGTATTGGGATGCCTACCTGCACATGAACTTTAACGGCATCCCAGTCTAAAGCCCCATACACACCATCAGATTATCTGCAGATTTTTGTCTTCAGATTTACCAAAACCATATAATAAGAGGTCAAACCTTAAGAGTTTCAATTTGTATGCAATCAGGCAGGCCCTTGTACTACATGGTTTTGGTAAATCTGAAGACAAAAGTCTGCAGATAATCTGATAGTGTGTATGGGGCTTAAGGACCCTTTCACTCTGGGGCGGGAGCTGCGGAGGCGGTATAGCGCCCTAAAAATAGCGGCGCTATAACACCAGGATTGCCGCAGGAATCGGCCGCTAGCGGTGCAGTATTTACCCCCGCTAGTGGCCGATAAAGGGTTAATACCGCCCGCAATGAGAAGGAGCGGTAAAGGAGCGGTGAAGGAGCGGTATACATAGCGCTCCAAAGATGCCACTGACAGGAGACTTTTTTCTCTCCCGCCAGCGCATCGCCTCAGTGTGAAAGCCCTCGGGATTTCACATCGAGTATGCAGTGAAGGAGTTTTTCCGGCGGTATAGCAGCGCTATTTTAAGCGCTGTACCTCCTGAAAAACTCCTCAATCTGAAAGGGGTCTTTAGGGTTCAAAAATAAGTTGGCCCACCCACCCCTATATAATAGCTTGAGCTATTCCAGGAAGGCTCTCCACAAGATTTAGGCGTGTGTCTATTGGAATGTTTAACCATTCTTCCAGAAGCGCATTTGTGAGGTCAGGCATAAGAAGGCCTAGTTTGCAGCCTCCACTCTAATTCATCCCAAATGTGTTCTATCGAGTTGAGGTCAGGACTTTGTGCAGGCCAGTCAAGTTCCTCCACCCCAAACTCATTCATCCATGTCTTTATGGGCCTTGCTTTGTGCACTGGTCCAAATAATTTGGCGGAGGGGGGATTATAGCGTGGGGTTGTTTTTCTGGGGTTGGGTTCAGCCCCTTAGTTCCAGTGAAGGGAACTTCTAAGGCATTAGCATACCAAGATATTTTGGCCAATTTTGTGGGAACAGTTTGGGGATGGCCCCTTCCTGTTCCAAAATGACTGTGACCTGTGCACAAAGCAAGGTCTATAAAGACATGGATGAGCGAGTTTAGGTGGAGGAACTTGATTGGCCTGCACAGGGTTCTGACCTCAACCCAATAGAATACCTTTGGAATAAATTAGAGTGGAGAATGCAAGCTAGACCTTCTTCTGGAAGAATGGTCAAACATTCCCATAGACACACTCCTAAACCTTGTGGACAGCCTTCCTAGAAGAGTTGAAGCTCTTATAGCTGCAAAGGGTGGACCAAATCAATTTTGAACCCTACGGTCTAAGACTGGGATGCCATTAAAGTTCATGTGTGTTTAAAGGCAGTTGTCACAATACTTTTGGTAAAATAGTGTATATTTTATGCTTACCACATCTAAAAAAAAGCATCTTTCTTAACCATGATCCTACAAGGAAAGCCACAAGTTATAGCTGACATTGCATTCCTGAATATTACTGCAGTTCCCTCAGATACTGTCATTTTCAGAAAAACTAGTCTAAAATATCTCAAAATCTAGATTGGGAATAAGGGCCAAATTGTACTACCTTTGTGCTGTTACAAAGCAGTGTCAATTACATTTTCTCCTCCTATCTATCTTTTATGCATTCTGATTGGAAAAAAATAGAAGGCAATGTATAGACAAATAGACTGGTATACCTGTAGCAAAGGAAACGGTGAGCATACAGCACTCTGGCCATTCTTTTGTTTTTGATAAATTATTATTATTCTAGTCTGTCGTAGCTTCATTTTAAGAAATCATTAAATAAGGTCCTGTATTTGGCTGGTCGTCTTCTAGGTGAAGAGTAATTCCCACTGTGACAGGAATGGAACAAGCGAGACAAGTGCAATCTGCATTATTTGAGGATTAACATTTAATTTGCATTTATGAAGAAATGTTCTTTCAATATGCATGCAGTTTAATTGGTATTATCTCAATCTTTCTTTCCTAATTCTGTCAGCATATGCTCCTTGACATTGCTTTTTAAAAGTTTCTAACCAATAGATAATATATGCACCGTACAGCTTAAAGAGAACCTGCACGAGACCATTAGTTTCACCTACAATCCAGTGGCGGCTGGTGCTCAAAATTTTTGGGGGGGCGCAAACGGATAAAAAATATTGCAGCCTCACTGTGCCCATCACATGCAGCCACTGTGCCACCAAATGCAGCCACTGTGCCATCAATTGTCACCACTGTGCCATTCCATCAAACACAGCAACTGTGCCATCAATTGTCACCATTGTGCCATGCAACTCAGCAACTGTGCCATCAATTGTCACCACTGTGCCATGCCAACAAATGCAGTCACTGTGCCATCAATTGTCACCACTGTGCAATGCCATCAAACGTCACCACTGTGCCATCAATTGTCACCACTGTGCCATGCCATCAAACGCAGCCACTGTGCCATCAATTGTCACCACTGTGTGTGCCATGCAACACAGCAACTGTGCCATCAATTGTCACCACTGTGCCATGCCATCAAATGCAGTCACTGTGCCATCAATTGTCACCACTGTGCCATGCCATCAAACACCACCACTGTGCTATCAATTGTCACCACTGTGCCATGCCATCAAACGCCACCACTGTGCCATCAATTGTCACCACTGTGCCATGCCATCAAATGCAGCCACTGTGCCATCAATTGTCACCACTGTGCCATGCAACACAGCAACTGTGCCATCAATTGTCACCACTGTGCCATGCCATCATATGCAGTCACTGTGCCATCAATTGTCACCACTGTGCCATGCCATCAAACGCCACCACTGTGCCATCAATTGTCACCACTGTGCCATGCCATCAAACGCCACCACTGTGCCATCAATTGTCACCAATGTGCCATGCCATCAAACGCAGCCACTGTGCCATCAATTGTCACCACTGTGCCATGCCATCAAACGCCACCACTGTGCCATCAATTGTCACCAATGTGCCATGCCATCAAACGCCACCACTGTGCCATCAATTGTCACCAATGTGCCATGCCATCAAAAGCAGCTACTGTGTCCATCAATTGTCACCACTGTGCCATGCCATCAAATGCAGTCACTGTGCCATCAATTGTCACCACTGTGCCATGCCATCAAATGCAGTCACTGTGCCATCAATTGTCACCACTGTGCCATGCCATCAAACGCCACCACTGTGCCATCAATTGTCACCACTGTGCCATGCCATCATATTCAGTCACTGTGCCATCAATTGTCACCAATGTGCCATGCCATCATATGCAGTCACTGTGCCATCAATTGTCACCACTGTGCTATGCCATCATATGCAGTCACTGTGCCATCAATTGTCACCACTTGTGTCACCAATTGTGCCATGCCATCAAACGCCACCACTGTGCCATCAATTGTCACCAATGTGCCATGCCATCAAAAACAGCTACTGTGTCCATCAATTGTCACCACCGTGCCATGCCATCAAACACAGTCACTGTGCCATCAATTGTCACCTCTGTGCCATGCCATCAAATGCAGTCACTGTGCCATCAATTGTCACCACTGTGCCATGCCATCAAATGCAGTCACTGTGCCATCAATTGTCACCACTGTGCCATGCCATCATATGCAGTCACTGTGCCATCAATTGTCACCACTGTGCCATGCCATCAAACGCCACCACTGTGCCATCAATTGTCACCACTGTGCCATGCCATCAAACGCCACCACTGTGCCATCAATTGTCACCACTGTGCCATGCCATCAAACGCCACCACTGTGCCATCAATTGTCACCAATGTGCCATGCCATCAAACGCAGCCACTGTGCCCATCAATTGTCACCAATGTGCCATGCCATCAAACGCAGCTACTGTGCCCATCAATTGTCACCAATGTGCCATGCCATCATATGCAGTCACTGTGCCATCAATTGTCACCACTGTGCCATGCCATCATATGCAGTCACTGTGCCATCAATTGTCACCACTGTGCCATGCCATCAAATGCAGTCACTGTGCCATCAATTGTCACCACTGTGCCATGCCATCAAATGCAGTCACTGTGCCATCAATTGTCACCACTGTGCCATGCCATCAAACGCCACCACTGTGCCATCAATTGTCACCACTGTGCCATGCCATCATATGCAGTCACTGTGCCATCAATTGTCACCAATGTGCCATGCCATCATATTCAGTCACTGTGCCATCAATTGTCACCAATGTGCCATGCCATCAAACGCAGCTACTGTGCCCATCAAGTGTCACCAATGTGCCATGTCATCATATGCAGTCACTGTGCCATCAATTGTCACCACTGTGCCATGCCATCAAACGCCACCACTGTGCCATCAATTGTCACCAATGTGCCATGCCATCAAACGCCACCACTGTGCCATCAATTGTCACCAATGTGCCATGCCATCAAAAGCAGCTACTGTGTCCATCAATTGTCACCACTGTGCCATGCCATCAAACGCCACCACTGTGCCATCAATTGTCACCAATGTGCCATGCCATCAAACGCCACCACTGTGCCATCAATTGTCACCAATGTGCCATGCCATCAAAAGCAGCTACTGTGTCCATCAATGGTCACCACTGTGCCATGCCATCAAATGCAGTCACTGTGCCATCAATTGTCACCACTGTGCCATGCCACCAAATGCCACCACTGTGCCATCAATTGTCACCACTGTGCCATGCCATCATATTCAGTCACTGTGCCATCAATTGTCACCACTGTCATGCCACCAAACGCCACCACTGTGCCATCAATTGTCACCACTGTGCCATGCCATCATATTCAGTCACTGTGCCATCAATTGTCGCCACTGTGCCCCATGCTGCCCCTTTCCCTGTAAAAAAAATCACTTACCTGACGCTTCCATGTCCTCCCTCGATGTCTTCTGCCGCCGTGGAGAAGCTTCAGCCAATCAGGTTCCTGAAAACCAGAATCCGGGAACCTGATTGGCTGAAACGGCTGTCAGGTTGCCTGCGCTCCGAGCATAGACTTCCGAGAGCCGGAGGGCGGCACTGGAAAAGCCTATCAGAGCCGCTGGCTTTGATAGGCAGTTCCCCTCAGCCAACCAGCTGCCGCTATTTGGGTAACCGGCGTCCCATGTCCAGTTATACGAATAGACCAGGCAGCTGGCAACAGTAACACACGTCCAATGCATAGCATTGAACGTGTGTTACTTGCGAGAGGGGGTGGCGCTGCAGCGCCCTCTATAGACGGCCGCCAGAACTTCGGCTAAAATGTCAAAATGACATTTTAGCCGAATAAAAGTTCTTAAAGGGCCCGTTTTTTTTTTTTTTTTCTTGTGACTGCGGGAGGGGGGGCGGCGCCCGTGCGCCCATATGGGCGGGCCGCCACTGCTACAATCGCAACAAAATATTATAAGGGGCATTCATAAAGGATGTCATAGACACCCTTCAGAATTCCAGTGGCTGTCACACTGAATGTGTCAGCGCTTGCTACCAATTCAAGTACCTGTTACAAAGAATGTCGGGTACTGAGCTTGGCATGTCAATGCGCCCCCCCCCCCCCCCAGGAACTCTCTCAGTGCCCTATAAGCAGGGCCGGATTTGCTCTCCCTGCTGCCCCAAGGCCAGCTTCCACAATGCACCCCCTCCCGCCGAACCACCCCCCCCCCAAATCAACGGATAATGCCAATCGAATAGCAGGGGCGGCAGGTTAGTTTAAATATTTTTTGTTTCTTTTTTTTACTTCTTTATCACTTTTTTTTATTTTATTTTATTTGTAGCTTACTGTTTACTTTTTTTATTTTTGTATACTTTTCTTATTATTTTTAATATAATTTTTCTTATTCTTTACTTTTTAATTACTTTTTTTATTTTATTAATTTAATTATTATTTCTTATTATTATTATTTTTTATTTTCTTTGTATTTTATACAAAAAAAAATCACTTAACTTTAACATTCTCTGTGTGATAGCATTTGGAGGTGACAGGTTCTCTTTATTGACCCTGTCACCTCCAAAACAGGAGTCCTAGCACTGTGCTAGAACTCCTGTCACAGCTGAGATGGGAAGAGCACAGCTCACCCCTCTCACTGTGTACATCGGCGGCAGGGACAAGAGACAGACTCTGTGGCCGGGGGGAGGACAGAGTTCCGAAGACAGACCCAGTAGAGAGAGGTATGTGTGTGTGGGGGGGGGGAGAGAGGAGGTCAGATGGAAGCACACAATTTACAAGTGATTTCGGTGACATCGCCGCAATCACTTGTTAACGAGCGAGCAGATTCCCCCACACTACATTTAGTCCTACTAGGAAGCAACTTACTGCCCTTAACTGTATTTTCTGGGCTTCGGGGACTTCATGCAGCTGCCGCCCCTTGGTGCCCTGCCGCCCTGAGGCCTGGCCTGCCCATAAGGCTGCGCCCACCCAAAACCCCACTCTGAGCACTGGGCCAACTCAGAGCTGGTCTTAATTACTGCAAGTTTCCTAATGGTGCTAATTCTGTAAGAATATGTCACTGTCATAGCAATGTGTTCTTAACCACTTAAGACCCGGACTAAAATGCTGCTAAAGGACCTTACCCCTTTTTGCGATTTGGCACTGCCTCGTTTTAACTCACAATTGCGCGGTCGTGCGACGTGGCTCCCAAACAAAATTGGCGTCCTTTTTTCCCCACAAATAGAGCTTTCTTTTGGTGGTATTTGATCACCTCTGCGGTTTTTATTTTTTGCGCTATAAACAAAAATAGAGCGACAATTTTGAAAAAAATGCAATATTTTTTACTTTTTGCTATAATAAATATCCCCCCAAAATATATATAATTTTTTTTCCTCAGTTTAGGCCGATACGTATTGTTCTACCTATTTTTGGTAAAAAAAATCGCAATAAGCGTTTATCGGTTGGTTTTCGCAAAATTTATAGCGTTTACAAAATAAGGGAAAGTTTTATTGCATTTTTATTATTATTTTTTTTTTTTTTACTACTAATAGCGGCGATCAGCGATTTTTTTTGTGACTGCGACATTATGGCGGACACTTCTGACAATTTTGACACAATTTTGGGACAATTGTCATTTTCACAGCAAAAAATGCATTTAAATTGCATTGTTTACTGTGAAAATGACAGTTGCAGTTTGGGAGTTAACCACAAGGGGGCGCTGTAGGATTTGTGTGTTCCCTGTGTGTGTTTACAACTGTAGAGGGGTGTGGCTGTAGGTGTGACGTCATCGATCACGTCCCCCTATAACAGGGATGACGTGATCGATGCTGTGGCCACAGTGAAGCACGGGGAAGCCGTGTTTACACACGGCTCTCCCCGTTTTTCAGCTCCGGGGACCGATCGCCGCACTTCAGTGGCGATCGGGTCCGCGAGTCCCGCGGTCCCGGAGCTTCAGACCGGGTCACGGGAGCGCGCCGCGGGTGCGCGCCACGGGTGCGCGCCCGTGACCCACGGCTAGGTACTAGAAAGCAACGTATATATACGTTGATGTGCCCAGCCGTGCCATTCTGCTGACGTAAATGTACAGAAGGCGGTCCTTAAGTGGTTAAAATGGTTGTTGTTACCTGTCAGTATTGTTACCAAAACAGGCAGAGATACATAACGAATTTGTAAAAAAAAAAAAATCACACAGGTCGCAGTCTATTTAGAAGGAAACAATATGAAGGCAGTGATTACAAATAAAATGTTTTTAATATGTTTCATTGCCCAAAAACCTTGACTTCTGTTTTTTTTTCCTCTGTAGGCATTTTAAAGGGTGTTGAATAGCAAAACATATAATGCCTAATACAGTGTTTTTTACTCCAGTCCTCAAGGCACACCAACAGGTCATGTTTTCAGATTTTCCATTATTTAGCACAAGTGATTTGATCAGTTTCACTGCCTAATGGCCCATACACACGATCCGAATATCGGCCGATGGATCGTACGACTTTTTTCGCTTAATAATCGCAAGTAAAATAAAATAGGTTATTAAACTCACGAAAATTCTCATACGACAGAAAAAAAAGATCGGAAGTGATGTCACATGTTGTAATGTATTTGTATTGTATTGTCAGACGACGGCTGTATTGACTAAACGAAAATCGTACGATCTGACATCGTACGAGGAAAATTTTCGCGCATGTCCGATCGAAAAATATCGGATGAACGGTTGTGATCGGCTCTCGAAAGTAGTGTACACACGATCTGAAAATCGTACGATCCATCATCGGACGTTCGTTTTCGTCCGATATTCGGATCGTGTGTATGGGCCATTAGTAATCACCACAGCCATTTCATCTGAGGGAAATCCTGAAAACTTGACCTGTTGGTGTGCCTTGAGGACTGGAGTTGAAAAACACTGGCCTAATACATCCTTTGCGGAAGGCTTAAAGCTAAACTCCAGGCATCAATTTATGAAATTACCGTACTTTCCGGCGTATAAGATGACCTTTTACACAGCCAAAAACCGGAGGTCATCTTATACGCCGGGTGCAGCAGCTGCCCGATGGATATCAGCCCGCCGGGTGCTCTGTAAAGCTGTATGTATTCAGTAGATGCGCCACTTAGCCAATCCCGGCAGGTGATGCACTCTGTTGATGACTACAAAGCCTGCTAAACCTGCTTGGATCGGAGTCAGGCCTGGACTGGCCATAGGGCATACCGGGCAAATGCCCGCTGTGGCCCGTGGACCGATTGCGGCCCACGAACGGCCCTCACGGCCCACGAACGGCCCCCGGCGGCTATTGAGCCTCACTGTGCCCATCAAATGCAGCCACTGGGCCCATCAAATGCTGCTACTGGGCCATTAGTTGTCATCACTGTGCCATTCTATCAAACGCAGCCGCTGTGCCATGCCATCAAACGCAGCCACTGTGCCATCAATTGTCACCACTGTGCTATTCCATCAAAAGCAGCCACTGTGCCATCAATTGTCACCACTGTGCCATGCCATCAAAGGCAGCCACTGTGCCATGCCATCAAACACAGCCACTGTGCCACCAATTGTCACCACTGTGCCATGCCAACAAACGCAGCCACTGTGCCATCAATTGTCACCACTGTGCCATGTCATCAAACGCAGCCACTGTGCCATCAATTGTCACCACTGTGCCATCCCATCAAATGCAGCCACTGTGCCATGCCATCAAGTGTAGCCACTGTGCCATCAATTGTCACCACTGTGCCATGCCATCGAACACAGCCACAGTGCCATCACTTGTCACCACTGTGCCATGCCAACAAACGCAGACACTGTGCCATCAATTGTCACCACTGTGCCATGTCATCAAACGCAGCCACTGTGCCATCAATTGTCACCACTGTGCCATCCCATCAAATGCAGCCACTGTGCCATGCCATCAAACGTAGCCACTGTGCCATCAATTGTCACCACTGTGCCATGCCATCAAACACAGCCACTGTGCCATGCCATCAAACGCAGCCACTGTGCTATGCCATCAAATGCAGCCACTGTGCCCTTTAATTGTTGCCACTGTGCCAATTGATGCCACTGTGCCCTTTAATTGTTGCCACTGTGCCCATTGTCGCCACTGTGCCCATTGTCGCCACTGTGCCAATTGATGCCACTGTGCCCATTGATGCCAGTGTGTCCATTGATGCCAGTGTGCCCATTGATGCCACTGTGCCCATTGTCGCCACTGTGCCCATTGTCGCGGCTGAGCCAGAAGGGGCGGCTGAGCCAGAGGGAGCGGCGCTCCGGCACCCTCTATAGATGCACTGTCTATCTATCTATCTTCTTTCTTTCTATCTTTATCTATCTTCCTTCCTTTCTATCTATCTATCTATTTTTATCTATCTATCTAGATCTATCTACCTATCTTCCTTCCTTCTCTTCTTTTTTTCTATCTTTATCTATCGTCCTATCTTACTATCTTCTATCTTTATCTATCTATCTATCTATCTATCTATCTATCTATCTATCTATCTATCTATCTATCTATTTATCTATCTATCTATCTATCTATCTATTCATCTATGTTCCTTCCTTTCTTTATCTACCTTTCCTTCTGTATCTATCTTCCTTCCTTCCCTTCTTTCTATCTTTATCTTTCTTTCTTTCTTTCTTTCTTTCTTTCTTTCTTTCTTTCTTTCTTTCTTTCTTTATTTCTTTCTTTCTTTCTTTCTTTATCTATCTATCTTCCTTCCCTCCCTTATTTCTTTCTCTATCTATCTATCTATCTATCTATCTATCTATCTATCTATCTATCTATCTATCTATCTATCTATCTATCTATCTAGCTATCTATCTATCTATTCATCTATGTTCCTTCCTTTCTTTATCTACCTTTCCTTCTGTATCTATCTTCCTTCCTTCCCTTCTTTCTATCTTTATCTTTCTTTCTTTCTTTCTTTCTTTCTTTCTTTCTTTCTTTCTTTATTTCTTTCTTTCTTTCTTTCTTTATCTATCTATCTTCCTTCCCTCCCTTATTTCTTTCTCTATCTATCTATCTATCTATCTATCTATCTATCTATCTATCTATCTATCTATCTATCTATCTATATCTTCCTTTCTATCTTAATCTTTCTTTATCTCACCCCACATCCTGTCATTAACCCCCGCTGTGCCCCCCCCCCCTGGGCTGCTCAGTCTAAAATGCCTGGGCCTATTTTTTGTCCCAGTCCGGGCCTGATCGGAGTAACAACTTCTGCCAATCCGAGCAAGGCTACATATTACGTTGACTATACTGTAGGTCAAAACCGACGTTTTAAACTGAAAAGTAGGCGGTCGTCTTATATGCCCAGTCGCCTTATACGCCGGCAAATACGGTATGTATTTCATTGAAAACAATTAGAGTGGATTCACACCTTTACTTTTCAGTGATGTGTGGTAAAGAAGGCATTTTACAAGGTATTACCGATATGCCTGGTAAAATACGAACTGTAGTGCTTTGAAGATTCATTCATTGTAATAGTGGCCCGATCGCTGCACATCTCCAAACCACCACTATAGACCTTTGTTTTATCACACTACCATGCAAAGATATGAACCATCTCTGCATTGTGGTGTACTAGAAACAATGGTGCTGGTGTGTTAAAGGTCCCTTGTTATCCAATGGTAGTTCATTCAAAATAACTGCTTTGCAATGCATGTTAACTTTAATTTTAACATACACATTGTAACACATTGGGGTTGATTTACTAAAGCTGAAGAGTGCCAAATCTGATGCAGCTGCACATAGAAACGTAGCTACTTTCCGGTTTTATTGGCAAAGCTTAATTGAACAAGCTGAAGTTAGAAGCTGATAGGCTACCATGTATAGCTGCACTAGATGCTGTGTGCTCCACTTTTAGTAAATCAACCCCATTGCAAAGGTCTGAATCTAGCCTGAATACATTTTTAGATAAGACAGGTAATCTAATAATCAGCCTCCTGTAATTCTCCACTTTCTGTGACTAGACCTGGGAGAGAGAGGGTCAGTGCTTGGAGCCAGTCATACCCTATTTCTTCTATGTTCCTGAATATGCTTACAGGAAGAGAAAGCAGAGGAAGTATGTTTCTGCAGTTTCATTGCCCATCCACAGGCTGACACAAGCCAGTGACCAAGTTAACCTGCAGAACTGTAGTTAAAGTGTTACTAAATCCAAAACAGCAAAATAAGTCTGTGTATGCAGTAAAGCATGCTTGTGGTTCACACATCGTGTGAAAAAGGCTGTTTGATCCTGCCTTTTCTGATCCTCCCCTTCTTTCATTGTCCCCAATTCATCTGCTAATAGGACAGAGCCTTTGTAGTCACTCTGCACTTGCTCAGTTTGGTGTTATTGCTGAAGAGTTTTACTTTTTTTTGGTAGAGTGAATGTTATCGACATAGGTCCAATCAGCACTGTCCAGACAGAGGGTCAGGGGTTCTGAAGCCTCATAGGACAGTCAGAGTAGAATGAAAAATTCTCCTCTGTGCTCGACTGGACACTGATAGGAGTAAAAAAAACTGCTACTATATATACTGCTGATGAGAAAAGGTATTTAGCCGTTTATATTTACTAAAATAATTAAATTTCCATGTTATGTGTACTGTGGGAGACCAGATATAGTAAATGCAGAGTCCTGGGTTTAGTAAGACTTTAACCACTTAAGCCCCGAGCCTGTTTTTCAGATTCGGTGTTTACGAGACTAAAACATTTTTTTTGCTATAAAATTACTTAAAACCCCCAAACATTATATATATTTTTTTCTAACACCCTAGAGAATAAAATGGCAGTCATTGCAATACTTTTTTTCACACCGTATTTGTGCAGCGGTCTTACAAGCGTACTTTTTTTGGAAAAAATTCACTTTTTTAAATTAAAAAATAAGACCATAATACATTTTGCCCATTTTTTTTACATATTGTGAAAGAAAATGTTACGCCAAGTAAAATGATACCCAACATGTCACGCTTAAAAATTGGGCCCGCTCGTGGCATGGCGTCAAACTTTTACCCCTAAAAATCTCGATAGACAATGTTTAAAAAATGCTATAGGTTGCATTTTTTGAGTTACAGAGGAGGGCTAGAATTATTGCTCTCGCTCTAATGATCACGGCGATACCTCACTTGTGTGGTTTGAACACCGTTTTCATATGCGGGCGCTACTCGCGTATGCGTTCGCTTCTGCGCGGATTTATTTTTATTTATTTTACAATTTTTAACACTGAAATAAATAAAAAAATGATCACTTTTATTCCTATTACAAGGAATGTAAACATCCCTTGTAATAGAAAAAAGCATGGCAGGTCCTCCTAAATATGAGATCTGGGGTCAAAAAGACCTCAGATCTCATATTTAGGCTCTTTAAGACGCTGGGCGGGACTGACGTTTTGACGTCACTTCCGCCCAGCAGAGCTCTGGGGACGGGTGGGTGCCATGTTGGCCTCACCCGCATCCCCACACAGCAGCCGAGCGGACCCGATCGCCTCCGCCGCTACCAACGGCTACGGTAAGCAGCAGAGGACGGGGGATAGTGGCGGAAGGGGGGGCCCCTCTCCCTCCACCAATAACGGCGATCTTGTGGCGAATCCGCCGCGGAGACCGTGGTTATGGTTGACAGGACCGCCCACTGAAGAGATGGATATCTCGTTTGTGGCAGCAGCTGCTGCCGTTACCGAGATATCCATCTTTAAATTACCGACGTATAACGACGGTGGGCGGTCTGTAAGTAGTTAAAAAAAGAAGTGGTCAAATGAGGTGATGACTGCCTCACTTTGATGTCTGATAGGTATGAGTTGCTAATGAGAATTCCATTTTTTTTGGCGGGTAAGAGAGTTTAGATATTTGTATTTAAACCGATTAGGGATGGGCTATCTGTTTGAGTCGACCATGAGTTTGACTCGAACATTGCCTGTTCGCCGAACAGCGAACAATTTGGGGTGTTTAATAATAATCATTTAATATTATAATTTAATAATAATAATACATTTTATTCAATACATTTTAGTAAATAATATAATCAAAAACTCCGCTTTTTTTTTTTGGTCAAACAAGGGTGCAATATTAGTAGTCAGTAAACGTCTCGGGTATGGAAAATTTTAAAACAAGGTACAGCACAAAGTCCAACGTCACAGTCGGGACAATAGAAACGTTTTTCTTTTCGGATTTTTCTTCCGGTGTCGTCACGCTTGGAGCAGCAAACCACACACATCCTTGTGGGTGCTGTTTTTTCTTCAGTGGGTGGAATGTGGTCCATAAAGTGATGACCAGTCAGGCGTTCAGGGTTCACAACACCAGCAACCCGATGTCCAGAACAGTTTACAGCCGTTGGCATCTGGTGCTTTAGAAAGATGAATTCTGCAACCTTCCACACAAAGTCTGCATGGACCATAGGCTTGTCACTCTTTTTTTTTTTCATCAGAATGAAGGCATTCCACAGGCACTGTTCCAGAAGATGCCTGAAGATTTTTTTATAATATTTTTTTTGTTGCTTCCTCATGGCTGGATAAAAGGTCATGGCCTGGTAAGCTCTGTCCACACCTCCCATGGTGTTGTTGTAGTCCAACACAACCTGTGGCTTCATCACATCCTTTCCACCTTTGGTGTGCATTACGGTAGAGATTTTATGAATGGTACTCATAAGGCACACGTCTTTTTTGTCCCGCCACCTCAGTGCCATCATTTTCCCTTTCTGCCAGGCAACTTCTTCTCCTGCCCCAAGCTTTTTTTTGGCAAAGGTTGACGGCACGTCACGCTGGTTAGGCCTCACGGTCCCATATGCGTCCATCTTGTTCAGGAGAAGGAACTCATAGAGTTCTGGGGATGTATAAAAATTGTCTGTGGTGACACAGTAGTCCTGGTTCAGTAATGGCTCAATCAAGGAAAGAACCAAAGCGGTTGCTATTCCAAAACTGCTGAATCGCTGGCAGAATTTGGTCCCTTTCCTGGTGTACAGGACTGAATTCAAGATGTACCCAGAGCTAGATTCACATAGCATAAATGACTTTATGCCAAATCGAGCGCGCATTAATGCGATATATTGTATCCAGCTAAGTCTACCTTTGTGGGCCATAAGACTTTCGTCATACATTATGTCTCTCTCTGGAACATAGGTCTGCTGAAAGTTATTCAAAATAAGTTGGTAAATCTCCCAATTTTTTTTTTCAGTTTTGGAGCTGGGTGAGAACTCTCATCAAAGTCTTCATTATTTGCAAAGTGCAAATATTTCATAATCAGCGAAAATGTATATTCCGACATGAGTGGCCAATAATTTGTTGGTCTAGTACCATTTCTGCAGGGGTTTCCCCACCACTCCCTGTAAAATTATAAGGCCAAGAAACTTCCAGATGTCCTCTCTGGTTACTGGTTCCCATTTTCTGCGCCTTGAAAATCTCTGATCGGTAGCAGCTTGTTGCTCCTGGTAGCGATTTGTCTCCAAACAAAAAGTTGGAGGTATGCCAAGGGATTATCATCCTCAACATCCACTTTCATTCCAGGTGCTCCTGTTAACGGAAATCTTGGGGTCGCTACGTGCTCCGTACCGCAATCAATTGAGCACTAAGTCCGCACATCGCTGGGCACAGTCGCAGGATCATCGCTCAAATCACTTTCTGCGTCTGATGATGAACTTCCCCACAAGTGGCTGTCACTCAACTCCTCTGCAAGCGATTCTGTATCACTGTGGATGTTTTCCAGCAGGTCGCATAGCGATTTTGAGGTGGAGGCGCGCTTTTTTGATGCCATGGTCGCTGTGCAGTTTACAGTCACAAAGTACAGTAAATCTGCAGACAAGGGCACTGGAGAAAGCACTGGGGGGGGCAATCTAAGGTCACTGTATTTTTTATTGTAATCCAATAGGATTACATTGTATCAGTGTGTTTTACTGTGTTTTACTTTATACTATTTGAATTTGGTGCCGTTCCACCCCCTGCGTCGCGACGCTCGCAGAGAAGGGAATCAGAGGAACACACAGTGCATCGGGCGGAAGAACCGGCCGCTGTGTACTGCGGAAATTAATCGCTAGATCCCTGGGAAAAGGAAAGTCACCTCTTCCAGCATCCAGCGAGGGAATCCCGAGTGTGGCTCGGGGTTACCGATAATAGCACAGAAATCTCCCCCCAAACCACATACCGCTAGGCAGGTTAAACTTTATCCACACTCTTCAACATTCTCTTATCATGATGATTTAAAATTCAGTGTGTCAGTTTGCATCAAGGAAGCTGCTGTTAAAATATTTTATTGTAGGTATATTCAGTAATGAACACAGTTAAGTATTGTCCCTGATTGGCGAGACAGGACAGAAATTACAAAAAAGAATCAATCTTCATATACACACCATAAAAGAACATAAGGAAGAGGATTTCTGCATACCTGTGGGACATAATTTCTCACAACCAGCCATCCTATGAAAGACATTAATAATTTGGTTCTTAAAAAAATACTCAGGAAAGGAAAACCTTTAAACTAAGAATGATAATTCTGTTTGATACAAAAAATAAAGGACTGAAAAGGATCTCAGGTTTTTAAATCACCACTAAACACTTTTATTACCATTCTCAACCCCTCTCCCCCTCCCTCCCCTATTCCCCATCTCACTATTATTCCAGAGCTTTCCTCCCTATCTGGCTAAGGCTGGCATTAGCCAGATATACGTTTTTACTGCAGTTTTGCTGCAGATCAGTGGAAAAGTTGCTCTAAGTGTAAGGTTAAGTCTACAAGCTCAGAAAAATCAGTTCATAAATGTATAGAAAACTGGCTAAAAGACAGAATTCAGAGAGTAGCATTTAATGATTCTTAGGCCGCGTACACACGAGGAGACATGTCCGATGAAAACGGTCCATTGACCGTTTTCATCGGACATGTCTCCAGGGATCTTTTGGTCTGATGGTGTGTTCAAACCAAATCCCCGCGGACAGACAGCGCGGTGACGTGGCGGTGACGTTGACGCCGCAACGCCCGCAAACCAGGAAGTAAAATGCTTCCACACATGCGTCGAATCCATTCGACGCATGCGGGGGATTTCGGTGCGCTGGTTAGGCGTACTAACCAGCGGACATGTCCGACGGACAGGTTTCCAGCGGACAAGTTTTAAAGCATGTTTTAAAACTTTTGTCCGCTGGAAACCTGTCTGCTTGGCCGTACACACGATCGGATATGTCCGCTGAAACTGGTCTGCGGACCAGTTTCAGCGGACATGTTCGATCGTGTTTACGTGGCCTCACTCTAAATAGTCTAAGGTTATCAGTGGTGTACCCCAAGGTTCAGTGCTGGGACCCTTACTTTTTAATATATTTATAAATAATATAGAGTCTGGGATTAAAGTTTTTGCAGATGACACCAAGCTATGCAGTGGAATAACAGGATGTTACAGGATGTCTCCAACTTATAAGCCAACCTCAATGCACTGTTTAGCTGGGCAGCTAGGTGGCAAATGAGGTTTAATTTAGAAAAATGTAAAGTTATGCACTTGGGGGCTAAAAATATTCATGCATCATACATACTAAGGGGAGTGCAACTGAATGAGTCAATGGTGTAGAAGGATCTGGGTGTTTTGGTTGATCATAAGCTTAACAAGAGCATGCAATGCCAAGCTACGGTTTTCAAAGATATGAACCCCAGAAAGAGAGAGAGAGAGATAATTTTGCCCCTGTACAAATCATTAGTAAGACCTCGTCTGGAATATGCAGTTCTGTTTTTGGCACCAGTTCACAAAAAGAATATGGGAGAACTTGGGAAAGTGCAGAGAAGGGCAACCAAACGGATACGAGGCATGGAGGAGCTCAGCACTGAGGAAATATTAGAGGAACTGAATTTATTCTCTCTTGAGAAGAGATTAACTACTTGACCACTGGAAGATCCCCCCTTCATGATCAGGCCATTTTTGTGATACAGCACTGCATTACTTTAACTAACAATAACGTTTTTTTTTGCTCTATAAACAAAAAAAGGACAATTTTGAAAAAAAAATATATATATATTTTAATTTCTGCTATAAAACATATCCAATAAAAATAATCACATTTCTTTATAGATTTAGGCCAATATGTATTCTGCTACATATTTCAGGTAAATAAAATCACAATAAACGTATATTGATTGGTTTGCGCAGAAAATAGCATCTACAAACTATTGTATATACACTCAATTTTTTTTTCATACTAGTAATGGTGGTGATTAGTGACTTATAGTGGGACTGCGATATTGCGACTAAAATCTGACACTAACTGACACTTTTGACATTAATACCAAAAATTATGTACAAGTGAATGTGAGAGATGATATCACTAATGGAGCATGGAAAAAGGTGGAATCCTTATTGGTAGAGCTACAAAGGGAGGAAACTAAGGGTAAAGTAATACTGGGCGTATGCTATAGGCACCCTAACCAAAGGGAGGAGGGGGAGGCAGACCTCCTATCACAATTTGGATTAACGGCAAGCATGGGAAGTGTCATTATAATGGGGGATTTTAATTATCCAGAAATAGACTGAGCGGAAGGAATTGCACATTCATGTAAAGCTCGCCATTTCCTAAATGTCTTGCAGGACAATTTCAAGGGCCTGATGGTATATGCACGAACTAGAAAAAAAGTGTTACTAGACCTACTGATTACCAACAATACAGACCTGATCACGGATGTGAAAATACAGGGAATCTTAAGAAACAGCGATCACAGGTCAAATTGTTTCAGTATAAATCACACAAATTGGAAACATAAGGGGAATACAAAGACACTGAATTTCAAAAGAGCCAACTTACCTAAACTATGATCCTTGCTAGAACATATTAAATAGGAAAAAATCTTAGGAACAAAGAACATGAAGGAAAAATGGGTATGCTGTAAGAGAATATTAAACAAGGGTATTAGCCAGTGCATCCCAATGGGAAATTTAAAAGAGCTATTAAAAGTCCCCGGTGGCTTAACTGCAATGTAAAAATGCAGATAAAAGCAAAGGAGAAGGCCTTAAAAATACAGAGGGATCATCATCAGCATTCCAACTTTACAAAGAATATTACAGTAAATGTAAGGGCGCAATTAGGGCAGCTAAGATAGAACACAAAAGGCACATAGCAGAGGAGAGTAAAAAAATAATCTTTAAGTATATAAATAGTAAGAAAGGGAGGTCAGATCATATTGGTCCCATACATAATTATGAAGGGGAATCTGATTACTAAGGATGGATAGATGGCGAAGGTATTGAATGTATTCTTCTCCTCAGTCTTCGCAAGGAAAACAGGGGGCTTCAGTAACCTAAACTGCAATGTTTATCCTCATGACACATCACAGGAAGCACCCTCATGGCTAACAGAGGATATCATTTGAAATAGACTTGAAAAACATAACATAACATTAAAAAGGGTCCTTAAGGAACTCAGTCAAGAAATTGCCAGACCATTGTTCCTAATTTTTACAAAAAGTCTACTGACTGGAATAGTACCAGCAGATTGGAAAAAAGCCAATATAGCTCCAATATTTAAAAAAAGGGACAAGATACATCCCTGGGAATTACAGAACAGTTAGCCTAACATCAATAGTATGCAAGCTCTTGATAAGGGACTATATACACGATTTTAGGAATGAAAACTCTATCATTAGCAGTAATCAGCATGGATTCATGAAGATTTATTCTTGCCAAACCAACCTATTAAGCTTCTATGATAAAGTGAGCTGCCATCTGGATAAAGGAAGGCCAGTAGATGTGGTATATCTGGATTTTGCAAAGGCATTTGATAAAGTTCCCCATAAACGTTTACTGTACAAACTAAGATCTGTCGGACCATAGGGTGAGTACATGGATTGAAAACTGTCTACAGGGGCGAGTATAGAGGGTAGTGATGAATTGATTCTTGGAAAGGTCAAGTGTGGAAAGCGGGGTCCCCCAAGGTTCTGTCCTGGGACCAATCCTATTTAATTTTTTCATAAAAGACCTGGAGAATGAGATAAACAGCTCAATCTCAGTATTTGTGGATGATACTAAGCTAAATAGGGCAATCATTTCTCCACAGGATGTGGAACCTTGCAAGAAGAACTGAACAAATTAATGTGATGGGCAACTATATGGCAAATGAGGTTTAATATAGAAAAATGTAAAATAATGTATTTGGGTGGCAAAAATATGAATGGAATCTGCTACAAGGGGGGAGAACCTCTGATGGAATCTAGGATGGGAAAGGACCTAGGAGATGACAGGCTCAGCAATGGCATGCAATGCCAAACTGTTGGCATGCATTAAAAGAGGGATTAACTCCAGAGATAAATCGATAATTATCCTACTCTACAAGACTCTAAACGGTTAAATGTGTGCCTAGACCGTGCTTTTGTGTACTATGTGTGCTGCTTTCACTAAGGGATGTGCTATATTTTCTAATCTATCACATCTCCACTCTGCATCCATTTGCTTGGCACTCACTGATCGGCTTCTGCTGTGACTTATCACAGCAGAAACGGTGTGCCCCCTACCTGGAAGTGCCAAATCACATACATAGACATGATTCTGCACAGAACAGCCACCCTGTAGCGGTTAAGCGGGGATATGATCAACATGTACAAATACATAAGTGGTCCATATAGTGAACTTGGTGTTGCGTTAGTCACTTTAAGGTCATCACAGAGGACAAGAGGACACGCTTATATCTGGAGGAAAAGAGATTTCATCTCTAAATACAGAAAGTTTACTTTACAGTAAGAGCTGTGAAAATGTGGAATAGACTCCCTCAAGATCTAGTTCTGGCCAGCTCAGTAGATTTTTTTGAAAAAGGCCTGGATTATTTCCTAAATGTACGTAATATAACTTGATACTAACATTTATAGGTAAATAAAAAATAAAATAATCCTGGAATCCACTCTCCCTCTACAGTTAACCTAAATTATTATTAATTAGTGTACCAGCCGATTCGCCATGCGTGGGCGGGATACCTGCCAACAAGCAAAAAAGCTACATAAAGAAGGGGTTTGGAGGGGACAAGAGAGCCCCCAGAAAGCAAAAAAAAGGCAGGTCAACAACGGCTTAAGGTACAAAAATATGAATAAGGTTTTATTAGGGGTGGAGGTATCATTTACAGTACATTAAATATCAAGCATATGTGAGGAACAATGTATCCATTATAACACAATATATCTCACAATCCCTAACCATTTAATAATAAAAAACCTGCTGCAGCAAATATAAATTTAAAAATGCAGAGCGCTCTGACAGGCTTCCAAAAATTAGCAAACTCTGTTTGTCAAGAAAAAAAAAGGCACCGCAAAAAAAGTTGATCCAGGGAATATCCCATTGCCTCTTGGGGATCAGGAAGAAATCTTTCCCCTGCTGGAGAAAATTGTATCACGCTTTGCTGGCGTTCTGCAATGTTGAGGTTTCATACATAGTTAGGCTCATAGAATAAAAGTCTTCAGCACTTTAGTTGCATATAAGTAACCATACTAAATGGTTAGGATTAGCCAAAAAAAAAAATCAAAATAAAGTGAATTGAAACAAAAAAATAAATAAAAATAAGTATAACTTTTAAAATACTGTATATGACTGACTGCTATTTTCTTATTTGTAATAGTGCGTATATGATATATAGGGATAAGCTTCGTGTTCGAGTCGAACCTATGTTCGACTCGAACAATGTATGTTCAATCGTTCGTCGAAATACAAACAAAACAGGGCCTTTGCGCCAAATTTGAGTCACGCGCCACGGCCCATAATTCTCTGCGGCATTGCGCGCTGATGATTGGCCAAGCATGCACTATGACCCGCATGCTTAGCCAATCACAGCGCCGTCAGTACAGAGAGCCATAATTGGCCAAAGCCAGGGTGGCTTTGGCCAATTATGGCTCAGGGCTTTAGTACACGCCCCACACTATAAAAGGCCGCCTGCAGGGCATGTAGTGTGTTGCGGCGGTGGTTAGATATCAGTCACAGAGAGAGAGTGTCTTTTTTTCTAGGTAGATAGAGCAGGCAGGCTAGTCAGTTAAATTTACAGTGTGTAGAGGATATATATGCATCCCAGGTGTTTTACATATAATTATACACTGTATAGTTTAGCTAGATCAGTTCTTTCTAATTTACTGGAAGGCAGGTGATTGTGCTAGCTGCAGTTTTCTCACGTGGTGTATTGCCTGTGTCCTCTGCAGTGTGCACCATAAAGCTACACAGGCATACTATAGACACCCAGCAGGTACAATATTTAATGGAATTTTTCATTTTTTTTTTATTTAAGCATCATTTCTAGATTAAAACCTCTAACGAGCAGGGCCCTCTAATCCCTCCTGTATTGAATTGTATTGTACAGTAACTGTTCTGACTTCCCTGATGTTGTAAAGCGCTGCGCAAACTGTTGGCGCTATATAAATCCTGTATAATAATAATAATAATAATCATGATGCTTAAAAAAAAAAAGAAAAATTACTTTAAATATTGTACTTGCTGGGTGTCTATAGTATGCCTGTGAAAACTTTTCTTTGAGAACCCGGGTCATTTTTTTAAAAAATGGGCGTTTTTTCTGGAGCAGTGATTTTAATGATGTTCCATTGATACATGTTCCCTGGGGCAAGACCCGGGTTCTCAAACCCGTTTTCCGACAATAACTTGCATATTAGGCTTTAAAATGAGCACTTTTGAATTCGAACGTTCGGTCCGTTCGAAGGTTCTGGTGCGAACCGAACGTGGGGGTGTTCGGCTCATGCCTAATGATATAAATACAGTATACCAATATCAAACTGGGTTTCAAGAAAGTGGAAATCACATTTTTTTCTAAACCCCTACCTTTTTAGGATCCCGAGTTTCTTTGAGACTGTAATTATAGATTTTACTTAGGCAGATTTGATCGTGTGTACGCGGCCTTAAAGATTTGCTTGTCCTCACTGACATCTCTAGAGAAATGCAATCTACCACCATCTTTGCCAAAAAGCAGGTGCATGTTTAGTAAAAGATGTTCTATTTCCAGAAATATCCTGCAGAGATTTTCAACCATGATGACAATTCTCTGAATGAGATGCCAAGCTCTTCAGATGCTTCAAAGTACTTATCTATTTGATGTGAACCACTTCATCATATATCATCATAAGTGATATATGATTATTTCACATCGCATTAAATTACTGGACAATGTATTTGTATTTGAGTAGTTGCTTCCTCTGGACAGCAGGCTCAAAAGATTGTTCTAGGTCCATACCATGGAGAGAAATATGTTGATGCTATAATATTATCCTCTTGACAAGCCACATTATTTACACCACAAGTATCTTCAAGTGATTTTGTATTCAAGCACTTTAATAACCTACTTGATCCAAATGACCCTTGTTCTGTCATAAATATAAGTATTAACCCCTTGCCGACCAGCGCACAATAATAAACTTTGGCACAATGGCACGGCTGGGCAAATGGGTGCACCTGTACGTTCCCTTTAAATCGCTGCATAGTGGGCACGCACACGCGCGCCATGTACTTTGTGAGCGTGCCTGCGGGTTCCACAGACTTTATTTTCCCCAGGGGCCCGTGATTGTGTCATGAAGTGGCAGAACGGGGAGATGTAAACAAGGCATTTCCCTGTTCTGACTAGCAACATGACAGGGATCTACTGCTGCCTGTCATCGGGAGCAGTGATCTCTGTCATGTTCTAGTGAGACAATCCCCCCTGCAGTTAGAATCACTCCCTAGGACACACTTAACGCATTGATCGCCCCCTAGTGTTTAACCCCTTCCCTGCCAGTGTCATTTACACAGTTATCAGTGCATATTTATAGCACTGATCGCTGTATAAATGACAATGGTCCCAAAATAGTGTCAAAAGTGTCCTATGTGGGGACTTGAATGCTGGACAGTTTTTAAGAGCAGATGAGGACAGGAGTGTCAATGATATATGATTGCAAATTATTCATATTTGGAAAGAATATATATTGGCACATATGATTGGAGAGGACACGTAGCACTGGGTGTTGCATGGCACAGATTTATATGTATATTTGTAAGCACAATACATAATGAATTTATAAGAGTGTGGAATTGAGCATACTACACTATGGATTTGATGATAAAACTGGAGAGTGCAAAAACTGGTGCAGCTATGCATAGAAACCAACAAGGATCCTTTTTTTATTATATTTTAAAGCTTGTATGAACAAGCTGACGTTAGAAGCTGATTGGCTACCATGCAGAGATGCGCCCGATTTTGCACTCTACAGTTTTAGTAAATCAACCCTTTTTTCTTTGTTTTTAGTTATAACTTGGTGGTGATGAGGTAAAGGATATCAAGTAAAAAGAAGACACCATAGTCAATCGGAATTCAGTTGACCCACTTGCAATATGGGTCATAGAGTCTGGTGAG
This sequence comes from Rana kukunoris, assembly GCA_029574335.1. Taxonomy (NCBI): domain Eukaryota; kingdom Metazoa; phylum Chordata; class Amphibia; order Anura; family Ranidae; genus Rana; species Rana kukunoris. The sequence goes on from CM056059.1 coordinate 28,248,486, forward strand.
AGTTTAATATTTGTATAAACAGGAAGACAAATTCACAAGCATTGGGATTGTATTAAGGGCTCTTTATTTACGCTCATAACATTTAGCCTTTAGGTTTAATCCAGGGCTGATTTAAATAATATTTTTTTTAACATTGTGCTGTATTTTTTATTATTTTGCCGTGGACACCTGCTGTGGAATTTTTATTTTATCATTATTTTTATTTGCTGTGACACTTGATTGTGTTTTTTCTTTTAAATAAACCTCTACTTTTTGGACATACTTCACTATGAAGACTCTATTATTGTTTTTTTCCTGATGAGTCACCATTCTCAGATCCAGTGCCTGGTAAAGCCGAGTGGATTCTGCCTGTTTTTCCTGAAGGTGAAGGTGTTTTCCTCATCCAGCAAGACGAAAGCATCCCTCCCTGATCAAGGTGGTCTGTTACCGTAGCCGGCAGGCTGAGGCACACGCTCTATAGATCTCCCTAACCTGAGATCTTTCCAGTCCGGTAAGCGGCAGTAATTTCACACTCTTTTGGCTCCTTCTAGATATTCCATTGAATATTACAGCGATTATTGGATTAATCCCTAGAAGTGTCCTATTGCTAACAATTTCCTCATTTCATGTTTGGGACTTTGTTTTTATTTTTATCACACAGTGGTTATCTAACACATAGTTACTTTGGTAACATTTGTTTTCCTTAAGAGTCGGTTCACACTGGGGCGACTTGGGATCAGACTTGAAGTCGCCTCAAGTCGTCCGAAGTCGCGCTGTCCAGAAAAGCAATGTAAGTGAATGGGAGCCGTCTTAATACACACTACTGAAGTCGCTCCGACTTCAGAAGAGGTTCCTGTACTACTTCAATCCGACTTCTAGGCAATTTGTACCCATTGATTTTAATGGAAGTTGCCTCCAAGTCTGATAACTGTCTTAACTGAAGCAACTTTCCAGGAAGATAACATACATTTCTCAGGAAAACCCCTCCCTCCCCTAGAGCTGATTGTTGTTTGATTGGCCACTGGAAAGTCTCCTGTCCTGGAGACAACTTCAAGTCGTGTTGTAAATCGCCGCAGATCGCCCTGTGGTTCATGCTCAAGTCGTGTTGGAGTTGCCTCTGAAAGTCGTGCTGGAAGTCGTGTCGCCCCAGTGTGAACCGACTCTCACTGTTTTATTTGTGCATTGTATATTCACAAACATATTGAGTCAGTTAATTTCACTTAATAATTTTTTTGGTTGCGCGCTTGTTTATTATTTGTATGTTTTTTTGGGCTTTAAGTATTTAAGCTTTCATGAGCAGCAGCATCATTTGTTGTTCGATTCATTTTTTCACTTATTATAATATAATTTTTATATTATTCACCTATTTTCACTTTTACTTTTTATTAGGTTAAGCACAGAGTTCTTTTCTTTTTTGCTCATTATTTAGGCACGGCTTTATATTTTTATATGCTCGCCCAGAGGGGGGCATTTTTATTTCCAGCTGCTACTGGGACTTATTGTGATATTTATTGTATTCTAACAGAACACTGAAATATTACCTAGTTTATAAATAATTTTTGTAGTTTAAGCACTCATTTACTGATTTTATATTTTTTTTATTTTTATTTAGCCAGTGCCATTACCTAATTCCACCT